>JANAVB010030817.1:20461509-20854009 GCA_029216955.1 Iris pallida | reverse complement strand
ATTCTCTATAGTATCCTAAACTTGTAATCATGTCTGAAGTCATTTCACCGAGAATTATGCCTCGCCTATATACTCTGGCTGTGACACACCCTTGGTTCCGTGATTCAGGTGTGATAAGCTATCAGGTACTCTACTCTATATTGACACAAGGGTATCTAAGATCTAAAGGGGTCAACGAGAACATAGTTTTAGCAATGTTCCATAGACTATGATTTTTCGAAATGATTTCAATTCTATGGGTTGTGCCTCGCCAGTGCGCTGATGGCTGCAGTGAACCCACATTCTCCACTCTCAAATAATTGATGACAGTGTGCTGCTATCTAACCATTATTAGTTAACTAACATTCTTTTAACTATATCCGTAAAATTCATGAGCTTCTAGAGATTCAAACAGGTTGCCTAAAAATAAAGCGTAGGTATTTGTCCTATCAGTCATAACACTGAAAATAAAAGAGTTAACATGGAGAAAATAACTAAAAACGAAAGGAATACAAATATTCTAGTATCTATTTCATGTGTATTTCAATGGTTGAGGAAAAATCTCAAATCAATCTACCTCAAAATTCGTATATGATTAGCAGCATCAGAAATTATAAACCAGTTCCTTACCACAGTTAGAATTTAAAAATAGGCAACTCTAACTAGTGATATGAAGTTTATATCAAATAGAGCAAAAGAAAATTAAACAGGTCATCAAGATTATAGCCTTAATTCTAGGATAACCTAACTTACCAGGTGAATAGTGTATCCACATGGAATCATATCGTCATACCAAAGTAAGAGTGTACCTATAAAGATCTGGCAAGCAATCTAAATTTAACAACTCTGTATCCAATTTGCATGGCCTATCAAACAATCTTAACTACCCAATTAATAAGGGACCCTTATCCTAGTTATCCTCCTAAATTATTTCAATCATAATTTTGAATGAGCATTTCTAGTCGCAGGCTCGCAATAGTACGACTAACGTACTATCACAAGTTCGCATATTTTGTAAAATTTGACCTGCATGGGCTACCACAAAAACTTGTCACGACCCGCACCCGCTTTTCCGGATACGAGACGTGTCCAAGCCAGCCTACGCCGCAGAGTAGGCGGTAGAACGCTGTCAAGCCCGCAAAAAATAAATGCTCAAAATAATACATTTGTTTCTCATTCACATTTCTAAATTTGTTATAACATTTACAAGATTTATATTTAAAAGAAAATACAAAGTTCTCACAATTAATAAAAATGACAACTAGTTCCACTATCTAGGTCGGCCTCAGCATACCCATATCTTTCCAACGCTAAGAGTGATCGCGGCTAAACCTGAAAAATATTGATTTTCAGTCAGGAAGGGAACAAGTACACAAACCGACGGCAATGCAAAAATACAATAGAATTAACAAGACATGAAAATAACATATGGAATATGAAAACCGGAGAGAAACGATGACATGGCACGGTGGAGAAGTAAAGAAAAAATAAAAGACATCTACCTATGTGGTGTAAAATATCCGTTTCGACATGTGAACGGCTAGAGGGTAAATCTGGCACACTGCACGTCTCGTGTGCAGCTGCTATCATACAAGAATAGACATTTTGGGGATATTTCTGGGTAGTCCACATGTCTACTAAGATATTTTCCCTCCCGACTACTTCGTGTGATGAGTGTGTCAACAAGCAGCAAGATATATGTATAAACATGAAATGAAAAGACTACTATGAATCGAAAGCAATCAGAAAGTGCACTTGCTTGAGGTCCTTAGCTAGTGAAACTAATAATAATATACCACTCAATGAGCCACAATCAGACAACACATGCAGAAGTCTCCAGATGCTGAAATAAACATTACCAACATTCTCAGAATAGTCAAATTAGCTAAAATTGTCTGTCCTTAAGTCCAATTCTGGACACAGGAGCAAAACGGTAATTTTGGACAAAAACGATGTCCGCCGTTGGACCCGCTTTGCACCAAAAAACGTGCCAGAGTCAACGATCTCTAAAGTCATCAAACTATATGTCAACAGGTTCAGTTTTTCGATACGAATCCAACCGTATGTCCAAAGTTGAATTTCGACGCGCCGTGCACAAAATCGCACGTTGAGTGGGACCGTAGGGCCCGCAAAACGGTGTTCTGATTCCACTGTCTCAGAATTGGACCAAACTTGACATACAGGACCAGAAAAACAAGACGGTCCTGTGGGCACAAGCTTCGTCTCGATCTGACGAGCGTGCACAAAGTAATTGGGAAATTTGCACAGAGACCGATACGGTAAATTTCGACGGATGCGCGTCAAATTCGTCGCGCACACGTGACCAATTTGAATTCCGTCAAAGTCCATACGTCCACGAAGCCGATACGCACCTTTCGATGCTTTCGGTTCGTGACCACGTCGCCCGGAATGGCGGAACGCACGTCGTATCGAGGGTTTTCGTGATTTTCCAAAATAGTTTTCACAGTTTTTCCTCGGTTTTTAGAATCGAATAACTCTACACTTACTTAATGAAATTGAAATCTATAAAGAGGGTTTTACTGTCGTATATATTGTCTATTACTGTCTCTAAATAGATTTTCTAAACTGTCGATGGTTCGGCTAGGAATTGCCTACCAAATCGGGTTTTGGGACTGCTCTAGTACTCTGTTTTCAACAGATTTTTCCTTGACTTCAAGTCAATTTCTCCTAGGATTTTATTACGATCTATACTAATCTAACTAATGGGATGTAAAGTCGGTTGGGTTGGGAGCATACCAGAAAAGACGGCTTGCGAATCGGTCGATCGAGTGCGAAGAATTCTCGCAATGAATAGTGCACCCTTGCTGCGGCTGTGTTGTCGTTCCTCTGTGAACTGTTGGTTGCCGCGCGCGTTTCCGGCCGTCTCCGGCGGTGCGCGGCGGTGGATCCGACGACGGGTGGTCGCCCAGGATCAGGGGATGCGCGCGGCGGTGAGTAGGTGTTAGGGTTTATGGAGTTTCGATCTTCTCGATGTGTATATACATACGTGTGTATATATAGCTGAGAATCGAACAGGGGTGGGGGACTACGCTCGGGTCTGGCTTCAGGATTAGTGGCTTGGGTTGTTCCTTTGAGTTCTAGTCTGATGTGGGGAAAATGGATTGGGCCGGGCTCAGGCCTGTTTTGGTTTATTACCTTAGTCTAGGCTATCACCAATACATGTATATATACATGTGAATATATATATATATATATATATATATATATATATATATATATATATATATATATATATATATATATATATATATATTAATAGGCATATATACATATTGCCCTATATTAATAGGCATATATACTTATATAAATCCTATAAAATATAAACCAGTAAAGTTATGGACATGAGGAATAAATACAGTTATTAAAATCCTATAAAATATAACAAATGTCATGTACAAGTGTTCAATGAAAGGATAGGTATTCTTCTCAGTGAACCTTTTTGAAAAGCTGACCCAACTAAAAGCTAAATGCGTTTTACTTGTTCATGGAAAAGTCGTGGTAAGAAAAGAGTATATATATATATATATATATATATATATATATATATATATATATATATATATATATATATATATATACAACCTAATGTATTTATAGTGTATTTCTATACACAAGTATTTCTGGCCTATTATCCCAGAAAACTAAAAATATTTAGCAGGCTATCATATTTCCAAAAATAAAAAATATCCCATCAATATCAATAAATTGATATTATATATATATAACAATTAATAAATAAATAATTTAATTATCTATAGTGGTTAAGTCGTAACTTGGCCTGGTTTTCCTAGTTATGACATCACTATGGCTCGGCCTTCCCCTACCATGGCTAAACACTAGTCAAAGCACGCCACTGCACTATTCGTACCATGATTCCTAGTTGTCTTGTACTCCAATTTAATCATGATTAAAAATCATCTACCGTAATAATTAACTAAATAATTATTTATAAAATCTAAAAATAACCATTCAAATAACATAAATAATAATAAAATATTTCTAAATTTTTCGGGAAGGGGAGCTACAGGTAAGTTGTTAATTTTGGTTGATTTTGATCATTGTTTGGTTGGAACTACAAACTTTTGAGTTACGGACATGAGGACACGATGTTCAGGAATTTTCTGAAGCTGGACTTACACACATGCTTATATGAGTTCATTGTTTGCTGGTATTGCAGGATAATTTTGGAAATCGAAGGAAGTGTTATTGCTGTAAAAGTTGCTACTAGTGGTGGTCTGGATGGGGCAACATCCTTGTCCGAGCAGGTCAAATTTTCTCCATCACATAACAAACCTTGTTTGCTGATTATGTAGGATTTACTCAGCAGGTTAGCTAATAATCTCAGTCGTGGCTAAAACTACAAACTGCACACTTCTTCAATAATCTGAACTTATAATCTACTGTTTACTGAACACTAAATCGTCTGATCTGATGCACATTGGAGAGTAAATATCCGCACATAATACCTTACTAAACTTTACCTACAGAAAACCTATTTTCCACTACACAACAGATATGGAAAACTGAAAGCTTTGGTCTGTACTGATAAGTCTTTAGTATAGACCACATTTAGCGATATCAGCTTCATCTATATGAAAAAATACATGCACTCAGTTGGAACTTATTAATCCTTTCAAGCTTTCAGTCAAAAAACGAGAAGAAGAGTTGAGAACACTTACAATTACAACAGAATATATAAACACATAAGACTCAATTAGTGCACTGGTAAGGCATCACTTTTTCTATCCCAATAATATACTTTTCGTCAATTGTCTGGATCGGCTCGAGATGGTTTTTTTTTTACACTAATGATTTCTCCCCTATTTTTGTGTAGGTTGGATGAAGGAAGAGGATGCTTTCTGAGGATTTTTGGTTGTGGATAGTCTCGAAGGGAGCTAAATGTTAGATAGTCAACATTTTGGGATATATGTAGCTGACTACACTGTTAATGTTTAATTTTGGACATATATTTGGTACTACTTCATTGTTCTACATAGAGAAATTAAGGATTTTGAATGTTTGGTACTACTTCGTTATCCTACATACATTAGACAATGAAATTGAATTTACTTATGTTCGAAATTCATTCTGTGATTGATTCGCATTTAAATTTTTGAATACCTGTATTTTGTGTAACTGTGACATTATCTGCAATAGTATTCTGATGTGCTGCATTCTGCAAATTTTTGAATACAGAAATTTGACTCTGCAATAGCATTCTGACATGCTATTGTTGCACATATAATAGCAGGAAAGAAATGCTATAAAAAGCAGATATATATCGAAACGCTGTTAACAAACAATAACATACAGGAACGCAATTAAAAATAAACAGCGTTCAGAAACGCCATAACACATTTATAGCGTTAACAAATGTTATTAATGAACTATAGCGTTCATAAAGGCTATGTAAACTTTATAGCGTTTGTAAGTGCTATAACATGTCTATAGCGTTCATGAACGCTACAATATATTAATAGCGTTCATGAATGCTATTAAAGTTCTATAGCGTTCCTAATTGCTATAACTATATATCATATAGCGTTTCAAAACGCTATACATTGTCTATAGCGTCAATGAACGCTATAATCCATGAATAGCGTTCGTGAACGCTATAATGTTATAGTGTTCTTATACATGGGGTTATTATAGCGGGGGCATATATAGCGGGCGGAATATGCTATAATATGCATTTTACAGCGTTCAGCGCATGCTATCATATCCCATATTTGTTGTAGTGCCGTAAAAGAATCGGGTAAAATTTTGGATACTTTTCTCTCTTGTTAGATGTTCCATCTTTCGTATTTGCCTCACCTTCTGTCTAACATTATTAGAGCATCTCTATATTCATTCTGATGTATGTTTGAGAGCTAATTAATTTAGATGTTGTATAGCAATTTTAATCTTCTTCTTCTTTGGCAATTAGAAGAAGCGCACACAGTTTTCTGGTTCCTGTTGTTGGCAGCAGGTTCTACAACCTTTACCTGTAATTTCTATATGGCGGTTGGTCATATTGCATATAGTATTTTATTTATAATTATTCGAAAGTGTATACATGACTTAGAATAAGAGTCGTAAATATTTGGAGATCGTGTTCATCATAAACATAGGTAGTAATCAAGCTTCTAATTAACAAATAAGGGGGGAATTTTCCCTAAAAGATTGAGGTCAACCAAAACCACTTTCAATTTGGTCCTTCAGCTCAAACAGATGTCCTTAATGGTATAACATAGCATAACAATATCCATTACATAGATGACGTTATAAGTATATATATCGCGAGATCAAAGAGTAAGGGAAGAGCAAAGAGATCCTCTTCATGTAAATTGAAGCTTTTATTATAGGGATACACACCTAGTTCATCGAAACTTATTGTGCAATGGATAAAGAACAATCATTTCAACATCAAACCTATGATAACATGTAATAGCAGATTGAAAGTGTAACCAAGCAACCGGGTTCTATACCCGATTCATAACTAGAGATCTTCTCTGGTTCTTCACTAATCGTAGCTAGAAGAACACTGAAACCACGATAGGCATACCACCTAATATCACGAGAACTGATCCGAGAAACATCACGGGAGCTTTCCCTGGAGGAATGAAGAGAGCACGCGCAAGCCTCTTTCAGGATCAGAGCTCGGCACTTCATGACCAGCTCCCCTTACTGTCACAAAAGTTAGCCCCTTGTAAGCAACTACGTATCCTCCCACCTGTATATCATTTAGCAGTTTGGCCTTTGTCAGAATTGTAATGGGAGTTATTTGACATGAGATTTAACATATTTATAATTCTCTTCAATTTAAAATGCAATCATTTCTCTCTTAAACACACTTTACCTCTTCAATGTTGTACCATGGACGCCATGGGCTCTCAATAGGCAATTTGAGTAATCTGATGAAGGACTTGGTGGATGTTACTGGACACACTGCATCTAAATCACCACTGTAATAGTAGCAGAATAAAAATTTAGAGTTTGCTTTGCAAAATTTGCACATCTTTCCATACAGGAAAACGTATGCATGTTTGTATGTGGCTTTGGAGGTAGTTTTATCACTTGCCTGTATAACCACACTCTCAGTCCACTGGCTATTAGTTGCTTCATATTATGCAGCATGGTAGTATGTTCGATATTGATCCATGTACTGAACGTAGATTGGAAATACAAAATTATTTGACAAGGTTATAATATATGTTTGTACAAGGCTATCTTATATTATTGTTCAACTAGGTACATACCTGCAAAATGTCCAGTTTCTTGGAACTGCATGTAGAGTTTTTTGTACTGATGGATTATTCAGATAATCCAATACGTAGTAATCATTGCATGGATCATACTCCAGTGGCTTCACATTCTGGACCATACTTTTGCTTGTGAGAAACTTGATATAGTAGTTGCACTTTAAATTTTTTTAGTATAAACTAAGAAAATGTAGCGAAATATTTTTGTGCATAAGATGATCAAGGCCTGGCTTGGAATCACTGCTGCTTTTCAGGAAGTAGCAGCAGAAGCAGCTTTTGAAAGAAACCTAAAAGAGGGGAAAGTTGTTGAACTAGTAGAAGTACTCAAATTGCAAAAGCAAGCATGGTTAAACTTTACATTGGGTTCGAGTATAAGCTGTGAAAATCTACCACACTTTTGATGTGCATAAGATGATTAAAGAGGAAAAACTTACTGAACTACTAGAGCCATTAGAATGGCAAAAGGGAGCATAGATGTTGAATAAATCGATTCCTCCAATTTCCCTGTCAGCTTGAGATCTAACGCTCAGGCACTCAGTGGAGTTAAAGCTAGTCATGTTGCAGGTCTTTAGAAGCGTTGCGTGTGTCTCATCAGAATACATGGCATGCGACCATAGGAACTCATATCGATCCTTGATAGTATTAATGTATGTATCAAGATATGGATTGCCAATCTATGCAGGATGAACAGTTGGCAGATTAGAGCTATGTAGAAATATTCATTGCAATATCGACATCTTGTTTTTAGTTACTTACCGCAATGCCGTTAAGATTGATTGGCTTATCCGTTTTATTGTTTTCCAGGAGAATAAGCTTGGCTAGTTGAGGTATGTAATGGCCAGAATAGCTCGATCCAGCCATATAGAAATCCCGATTCTTGTAGTCGGGAAATCTCTCCAACCAGTTGACTAGAAAGGTATGGGAATCCTGTGCCGTTCTTTTGTCCCCACTTAATTCGTAATCAGAAGTTGTGTTGGAGTATGAAAACCCAACACCGGCTGAATATTCCAAGAAGATAACATTGGCCACTGCATTGTAGATTAACAGTTCGGCGACAATCACGACATGTCGACTCTGTTACATATGTACTGATTAATAAGAGGTTAGAGGAGTATTTTACTCACCCGTGTTCAATGCATAGGGATTTTCATATAGCTTGCGATGGCTATTTACTCTAAATGGTCCTACTTGTGACATTGCTCCGTACCCTAAAGAGGAGCACCCAGGGCCTATGGATTACAAAGAATGAATGAATGGTTCAGTAGCAAAATATATAATAGTGTCAAATTCGAACAGTTTATGTATGTAGTTAGTTACCTCCAGTTAGCCACAATACAAGTGGTTTCTTAGTTGGTTCTTGAGGGGACTCGACAAAGTAGTAGAAGAGTGCTCTTCCGTGCTTGGGGTCGACAGTTACATAGCCAGCATACTGATTGAATGATGAATTTCCTTTAGGCTGGTCAACTAATGAAGGAATCCTGTCTGCTTCCTTCAGCCCCACCTGTGGAGCGGCATAGGCCCGAGGTTCGGCCTCGGGGCCGGCGGCACCGGCAGAAGGCGGAGTAGCATCATAACTACGGAGCAAGGCGAGGAATGAACAAGTGAAGAGTATGCAACTGAGCAATGCAGCCCCCATCTTATTTTTCTGTACCGACTGTTGTTGATGGTGTGCTCCAGAGGAGGGATGCCAGGTTTATATAGGCGAAGTGACAAGGAAATTGATGGACACAAGCAAAGGATCTCGCATTTGTGGAAATTGGCATTTATGGAACCAAAAGTCAAGTCGACCATGCTGAGGTTATCGGAGTATCATGAGGTCTCTATTGGTTTGCAGAGAGGAAAGAAAATCAATTATTTGTTGTTGTTTTTTTTCGAAAAATTGTGATTTTTATTTTAAAAAAATGGTGTTTGAACAAGCTTAGAAAAATTGTTAGGAAAAGTGAATCATTAGGTTGGGTTGGATGGGGAGAACTATTTTTCCCCTATTCTTCGGAGTTTTTTTTTATGATTTTTTTTTGGCATGCAAACACAAGAAAGTAATAGCTTTTCTTTTTCAATGTTCTGATTATGTGAACCAAATGTGGCATGTGGTCAAATTGGTATGTTTAATTTATTAGGAAGACAGTAGGAAGTAACGTCTGTGTTTAGTTGGTTACGTATGAAGAATTCTTTGCCCAACAAGAAAATCAATGGTAACAAGTTCTCCCCTATTTAATTCAACATGGAAGAGTTGAAATGGAAAAGTATGGGATGAATTATGCATATATTTACTTTTGTTTCTAGAGGAGGTTTCATTCAAATCTCTTATGGATAAGTAAGGTAAGAATTATGTATATTTAGTTTTGTTTCTGGAAGAGGTTTTGTTCAGATGTCTTATTTAACATGCAGTAGACGGAGTAGGGATGTTTTTTTTAAAAGAAATGTGTAGTTAAATGTATAGTTTGTGGGACGTGCTTTGTGCCATCCACCCAAGGACAAATTTGTGAGCTTGCAGCAGCAGGAGAATGGCAAGAGCCAGTTAAGTAAAGCTTCAGAAGAAGAACAATGAGACCCGTGGAAAATGTGACATTTATTATAAAGCTCTCATAAAACCCATCCTAATATATATTTTTTTTTTTTTTTTTGAATCAAATGCTCAGCTTTATTCAAAGTACTAATCAGGCGGTACATGGATAATAGCTTCTCTTGCAAGAAGCTGAAGAATACAATTAGGAGGAGAGCTTAAATGGAAGGTTTCTTCACCCGAGTTTTGTTGAATGATATACGAAGCCACGGTGTGAGCTACTACATTCCCTTCCCTCCTAATAAATGAGTAGTCGAAGTTCTTCCCCGTCCTGCATATGTCCTCTTTGATTTCTAGGACTAGATTGTATAACCTCCATGGGATGAGATCTTTTTCCCCATTGAAAATTCGATGGGCAGTAAGCGAGTCTCCTTCGATGGTGAATTCACTGTCTTCAAGTTGACCGGCCAGTTGCACTCCCATACGGATAGCCATGAGTTCCGCCGCTAGCACTCTATCAGCCTCTACAATGGACGCTGCCGAGAAAGAACAGGCCTTGCCAGCCTTAAAGATCCCCTCCTCGTCTCTAGCAATGGCCGCGGCTGCTAAGGTTCCCGAAGCCACCGCTCCATCAACATTAATTTTGATATGCCCCGATGAGGGCGGCTTCCAACTCCTGTCTTCTGTGGCCTCTCGAAGATTAGTAATGTACTCCATCTTTCCCGTTCCTCCTGTCGAGTACGCATTGTATAAGTGGTTCGCCTGTTGTAATATGGAGTAGATACTCGGAGCTTTATGGCTGAAAATGCAGGCGCAACGGGCCTTCCATACAGCCCATAGGATAGCCGCCCCCATGCGAAATCTAGTCCCGTCAATCGAATCCGCCAACCATGCTTCGATAATTTTGAATATGTCCCCTTGCTGATCTACTCTAAGTCCCATCGAACTAGCGAACCATACTGCTCGCGTAACATTACATAGAAGGAAGAGATGGTTCGAGTCCTCCGTGTGTTCCAGGCAAAACGGACAATCCTTGTTTATGCTGTGAATCCTCTTACTTAAGGTATCAAATAACGGAAGCGCTCTATGGAGGAGTCTCCATATGAATGTTTGGACTCTCGGAGATATGTCTTTTACTCTCCACAGGTTACTCCATGAATTACTATCCGATGTGATTGCCGAGCTGCTAGGGGCCTCTCTTCGAAGAGTCTCATAGAGAGACTTCGAGCTAAACATTCCATTCCTTGTCTTAATCCATAACAATTCGTCTTCTCCGTCACCTTCATGCAGGGGTATGTCAGCAATTGCCGATGCTTCTCTTTCGGAGAATAGGGACCGGATGAGATCTAAGTTCCAAACTCTCAAGCTATGGTCCATCAACTCCCTGACAAATACTGGGCCATTGTCCCTGGGTTCGCTCACTGTAACACGGAATCGCGGGAGCGAGGGAATCCACGGATCCTCGTATATTTTCACCCGACCACCTTTGATTCTCCAGAGAATATTATTCTCCATATGCCTCCTCATTTCCAGGAGGCTCGTCCAAGTGGCCGAGGCCTTTTTCGGCTTGTTTACCGTCCAGATTGATTTGTTTTGTAGATACTTCCCCATGAGGAGACGGACCCATAATTGGTCTGGGTTTGTTAGAAACCGCCAAAGAAGCTTACCCACCAGCGATTCGTTCACCCAATCAAGTCTTCTAATGCCGAGCCCCCCATCTCCTTTGGGTTGTGTGATCTTCTTCCAGTTCAGAAAATGCATCTTTCTTTCCGAGGTAGCGTGCCCCCACCAAAAGGCCCGTTGTTGCCTTGTAAGCTTGTGTAAAACCTGTTTAGGGATTAGGTATGATGATAGATGATAGACGGGGATCGAACCGAGTGTGGCCTTGATTAAGGTAGCTCGACCGGCATGAGATACAATCTTCGCTTTCCACCCTTGCAGCCGCGCCTCACATTGTGCAACCAAAGGCTCATAATTGGCAATATTAGTTTTAGACTTCAGCAATGGATAACCCAAGTATTTATCCTCATTAGTCATCTGCTTGAAGTTGAGCTCTTTAGCAATCAAATCTTGATCTCTGTTAGGAACATTCTTGCTGAAATGTATTCTCGATTTCTCGTAGTTCACCTTCTGCCCCGACCATGAGGAATATAAGTGCAATATGTCGTGGATGGTATGGATTGATGCTAGCGAGGCCTGACCAAAAATTAAGATGTCATCGGCAAACAATAGATGAGATATAGATGGGGTGTACCTGCTAATACGGAGTCCTTTGTAAATCCCTTCCTGTTCGAACTTCGCAAAGATTTTGGTTAGAACTTCCGAACAAAGGACGAAGAGAAAGGAAGATAGCGGACAGCCTTGCCTAATCCCTCTCCTGGGCACTAATAGCCCTTCAGGTGAGCCATTTATTAGTATGGAAAAGGAGGGGGTAGTGATACACTCCATTATGAGATTGTTCGAGTGGCCCCTGATTCCCATGTTGTAGAGTACTTGTTTGATGAACGGCTAAGAGAGTCTATCATAAGCTTTTGACATATCAATCTTGATGGCGAAAGCATTTTTCTTTGTCGGGAAACTCTTCATTGCATGGAAGATTTCGTGAGCAATGATAATATTATCGTTGATCTGCCTGCCGGGAACAAAAGCACTCTGGACCAGGGAGACTAATTTATGCAACAGGGGCTTAATTCTGTTAGATAAAATTTTAGAAATCACCTTGTACGCCACATTGCAAAGAGCAATGGGTCGAAAGTCTCTTGGCTCCACTGATGCTTCCTTCTTTGGAATAAGCACTATGTATGTATGATTCAGCTTGGGAGGCATTCTTCCGTCCTCAAAGAAGCGTTTCACTAGATCAACTAGGTCTTTGCCGATAATATTCCAATTAGCCTGATATACCCTTGTCGGGAAACCGTCTGGCCCCGGCGCCTTGTCGGGACCCATACTCATCACCGTATCTTTGACTTCTTCTTCGCTCGGGGGGTACTCAATCTGCCATTTTCTTCTGATGTTAATGGACTATCAGTAACTCGAAAATCAGCATTCATGGGTACCCCATCTTCCGTGCAATAGGTGTTGGAGAAGTGATTAAGGAAAGCTTTCAATATGTCCTCCTTATCAGTCGACCAGCTGCCGTTCGGAAGTTTGATGGAGTGGATATCATTCTTGCGTTTCCGGATTGTCGCCTTTGTATGGAAGTATTTAGTGTTCTTGTCCCCTTCTCGAATCCATTGACACTTCGCCCGTTGACTCCAATAAGACTCCTCAATAGATAGTAGATCATTGATCTCTTCATTGATTACTCTTTCTTTCGCTATAGATTGAGATGACACCTCCAGCTCTTGAATTTTTAAAAGTCGATCCTGTAATCTCCTTAATCTTGTTTTTATATGCCCGAAGTGGTCGCGTCCCCACCTGTGCAATTTAGTCAATGCATACTGGACTTTGTTGCAATATGAATAATTTACCTGATTGTTGGCTTCCTGCCATGAGGACTTGAACACTTCTTCGAACGCAGTATGTTTCATCCAGTAGGCTTCAAATTGATCTATGCGCTTCTTTCGTGTTGTACCTCTGTTGGTGTTGAGAAGGATGGGGACATGGTCGCTATTGATCCGAGGGAGAGTAGATACTGTGGCGTTCGGGAAAGAGCAACACCACTGGGAGCTCGCTAGGCCCTGTCTAGGCGCTCTCTGATATTGAAGGCTGGTTCTCTGCGGTTTGTCCACGTGTAGGCCGGTCCTGTGCAGCCAAGATCGATGAGTCCACATTGATTTATCATTGAACGAAATTCTGCTGCTGCTCTGTGATCAAAACTCCCCCCTCCTGACTTTTCTTCCGGATGAAGGGTAGCATTCATGTCACCAATACAACACCACGGTGTTGATATGGATTCCGCTAGTCCTTCAATTTGAGCCCAGAGTTTAGGGCGCTCACTCTTCTTAGGGGATCCGTATATACACAAAAGTGTCCAGGCTGGACCTTCCGAACTCGCGTCTATGGCTAGTAAAAATAGATTATGAGACGAGAAGGTGACAGTTGCTTTTATTGCTGAGTTCCATCCCAACCAGAGGCCTCCAGATCGGCCAGATGCAGGGACAGAGAAGTAATTAGGGTATCCGAGATGGGGGAGGGTGAGGGTGGTGTGAGAGAGAGAGGACATTGTCTCTGAGAGGAAGAAGATGGAGGGGCGGGTGGCGGAGAGAAATGATCGTAGCATTAGAACTGTCGAGACATTTCTCGCACCTCGACAGTTCCATGCTAGAACTAACATTGATCCTGCGGCTTTTTGAGGTCAGCCGCCACGACCTTTTTATTGCTTTTCTTTTGTGTATAACTGGAGTGCCTTCTCTTGTTATCCTCTGCTTCAATCCAGAATGGGGATGAGCGTTTCTTAAGGAGGGATGTACCCTCTTCCTGTTGTGATTTCTCCTGGGTTGACTTCCTGGCACGTCGCTTCCATGAGAGTTTTAGGGGGTTCGCTTGGTGAACAATGGCTCCCGAATTGTTCTCCATCAGCTTGTTTGCTGTTTGATTATGAGCTTCTATTAAGGATTTGATTTCAGGGTTCATCCGAAGAATTGGGAAGTGAACCTCTTCTTCCTTGTCCATGGAGTGCGTCTTCTTCTGCGCGAGGGTGGAATATGCAACTAGACTATCTAAGTCCATCTCCATCATTGCTAGTGCTTCCAGAGTTGGTATATCTGAGGATTTGCCAAGCTCCTTCTGGGTCCTCAGAAAGCTCTCTGGATTAGGAGGGAGGTCTTCCTCATAGAGTCCTTGTCTAAAAAGCTCTTCTTGATGTGCCTCATCTGCTGCAAAATCAGGCTCCCTTTCAGAGTTATCCTTTGTAGTGTTACCCCTTTGTGGAGGGTTGAATAAGACTATTGAGTCTTGCCGAGAAGGCGTCTCGTCCCCTTCATTGGTCAATGGCTCTGTTTGGCTTGGCGGGACGATCTCCGTGGGGGAGTGTGTTGGTGCTTGTGAGGATTTAGTCCTCTCCTGTCCTCTTCCTTGATCCGGATTGCTCCCCCTGCGCGGGAACACTCTTTGGGCCTCCGCCCGGTATTCATCTTCTCTGATCCGTGGACGGAGTAGTTCGTTGATCCTGCTTATTTCCTCTTCCGTCCAGTCGTCCCCAATGAGGGAAGTGAATCTCTCCTTGTCAGAGCAAATTGAATATGAGTGGCCCATCCTCGCACAAAAGGTGCAAAGTCAGGGTAGTCTCTCGTACCTTACTGAGACCTGACTTACATTACATCCCTCAAGGCTAGCGGCAATGGATTTCTTGAGAGGTTTGGAAATGTCAATAAGGATTTTAAGCCGCGCAAAGGTACGCCATTGTCCTTCTTCTGCGATGGATACGGATCTTGGTTTACCCAATGCCTCTGCTATGCGGGTTACCGCATTCCGGTTTAGGAACTTTGGGGGGATTTTGTGGAGTTGGACCCAAAGATCGGCCATGTTGAATTTATAGTCTTCCGGAAGTTTTGCCGGGTCACACTTCTCGATTGCAAGAAGCTCTTCATTAATACTCCATGGGGCTTCTCGAAGGATTCGATCCACCTCCGAGGTAGATTCCAGAATAGCTAAATAGGAACCTGCCTCAATATCCAACTCCGTCACTTGTACCATGTTATTGGTCTTCCATATTTTGGTTAGGATGGCAGCGAGCGCGGAGCGTGTAAATTGTCGATTGGAGTAGGGTTTCATCGCTATCGTGGAGGCCCAATGATGGGGGATTGAACTCTCTCTCTTTCAGAAAGCGAGATTATTTCGGTGGGGCCTTGTAGATGAAAAAGAGATGCCATCTTCTCAACTACCTCCCTGTACGTTGACATGGTTTACTCAGGATCTTCCAGATCCTAATGATGATGGGATCTCAATGGGGATGGAAACGGCGGGGAGAGGGGGAAAGATATGCTTGGGAGAGGCTTGAGATGGTTCGAGTGTTTGTGGGGAGGTGAGCGGAGGGGGAGGGCTGTTCAGATGATTGGCGGAGGGAGGCAGGGGATCACCATCTTGTCGGCGGAGCAAATCTTTGGGTTTGGGAGAGAACAAACCCAAGGGGTTTGGGAGAGATGATCCTAAACCCATCCTAATATTAGGAAATTGCAAATTGAACCTTTGGCATTCTTATTTAATATCATTCTATAAAAAAAAAATTCTTTCGTTCTTGAAAGGATCTTGGATCTCGACAAAACGTGTGTCATTAGCACCGTCGAGGTACTCATATAGAAAAGAAAAGGGAGATGAAAACATTCATCGGAATGCTATCTTTGGAGGCCACAGTTTGACTAGGACAGTCATTTTCACAATCCGTGATTTGGATTCCACTTCCTCAAAGTTTTGCTGCGATTTTATGGTCATTTGGATCTGCGTCGTCCTATTTCTATACTTTTGAAGTTAAACTTGAATTGTACAAGACCTAAATGGGCTTCAGCCTTCATGTAGATCCAACCAATTTAATTTAAGGGCCTGTTTCGTAACTGGTATTTGGGGGGTGGATTTCCTCTTCACTGGAAATTGGAGGGGGAAGTAGAAATCCTGTGTTTGGTTCGTAGGATTTAGGGGGATAGGATTTGGAGGGGAGGAGAAGTGCAGTTTCTGTCCTCCTCCAAATCCACGTTCCCACATACTCTTTTTTTGAGAGGATGTGGGTTGGAAGTGGCCGAAAATTGTCGACAACGTCGACGGAGAACAAGAGGGAGTGAAGATGAGCTGTTCTTACCCGCGGTCGTCGACGAGGTCCATGTCGACACGTCCATGGAGGCCGTGGCCGGAGAAGAAGAGATGTGGCCGGAGGGTTGGGGTCCATGGAGGCCGTGGCCGGGAGGCGGTGGAGAGGGGATCAGGAGGCAGTGGAGAGGGGATCGGAAGGCGGTGGAGAGGGGATCGGGAGGAGGCGGAGTGATTTTTTTTTTTTTTTTTTTGGTGAGAGACAACTCTCTCCTCCCGTGAGAGAGCAGAGAGACATGAGAGTAAGAGAGATGAGAGAGAAGAGATGAGAGAGAAGGGTTTTTTTTTTGTGGATAATTTTAGTGGGTTTTGCATTTTTATTGGATTTTTCTTGACTTAATAATAATAATAAGATTATTATTATTATTATTATTATTATTATTATTATTATTATTATTTTGAATAAAATAATTATCGTATATGTTTTTATTATTATTATAACATATTGGCTTAATTGCACTTTGATACCCTCAACTATTTCAGTTTTTCAACTTAATACCATAAACTTTTTACTCAACAACTCGATACCCTCAACTATTTTAGTTTTTCAACTTAATACCTAAAACAGAAAAAAATTTCAAAATACCCTTGGCTCCCTCTCTCTCTCTCTCTCTCTCTCTCTCTCTCTCTCTCTCTCTCTACCCATGCTTCCTCCCTCCCTCTCCGACGATGCTCCCCTCCCTCTCCGTCTAATGCTCCCCCCTCCCTCTCCGGTAGTCGATGCCCTCCCCCCCCCCCCCCCCCCCCCCCCGCCTCCGGCGGTGCGCGGGGAGGGGGTACGGGTGGGGGTGCGAGCGGCTGGAGGGGGAGGGGAGGGGGAGGAGGCGGGGGCGGGGTGGGGTGGGGTGGGGGGGGGGGGGTGTACATGCGGTCAGAGGGGGGGGGGGGAGGGTGTACATGCGGTCAGAGGGGGAGGGGGAGGGGGCGGGGGCGGGGAGGTGTACATGCGGCCGGAGGGGGGAGCCGGGGGAGGGGTTGGTGCGGGTGAGGTAGACGGGGGGAGCTGGGGGTTGCTGGAGGGGGGGGAGGGGCGGGGGCGTGTGGCCGGAAGGGGGGGGGGAGGGGGGGGGGGGGGGGGGGGGGGGGGGACGAGTGGCTGGAGGGTGGGTGTGAGTTGGGAGATAATTTTAAATTTTGAGCGGAGGCATTATGGTCCAAAAGAAATTTAGGGTATCAAGTTGAAAAAAAAAAGTTCAGGTATTAAGTTGAAAGACTGAAATAGTTGAGGGTATCAAAGTGCAATTAAGCCTAACATATTATTTAACTTCCTACTTTCCACTTCCTATCTCAACCAAACACCCTTTTCCATATTAGGGAGACAAGAATATACATGAATTCCAATTCTTCTTTCCTCCTTGAAAGTCTAAATCCAAATCCAAATTCACTTCATGTTTACCAAACAGCTCCTAAGGGGGTTCTGGTATGATCACAACCCGACCCAATGGCAACCCGTCCCCGTCCGATAGTATTTTTAGGTACGGATCCTAACCCGGTCCATAAAACGCACATATCCCCATCTCCATTTATTTGTACCGATCCCCAACTTTGGGAGAAGGGGACGGAGCCGGACATTCAAAATACTATCAGGTAGGTACTCGCTTCTTTCTTTTTTAGGGTTTCTGAATTTTTAGGGTTTCTAAATAATTTTCTTCGAATATTCGTCGGGTTTGAGAAGTTTGAATCGGGAATGGGATTATTTTGAATCCTATGTATTGTGTCATGCAACAAGCATTCCAACAGCTTCTTCAGAAAATTATTTTTAATCGTATTTACAGTTTATAGATGACAGTAAAACTATGTTGTTAATCGAAGGCCATCTCCAATGGAGATTTCTTAAATTGAGTTTCTATTCTACTTTTCAGTGTACTTTAAGGAAATGTCTATCCTACGTGAACAAATAAAAAGATCAATTTAATTACGTGTGGCCCAATATTAATTGGTACGAGAGATGGAGACTTTCTACTACATAATCACTCACTGCCACATATGATAGAAATTGGGATAAACATTATGGTTGGGAGAAGTTAAAAAAAAAGGATTTCTACCATAGAGATAGGTGAGATATAAATCCCCATTGGAGATGGCCTAATGGTTTGCTTGGATTGAGGGGGAAAAATAAGCAGAGTTAAATGAGGGGGAGTTAATGGATAGGGAGTAGATTCTGCCGTACATATAGGTACTGTTTGAAAAAGTTGAGGGAAAAGTGTGAGGAAAATTAAAATTGATGGTGTTTGGAAAGGAGGAGAAAAAATGGGGAAGGAAAATTTGAGGGAAAAAAAGTAGGTGGGCCCACTAAAAAAAATTTCTCCCAAAAGTGGGAGAAAAATGGAGAGAGATGAGAGAAATTTGAGTGAATTTACTCCACCACCTCTCGTGAAGGTAATAATAAATTGTTATTTGAGAATACCAAGGACTAAATAGTAATTGTATCTCTATTCCTAAACAAATAAAAAATTATTTTTAAACTTTTCCTTCCCCTACTTTTTTGTCCATTCAAACAAAGGAAGGAAAAATTAACTTTACCTTCATTTTACCCTCCTCTATTTTTCCTCCCCTCAAATTTTTCTTTCCCTCCCCACAAAAGTTCCCAAACACAACAATAAACTTGCTTGGAGTGGAAGGACAGTTAAGTAGGATGTGTTTAATAACTTTTGTTTGGATTGGAGGTTTAGAGTGAGAGGAGGATTAATAGAAATACAATACTTACTAGAATGTCGTTATTGGATGTGACATAAAATTAGATTTGATTGGGTTAGATATTAAAATTTGTCAAAATATTTTCACAAAAAATAGTTGGAAATGTTCCATCTTGCACACATGGCAGAAATGGAAAAAATTGCTATGATGTTTGAATCCACAAAGGAAATGATTGAGCAGCTCGAGAAGGCATTCAACGAGCTGAGGTCGCACAAAGGCATTCTTGCAACTTCTTGCATCTTTTAGTATAGCGGAGGAGTTTGACATAGACGAGCTTTGGAAACTTTTCCCCCATTTCCATCTCTCGACACAGTGAAGCACCTGGCCTTTGCCGTTCTTTGCAATTGAGGCCATTGTGCATGTCTTTGGTATGTTGATAGTAATATATATGGTGCCACGTGCGCGACCATAAAACTCGCACCCTCTCGCGGGTTGCATGGACTTTGAGCCCATTTCCCACAAAACTCACTCGCACACAAAAGTAGCGCACTTTATACAAAGGAGAGTGATCTCTCCTATCCGATGTGGGACTAAAGAAATCCCTCGATATTGAATCATTTAGGCAACACATCCAACAGTCAACAACCAAATTCTGATAGGCCATTATCATTATCCTGATGAGAGGGTTGCTCCTCTTGTCCATTAGGGTCTGCTTGGATGGAGGGGGAAAATAAGCAGAGTTAAGTGGGGTTAAGTGGGGTTAAGTGAGGGGAGTAGAATCAATACATATAATCTTGCTTGGATTGGAGAGAAAGTTAAGTGGGGTGTGTTTAACAACTCTTGTTTGGATTGGAGGTTTCGAGTGATAGAAGGGTCAATAAAAATATAATACTTACAAAAATATCCTTATTACATATGTCATAAAGTTAAATTTGATTGAAATTTTAATTAGAACTTGTCAAAATATCTTCACAAATGAGGAAGCTACAGAGCACCATGATGAAAGGAAGAAAAAGTGGAGAGCACAGAGTTTTCTCGTTCGTGTTGCTGGCAGCAAGTTCTACAACCTTTACCTGTAATTTCTATATGGTGGTTGCTCATATTGCATATAGTACTTTATCTGTAATTATTGGAAAGTGTATACATGACTTACAATAAGAGTCGTAGATATTTGGAGATTCGTGTTCATCATAAACATAGGTAGTAATCAAGCTTCTAACAAATAAGGGGGAATCTCCCTGAAAGATAAGAGGTCAGCCAAAACTGCTTTCAGTTAGGTAATTCTTTAGCTCCATGAGACCCGTTCCAGTTGCTCAAACGGACGTCCTTAATGGAATAACATAGCATATAACAGTATCCATTACATAGATGACCTTAAAAGTATATCGCGAGATCAAAGAGTAAGGGAAGAGCAAAGAGATCCTCTTCATGTAAATTGAAGGTTTTATTATAGGGATATACACCTAGTTCATCGAAACTTATTGTGCATGGATAAAGAACAATCATTTCAACATCAAACCTATGATAACATGTAATATATAGCAGATTGAAAGAGTAACCAAGCAGCCTGGTTCTATACCCGATTCATAACTAGAGATCTTTTCTGGTTCTTCACTAATCGTAGCTAGAAGAACACTGAAACCACGATAGGCATACCACCTAATATCACGAGAACTGATCCGAGAAACATCACGGGAGCTTTCCCTGGAGGAATGAAGAGAGCACGATCAAAGCTTTTTCAGGATCATAGCTCGGCACTTCATGACCAACTCCCCTTACTGTCAGAAAAGTTAGCCCCTTGTAAGCAACTACATATCCTCCCACCTGTATTTCATTTAGCAGTTTGGCCTTTGTCAGAATTATAATGGGGAGTTATTTGACGTGAGATTTCACATATTTATAATTCTCTTCAATTGAAAATGTAATCATTTCTCTCTTAAACACACTTTACCTCTTCAATGTTGTACCATGGACGCCATGGGCTCTCAATAGGCAATTTGAGTAATTTGATGAAGGACCTGGTGGATGTTACTGGACACACTGCATCTTGATCACCACTGTAATGGTAGCAGAATAAAATTTAGAGTTTGCTTTGCAAAATTTGCACATCTTTCCATACAGGAAAACGTATGCATGTTTGTATGTGGCTTTGGAGGTAGGTTTATCACTTGCCTGTATAACCACACTCGTAGTCCACTGGCTATTAGTTGCTCCATAGTATGCAGCATGCTAGGTTCGATATCGGTCCAATTATTTCTTGTAGTACTGAACGTAGATAGGCAATAAAAAATTATTCCACAAGGTTATAATATATGTTTATACAAGGCTATCTTATATTATTTGTGCAATTAGGAACATACTTGCAAAATGTCCAGTTGCTTGGAACTGCATGTAGAGCTTTTTGTACTGATGGATTATTCAGATAATCGAATGTGTAGTAATCACTGCATGGATTATACTCCAGTGGCTTCACATTCTGGACCATACTTTTGCTTGTGAGAAACTTGATATAGTAGTTACACTTTAAATTTGTTTAGTATAAACTAAGAAAATGTAGCGAAATATTTTTGTGCATAAGATGATCAAGGCCTGGTTTGGAATCGCTGCTGCTTTTCAGGAAGTAGCAGCAGAAGCAGCTTTTGAAAGTAGCCTAAAAGAGGGGGGAAACTACTGAACTTGTAGAGCTACTCAAATTGCAAACACAAGCATGGTTGAACTTTACGTTGGGTTCGAGTATAAGCTGCAAAAATCTACCATACTTTTGATGTGCCTAAGATGATTAAAAGAGGAAAAACTTACTGAATTAGTAGAGCCATTCGAATGGCAAAAGGGAGCATAGATGTTGTATAAATCGATATTTCCGATTTCCCTGTCGGCTTGAGACATAACGCTCAGGCACTCAGTGGAGTCGATGCTAGTCATGTTGCAGGTCTTTAGAAACATTGCGTGAGTCTCATCAGAATACATGGCATGCGTCCATAGGAACTCGTATCGATCCTTGATGTTAAGGTATGTATCAAGATATGCATTGCCAATCTATGCAGGATGAACAGTTGGCATATTAGAGCTATGTAGAAATATTCATTCCAATATCGATATCTTTGTTTTTAGTTACTTACCGCAACGCCTTTAAGATTGATTGGCTTATCCGTTTTATTGTTTTCCTGGAGAATAAGCTTGGCTAGTTGAGGTATGTAATGGCCAGAGTAGCTCGATCCAGCCATATATAAATCGCGATTCTTGTACTCTGGATACCTCTCCAACCAATTGACTAGAAAGGTATGGGAGTCATGTGCCGTTGTTGTGTCGCCACTTATTTCGTAATCAGAAGTTGTGTTGGAGTATGAAAACCCAACACCGGCTGGAGATTCCAAGAAGATCACATTCGCCACTGCAATGTAGATTAACAGTTCGATGACAATCACGACATGTCAACTCTGTTACATATGTATTGATTAATAAGAGGTTAGAGGAGTACTTTACTCACCCTTGTTCAATGCATAGGGATTTTCATATAGCTTGCGGTGGCTATTTACTCTAAATGGTCCTACTTGTGACATTGCTCCGAACCCTAAAGAGGAGCACCAAGGGCCTAAGGATTGCAAAGAAACGATTGAATGGTTCAGTAGCAAAATATATAGGATTATTTCGTTTATGGGTACCAGGTTTAGGACCTAATTAGACTTTGGGTACTTGATTTGTCTGTTGATGGGTTTGGGTACTCGAATTTTTTTTTAGTGACACATTTTAGTGACGAACATTCGTCATTAAAAGACTCATTTCGTTACTAAAAGTCCAATTTTGTCACTAAAAAAATTCGAGTAGCCAAACTCATCAACGGACAAATTCTACCCAAAGTCTAATTAGATCCAACCTGATTATACAAAATAATCCAAATATATAACAGTGTCAAATTCGAACAGTTATGTATGTAGTTACCTCCC
This sequence comes from Iris pallida, assembly GCA_029216955.1. Lineage (NCBI taxonomy): Eukaryota > Viridiplantae > Streptophyta > Magnoliopsida > Asparagales > Iridaceae > Iris > Iris pallida. The sequence goes on along the minus strand of JANAVB010030817.1, from coordinate 20,830,943 downwards.
GTTAGCCACAATACAAGTGGTTTCTTAGTTGGTTCTATAGGGGACTCAACGAAGTAGTAGAAGAGTGTTCTTCCGTGCTTCGGATCGACAGTTACATAGCCAGCATACTGACTGAATGATGAATTTCCTTTAGGCTGATCAACTAACGCAAGAATCCTGTCTGCTTCCTTCAGCCCCACCTGTGGAGCGACATAGGCCGGAGGTTCGGCCTCGGGGCCGGTGGCACCGGCAGACGACGGCGGAGTAGCATCGTAACTACGGAGCAAGGCGAGGAACGAACAAGAGAAGAGTATGCAAGTGAGCAGCGGAGTCCCCATCTTATTTTTTCTGTAGCGAATGCCGACCGCTGTTGATGATTTGCTTCAGAGGGAAGGGATGCCAGTTGGTTTATATAGGCGAAGTGGAAATTGATGGACACAAGCAATGGAAAAGTCACAAATGACGTGTCTGGAAACGGGACTAAGTTTCCACAAAGGCAATGTCGCTTTTATGGAAATTGGCATTTATCGGACCTATAGACAAGTCGACTATGCTGATGCTATCGGGGTATCACGATGCCTCGTTTTGTTCCCAGAAAGGAAAGAATTTTTCTTTTTGATGGACACAAGCAATGGAAAAGTCACAGAAAACGTGTCTGGAAGCGGGACAAATTTTCCACAAGCGCAATGTCGCTTTTATGGAAATTGGCATTTTTCGGACCAACAGTCAAGTCGACTATGCTGATGCTATCGGAGTATCATGAGGCCTCGTTTTGTTCGCAGAAAGGGAAAGTAAATTACTTTTTTCTTTTTCTTTTCTTTGATATACTATAATGCTTATTAAGTGTTTTTTTCTTTTTTCGGTGTTTGGACAGACAATAAAAGTTGGTAGATTTGTATCCAAATTCAGGAAAGTAATTTTTGATCTTTTCTAACATTGTGATTCTGCCAACCAATCTTGGCATGAGATTAACCTGGACAATAGGAAGGAAAGTTTTTGTTTTGTTGGTTACTAAGTCTCTTTCAATGAAGAATTAATTGCCCAACAAGAAAATCAATGGTAACAAGTTATCCTCTATTTAATTCAACATGGAAGAGTCGAAATGGAGAAGTATGGGAAGAATTATGCATATTTAGTTTTGTTTCTAGAAGAGGTTTTATTCAAATGTCATCATGGGAAGAATTATGCATATTTAGTTTTGTTTCTAGAAGAGGTTTTATTCAAATGTCATCATGGGAAGAATTATGCATATTTAATTTTGTTTCTAGAAGAGGTTTTATTCAAATGTCTTATGGATAAGTATGGGAAGAATTATGGATAAAACGTCTTGAGGGGAAGAAACCAACACGAAAATTGGTACAAATTGAGGTTATATATACTCCATGCTTATGTTCAAAACGTGGTTTTGTTTGTTTTCATCCAAATGAATGGAGTGTAGACTTTAGCTAGCAAGCGATACTGTCATAGACACCCCCAAATGTACACTTAGGACACGACAAGTCATGTGACTGTCTGTGTTGTCATGTCCTTATCAGTGTACTACATCCATCTAAAGCGTTTAAAGTAACCTCAAGTCATGGTGGCGGAGGCTGCGATCGCCGTAGCATTTAGGACAGATATTGAATCGGGATTCCCGCCAAGAGAGGTCGCGCAGAGCGGATCATTAGATGGATGACTGTAACGAACTTTTTTCTCTTTGTCATTTTGACGACACCTTCTGTGCAAGCAATATTTAGCTAGCAGAAGATGGAACAAATAAAGTATGTACCTGCAAAATGATTTGAAGGAGGCAGTTGCCATTATTGGTGCCATAGTGGTTGACAAAGGAAAGTCCAACCGCCGCCGCCACTAGTCCACTCACAAGAGCCATGGACGCAGCAACTAACTTTTGCAAGTGACACGTTTCATTTACTCTTGCGCACAAAGTTCTTCTTATACAAGTCCGGGCAAGGGGTCGTGTCATAGCCATACTTCACAATACAGTATTTCCTATAATACGTACTTTAAATTATTTATGTATTTATTTAAATCTTATTTTGCTAAATTTTCATTTGGGCTTATTATTCAATAGTTTAATAGAAGGTTTAAATTAATCAAATTTCAATTAGGTTTTTAAAAAAACAATTTTCTATATAAGCCATTAGGTTTATTCTGCAAATTGCATAAATAATATGGACACCTCATGAACCTATGTGTCATCATGCATGTATAGAAATGACACATTTGGTTTTGGCTTTTTCTAAGGGCACCACACTTTTTACTTGGGGACAACCCAAAAATGTTCAAAAAATTTACAAGTTTGCCATCCATTTTTTTATTTGGGAACAGCCCAATTTTCTCCAGCAAGTGGGACTGCCAACTTAATGGCAGTCCTAGGACTGCCAGCAAGTTGGCAGTCCTCACATAAAGGAGGACTGCCAACTTAGCTGCAGTCTGCGTCGACGAAGACACCCATTAACACCTCCCACCCCCGTCCCGTGTACCATTCCCCACATACAGATCCTTCTCCTAGTAGCCCCCAAATGGCCTCCGCCATCCGCCAGATCCGCTCGCCGACGGCCTCCGCCCTACTCCGCCCCCTCTCCCGCCCCTTCTCATCCACCTCCGACGAGACCCTAACCATCGAGACCTCCATCCCCTTCACCGGCCACAACTGTGAGCCCCCCTCCCGCTCCGTCGCCACCTCCCTCGTCGAGCTCCTCTCCTTCTTCCGCGATATTGCGCTGATGCGCCGCATGGAGATCGCCGCCGACTACCTCTACAAGTCCAAGCTCATCTGCGGCTTCTTCCATCTCTACGACGGCCAGGAGGCCGTCTCCGTCGGGATGGAGACCGCCATCACCAAGAAGGACTCCATTATCACTGCCTACCGCGACCACCGCATCTTCCTCGGCCGCGACGGCACCAAGCCCTAATTTATAATTTTTGGGCTGTCCCTAAGCAAATTGTGGGTGCCCCCATGTCACGCCCCAGAACCAGAATACTGGAGAGCGGGGGAATGACTCAGCCAGCTACGTATTACGGGTAGATAAATACCGTATAATACGATCAATGCTGTCTAACCAGACGAGGGGGTGCATACTACATGAAAGTCTTACTATGGTCACTTCACATCTATTGTCTCAATCATTCAAACAAGAAGCAAAAATAGAGAACATGTAAGATAAAGCAGTAAGGCGTCCCAAACGCTTAGTCAAAATGTTCTTGAGATCTGGCTTTACAAAATATTGCCAGATGGTATAGTAACATATACACAATTGTTATCAGCTGCAGTCTGACTTAATTACAATTATGTAAAGGTAAGTACAAGACAATCCGACTAACATGTCGGTGCCAAACGGCTAAGTATGAAGTAAATAACAAAACGAGCGATGGAGTAAGGAACCCACTCGAGTCCTCCTGCGATCATTCCCCTAGTATTGACCATCTTGGAGGTAGAAGTAAGCTGGATCCTCGAGGACTGGCTCTAAATCTGGCCATGCAAAACCAGAGAGGTTAGACCTCTAATAGCAAGTACCACAAGGGAGCACGATATGAAGGATTAAACCAGTAAGTAAGAGAATATAATAATAGATCTCTGCTTTCCACTAGGATTCACATAACATCACGACACTTCGAACCAACCTCCCAACCAAACAAGGACAGAAGTTGGCCCGTCATGTCCTGACATTTTGATCATCTCAGTTAGGTAACAGAGTAAGTACAGTACACAAACAAATCATCTTGAACGGCCAATCAACTCCTACGGCTTGCTATTGTGAGTCCCAAGTTATCCTGGACTTATGCAATAAAGATTCCTCAATCAACTCCAACCATTTTTACCATATCAAAAGCAAGCAATCATTTTTACCATATCAAAAGCAAGTACTATATATGTAAATTCATCATTCTACGATATCAAGTAGCTCTACCCATAAGGTGACAAGCATGAAGAATCAGGACAATCAAGGTATACATAAAGAGATATACCTTGTGAGTCAAATAGGTGTGGATACCGTGATCGGATATCATCCTCACGTTCCCACATTGACTCTCCCAAGGAGTGATGACCCCAAGCAACACGGACAAGACTAATTGTTCGGTTCTTAAGTATCTTCTCTCTTCGGTCCAAAATGGACACAGGCTGTTCCTCGTAAGACAGGTTGGTACCAACAACCAGCTCCGAATGATCGAGGATATGGCTTGGGTCCGATACATACCTACGTAATTGAGATACATGAAACACGTCATGCACCTCTCGTAACGAAGGTGGGAGGGATAAACGATAAGCAACATCGCCTATCCGATCAAGGATAACAAATGGGCCCACGTACCGCGGACTCAATTTCCCGCGAACGCCAAATCTAATGACCCCACGAGTAGGTGAGATCCGCAAGAATACGTGGTCCCCAACAGAGAACTCTAACGGCCTACGATGCTGGTCCGTCCAATGACGATGCCGGTCCTGCGCAACTCGAAGTCGCTCTCTAATTCCCTTAACCACTTCAACCGTCTGAACAATCATTTATGGGCCTAACATCTTCCTCTCCCCGATATCATCCCATGCAAGCGGTGACATGCACTTCTTACCATATAGTGCTTCGAATGGCGCCATCTGGATACTGGCTTGATAACTATTGTTGTAGGAGAACTCGACTAAGTGCAGGTGACTCTTCCAAGACCCTCCAAAATCTAGAGTACAAGCTCGTAACATGTCTTCTAAAGTCTGAATCGTTCTTTCTGATTGCCCATCCGTCTGCGGATGGTAAGCCGTGCTAAATCTTAACTTGGTACCCAGACTATGATGTAAGCTCTTCCAGAAATGTGATGTAAAGCGGGTATCTCGGTCCGACACAATACTGACAGGGACTCCATGCTGCCTGACTATCTGTTGCATATACAACTCTGCCAACTTTTCTGTAGATTGCCCTACTCTGAAAGGAAGAAAATGTGCTACCTTCGTAAGTCGGTCCACTATTACCCAAATAGCGTCCTTACCACTTGGTGATCTCGATAAACCGGTCACAAAGTCCATTGTAATATGCTCCCATTTCCATTCCGGAATAGGAAGCGGTTGCAATAACCCAGCTGGCCTCTGCTGTTATGCCTTCACTTGCTGACATACCAAGCAACGGAAAACAAATCTAGCTATCTCCCTCTTCATCCCGTTCCACTAGAAATGCTGCTTGATATCTTGGTACATCTTGGTCCCTCCAGGATGAATAGAATACTGAGAACTGTGAGCTTCTGCCATAACCTCCTGTCTGATATCTCCACTAGGCACACATAGACGTGATCCAAACCTAAGTGTACCATCTTCATGAATTCTCATCTCCTTCCTGAGTCCTGACTCACACTCTGCCCTAAGCTTCTGAATCCTTGGGTCCTGTGCCTGAGCTGCCTTGATTCTGTCTACCAAGTTGGATCGAACTTGCAGACTTGTTAGAACTCCTACATCACTAGGAAGTATAACTTCGATGCCCATCTCCTGAAGGTCTTCTAAGATATGCCTCTGTGTTGTTAACATAAATGCGTCGCCTCTCCTGCTGAGAGCGTCTGCTACTACATTAGCCTTGCCTGGATGATACTGAAGCTCCACGTCATAATCCTTAATCAACTCCAACCATCTTCTCTGCCTCATGTTTAGTTCCTTCTGAGTAAAGATGTACTTCAGACTTTTATGGTCTATGTACATGTCCACTCGGTCATCATATAAGTAATGCCTCCATAACTTCAGAACAAACACTACTGTCGCTAACTCCAAATCATGAGTTGGATAATTCTTCTCGTGGTCCCGAAGTTGCCTAGATGCATATGCTATCACCTTCCCATGTTGCATAAGGACACATCCAAGTCCTCTACCTGACGCATCACAATATACTGTAAAACCTCCGGGTCCAACTGGCAATGTAAGAATAGGTGCTGATATCAACTTCTGCTTCAAAGTCTCGAATGATGCCTGACATTCTGCCGACCAAACGAATGGTACATCCTTCCGGGTCAAGCGGGTCATGGGTGCTGCAAGCCTTGCAAAGTCTGACACAAACCTTCTGTAATATCCTGCCAATCCCAAGAAGCTCCGCACATCTGCTACGGTCTTGGGTACTGGCCAACTTTCTACTGCTTCTACCTTCTTGGGATCCACTGCTACTCCAGCTCCTGATATGATGTGACCCAAAAATGAAATGTGATCCGACCAAAACTCATACTTGCTGAGCTTGGCATACAACTGGTTCTCTCTCAGAACCTGTAACACTTTCCTGAGGTGGTCTTCATGCTCCTCTTCACTAGCAGAGTATACGAGAATGTCGTCAAGAAACACAACGACAAACTGGTCCAAGTATGGCATAAAGATGCGATTCATCAAATCTATGAATATTGCTGGAGCATTGGTCAAACCAAATGGCATTACTAAGAATTCATAATGCCCATACTTCGACCTGAACGCTGTCTTGGGAATATCCTCCTTCCGAACCCTCACCTGATGGTACCCTGAACGAAGATCTATCTTGGAGAAAACTCTAGCTTTGCTCAACTGATCAAATAAGTCGTCGATCCTGGGTAATGGGTACTTGTTCTTCACTGTTGTCGCGTTAAGCTTCCTGTAGTCAATGCACAATCTGGATGACCCATCCTTCTTTCCCACAAGTACCACTGGTGCTGCCCATGGTGACACGCTAGCTTGGATGAACTTCTTCTCCTTCAGTTCCTCTATGTGCTGATATACCTTGGCCTGCTCTGAATCCGCCATTCAGTAAACTCGATCTGATATCGGTTTAGTTCCAGGTGCCAATTCTATACTGAACTCAATATCTCTAATCGGTGGTAGCCCTGGAAGTTCTTCGGGAAATACGTCTAGAAATTCTTCAACTACCTTCAGAATCTGAACTTCTTCTATTGCCGTTACTACTCCCTGCTCTTGTTGAGTTGCCCCTGATCTGACTAAGGTGAACCGCTTCATGCCTGGAATATCAAAAGATACACTCCCTCTACGACAATCTATTGTCGCATGACTGTCTTTCAGCCAGTCCATGCCTAAGATAACGTCGAAATTTCCAACAGGAAATTCTATCAACCGGGCGGGTAAGGAATGTCCGCAAACTACAACGCTACATGCCAAAATAACTCTACTAACTCCTACGAGCCCATTACCAGTGAGTATATTCAACCTCCCTGGCAATGCCTCGAACTCCATTCCTAGTCGTGTCGTAAATTGTGCAGATATAAATGAATGGGATGCTCCCGAATCAAACAATGCTACTGCGGGATATGAGGCGACGAGAATGTTACCTGCCACAACATCTCCCGATGCCAATGCCTCCTCCAAGGACAGAGTGAATGCTTGCCCTCGACCTCCTTGCTGGTTTCTATGCTGCGGCCTAGCCTGATGCTGTTGCTGGCCCCTTCCTTGATGATGCTGGGGTGGTCTATGCTGGTGTTGCTGCATTGGCGGCCCCTGCTGCCGAAACATCTGAGCCTGCGGTATTAACGGACGCTGTGCCAACGGCCTTACTGCCACCGCTGGTCCTCGATACTGGCCTGCCCCTGGTGCTGGCAGAGCAGGAAACTATTGCCCTGGTCCTCCTGATCTCGAATTCATGGGACATGTGGTAACCCGATGGTCTGGATTTCCACATATCAGACACAGTCCATTCCATGTCCGACACACATCTCTAGTGTGCCCCATCTTCCCACAATAAGTGCAGCCCGCCGGGGGTTGCTGGTTCTTCCTCTGTTGCTGTTGCTGCTGCCTGGGTGGTGGTGCTGGTCCTCGCATCGCCACATCGTAGATACGAATGCCAGTGGACGGTGCTGCTGTTCGGGGCGCTGCTCCCCCTCCTCCTTCAATCTGACTGTGGGATCTCTTCTGACCCCCAGTCCTTATCGCCAGCCTCTGAATGGTGATCTCATGCCTTCGAGTTGTCGTCAATACTTCGTCAAAAGTTTGGTAATTGTGCCCCTCTATCAATTGCAAGAGCTCAAGATGAAACCCTTGCTGAAACCTCATGGCCCTCTGGCGCTCCGTCGCTACCATCTCTGGGGCAAACCTACTCAATCTGCAGAACTCCGCTGCATAAGCATCTACCGTCTTGCCAGCCTGCCTGAGGTTGATAAACTTCTGTTGTAGCTCAAACTGTGCCACAACTCCATAGTATTTGGTCTTGAATCTTGCAGTGAAATCGTCCCAAGCCACGGGACGTCTGATGCCCACTTCCTCTGATTCCCACCAATCACGTGCGAGATCCTGAAGTAACAACTTCACTAGATCCACACGTTCTTCTGCCGGTACCTTAGCTGCTGTCAGAATAGCCTCCATATCCTTAAGCCATGTATCTGCTGAGATGGCATCCTCCGTGCCCTCGAAACGGCGGGGGTTGTACTTGCAAAACCTGGCTGATGCTCCTGAATCAGTCCTCACTCCTCTTTCCAAAGCCGTCTGCAATCCTTGGTTGAGCAACACATTCTGTTCTTGTAGCTGAGTGTGCATGCGCTGCTGGGCCAACATCTGATGTTGCTGAGTAGCCATCATTCCTCTCATGATCTCCAGAAGGGCTGGTGTGTCCACTTGGGTAGGTGGAACTGTTGGTGGTGGTGGAACATCCGGATACTGCGATCCAGCTGCTGCTTCCACTATCACTTCTTCTTGAGTAGCCTCTTGAGTTAGTACTGGCCCTTGTTGCTGACCAACAGGGTCAGGTTGTCCATGTTGCCCCTGCTGTTGTCCAGCTCTGACCGATGCGGACGAAGTGCCCCTAAGAAAAGGGACAAGAGAACAATCAAACAACCGGACGTGAAGGATCAATGAAGTCAAAAGATACCGGAATGTCAAGCAAGGGTTGAGAATAACGAATCATGAGATCAAGGGGGAACATGTGTGATTGAGACATCCTATAAATCAAAACACCCCACAAGTCTGAAATCAGACCTGCATGGGCCACCACTAAAATCTTGTCACGCCCCAGAACCAGAATACTAGAGAGCGAGGGAATGACTCAGCCAGCTACGTATTACGGGTAGATGAATACCGTATAATACGATCAATGCTGTCTAACCAGACGAGGGGGTGCATACTACATGAAAGTCTTACTATGGTCACTTCACATCTATTGTCTCAATCATTCAAACAAGAAGCAAAAATAGAGAACATGTAAGATAAAGCAGTAAGGCGTCCCAAACGCTTAGTCAAAATGTTCTTGAGATCTGGCTTTACAAAACATAGCCAGATGGTATAGTAACATATACACAATTGTTATCAGCTGCAGTCTGACTTAATTACAATTATGTAAAGGTAAGTGCAAGATAATCCGACTAACATGTCAGTGCCAAACGGCTAAGTATGAAGTAAATAACAAAACGAGCGGTGGAGTAAGGAACCCACTCGAGTCCTCCTGCGATCATTCCCCTAGTATTGACCATCTTGGAGGTAGAAGTAAGCTGGATCCTCGAGGACTGGCTCTAAATCTGGCCATGCAAAACCAGAGAGGTTAGACCTCTAATAGCAAGTACCACAAGGAAGCACGATATGAAGGATTAAACCCGTAAGTAAGAGAATATAATAATAGATCTCTGCTTTCCACTAGGATTCACATAACATCATGACACTTCGAACCAACCTCCCAACCAAACAAGGACAGAAGTTGGCCCATCATGTCCTGACATTCTGATCATCTCAGTTAGGTAACAGAGTAAGTACAGTACACAAACAAATCATCTTGAACGGCCAATCAACTCCTACGGCTTGCTATTGTGAGTCCCAAGTTATCCTGGACTTATGCAATAAAGATTCCTCAGTTCTTACTATGTGCGAGCAAGGCTAGTATATCCAGTCAATCAATTGCGCCAATCATGTAATTAGACGAGTCCCAGCGGGACGCCCGCCGTTAATATACCATGTACAATTTAATAATATAAGCAGATACCGTTCCCTGCCCGTGTGACAGATTTACAGTATCTGTGGGAACCAGCCGGCCTGTCGGGCACTACTAGTCCCAAGAGGGCTGCCATGTAAGAACTCGGGAATCCATTCTCTCCATGCCATCATTATTTTATTTGACTTAATAGTCTCTACGTTGAGTGAAGTTCCATGCCGTGGATCATGGTCATTCCAATGAGTACTTTCGTACGGGGTACGATATGTCTGATTCTACAACAATACCCGTACGGTTAGGTTGTAGGTCTTACATAGCGTAATACAACAATCAAACTAACCACGGAATAATCATGCCTTGACCATAAATACACATGCTGTTTTTGTAAGATAAATAAATAACTAAATAAATAAATAAATAATTTGAAGCCTGCATGTGCCTGTATGCCAATATTCGGGATCGGCTAATCGATTACAATAGTTCATTACATGAACGTGTCTTATTCAATCAATTCAATAAGACGACTAGCCAGTCTCTTAGTTCCAACTAGGAACGCATGATCAATTATTAGTCAATGTCACAATCATTATCAATGGTGACAGGACATGAAAATCAAATAGTATTAAATGGGGTCGAGTCTATAACTCCTCATGGTTAAGTTCCAGTCATACTGGGTATCCATGAATCAATCAGGACACAAGACGCATTCCACATAACAATCTGTATTAACAATATTAACATATCATGATTTTATCAAGTTCATGCCAAAAGGCGTAAGGATATAATAGAAGAATTATCATGCCACCATTAAAGGAATAAATTATAGAACAAATAGAAACACCCAGGTCAGCAAGTCACGCCAACAAGTCTAGGCTAAGGCCAACAAGTCACGCCAAGCCTAGTAGGTAGGAGTGAGCGTATAAACAGCGTGAGCGTGAAAAGTGGTTCACGTTGGCACGCACAGTGTGAGTGTGAAGGGTAATTCACGCACTCATAACGTGAGCGTGAAAAGTAACTCACGCACGCACAGCGTGAGCATGAAAAGTGAGCGTGAAAAGTGGGATAAGAAATCCACGCACGCACAGCGTGAGCGTGACTCAAAATTTACGCTGACACGCAGGAACGTGAGCGTGACTAAAAATTCACGCTAACATGTAAGAACGTGAGCGTGACTAAAAATTCACGCTAACCCGTAAAGACGTGTGCGTGACTAAAAATTTACGCACGCTCGTCAAGACGTGAGCGTGACTGAAAATTCACGCACGTACGTAAAGACATGAGCGTGACTGAAAATTTACGCTAACACGTAAAGACGTGAGCGTGACTGAAAATTCACGCAAACACGTAAGAACGTGTGCGTGACTAAAAACTCACGCTGGCACGTAAGAACGTGTGCGTGACTAAAAACACGTAAGAACGTGTGCGTGACTAAAAACTCACGCTGGCACGTAAGAACGTATGCGTGACTAAAAATTCACGCTAAGTTGGGAGATCAAAACCCATGAACAACCGAGAATACAACAACTTAGATCTGTAAGAAACGAGCCAAGGAAATCAAAAATGCTAAGTAGTAAACTCTCTCAGAATCGTGAGAGGAAGAATAATGAACCATAAAAATGGTTCTCCAAGTGGAAGCAAGAAGCAAGATGTACTTGCCTGCTGTTGGTTGGTGGAAGAGAGTGGTGAGGAAGAAGAAGAAGTAATGGTGAATGAGAGTTATTAGGAGAGAGAAGGAGATGGGGGCTTTAAATAGGAAGGGTGGTGGTAGGTGGGGGTTTGTTGGGTCGGGTTTATTCGGATCCAACCAAGGCCAACCCGAAAGCAAAGCAGAGAGGTTAAAAGCAGAAAATAAAATGCAGGAAAAAAAATTACAGGAAATAAAATACAGATAATTAATTAACATGAAATTAAAGGAATTTAAATACAGGATAATACATGGTAAATACTAAATAAATATATATATATGAGTTGTACATGTATAAAAATACGCATTCTGGAGCGGGGAGTGACATCTCTACCCACCTTAGAAAAATTTCGTCCTCGGAATTTTAAATCCAAGCAGGTAGAAATATCGGAGCTAAACTAATGCAAGCAATCATTTTTACCATATCAAAAGCAAGTACTATATATGTAAATTCATCATTCTACGATATCAAGTAGCTCTACCCATAAGGTGACAAGCATGAAGAATCAGGACAATCAAGGTATACATAAAGAGATATACCTTGTGAGTCAAATAGGTGTGGATACCGTGATCGGATATCATCCTCACGTTCCCACATTGACTCTCCCAAGGAGTGATGACCCCAAGCAACACGGACAAGACTAATTGTTCGGTTCTTAAGTATCTTCTCTCTTCGGTCCAAAATGGACACAGGCTGTTCCTCGTAAGACAGGTTGGTACCAACAACCAGCTCCGAATGATCGAGGATATGGCTTGGGTCCGATACATACCTACGTAATTGAGATACATGAAACACGTCATGCACCTCTCGTAACGAAGGTGGGAGGGATAAACGATAAGCAACATCGCCTATCCTATCAAGGATAACAAATGGGCCCACGTACCGCGGACTCAATTTCCCGCGAACGCCAAATCTAATGACCCCACGAGTAGGTGAGATCCGCAAGAATACGTGGTCCCCAACAGAGAACTCTAACGGCCTACGATGCTGGTCCGTCCAATGACGATGCCGGTCCTGCGCAACTCGAAGTCGCTCTCTAATTCCCTTAACCACTTCAACCGTCTGAACAATCATTTATGGGCCTAACATCTTCCTCTCCCCGATATCATCCCATGCAAGCGGTGACCTGCACTTCTTACCATATAGTGCTTCGAATGGCGCCATCTGGATACTGGCTTGATAACTATTGTTGTAGGAGAACTCGACTAAGTGCAGGTGACTCTTCCAAGACCCTCCAAAATCTAGAGTGCAAGCTCGTAACATGTCTTCTAAAGTCTGAATCGTTCTTTCTGATTGCCCATTCGTCTGCGGATGGTAAGCCGTGCTAAATCTTAACTTGGTACCCAGACTATGATGTAAGCTCTTCCAGAAATGTGATGTAAAACGGGTATCTCGGTCCGACACAATACTGACAGGGACTCCATGCTGCCTGACTATCTGTTGCATATACAACTCTGCCAACTTTTCTGTAGATTGCCCTACTCTGAAAGGAAGAAAATGTGCTACCTTCGTAAGTCGGTCCACTATTACCCAAATAGCGTCCTTACCACTTGGTGATCTCGGTAAACCGGTCACAAAGTCCATTGTAATATGCTCCTATTTCCATTCTGGAATAGGAAGCGGTTGCAATAACCCAGCTGGCCTCTGCTGTTATGCCTTCACTTGCTGACATACCAAGCAACGGGAAACAAATCTAGCTATCTCCCTCTTCATCCCGTTCCACCAGAAATGCTGCTTGATATCTTGGTACATCTTGGTCCCTCCAGGATGAATAGAATACTGAGAACTGTGAGCTTCTGCCATAACCTCCTGTCTGATATCTCCACTAGGCACACATAGACGTGATCCAAACCTAAGTGTACCATCTTCATGAATTCTCATCTCCTTCCTGAGTCCTGACTCACACTCTGCCCTAAGCTTCTGAATCCTTGGGTCCTGTGCCTGAGCTGCCTTGATTCTGTCTACCAAGTTGGATCGAACTTGCAGACTTGTTAGAACTCCTACATCACTAGGAAGTATAACTTCGATGCCCATCTCCTGAAGGTCTTCTAAGATATGCCTCTGTGTTGTTAACATAAATGCGTCGCCTCTCCTGCTGAGAGCGTCTGCTACTACATTAGCCTTGCCTGGATGATACTGAAGCTCCACGTCATAATCCTTAATCAACTCCAACCATCTTCTCTGCCTCATGTTTAGTTCCTTCTGAGTAAAGATGTACTTCAGACTTTTATGGTCTATGTACATGTCCACTCGGTCACCATATAAGTAATGCCTCCATAACTTCAGAGCAAATACTACTGTCGCTAACTCCAAATCATGAGTTGGATAATTCTTCTCGTGGTCCCGAAGTTGCCTAGATGCATATGCTATCACCTTCCCATGTTGCATAAGGACACATCCAAGTCCTTTACCTGACGCATCACAATATACTGTAAAACCTCCGGGTCCAACTGGCAATGTAAGAATAGGTGCTGATATCAACTTCTGCTTCAAAGTCTCGAATGATGCCTGACATTCTGCCGACCAAACGAATGGTACATCCTTCCGGGTCAAGCGGGTCATGGGTGCTGCAAGCCTTGCAAAGTCTGACACAAACCTTCTGTAATATCCTGCCAATCCCAAGAAGCTCCGCACATCTGCTACGGTCTTGGGTACTGGCCAACTTTCTACTGCTTCTACCTTCTTGGGATCCACTGCTACTCCAGCTCCTGATATGATGTGACCCAAAAATGAAATGTGATCCGACCAAAACTCATACTTGCTGAGCTTGGCATACAACTGGTTCTCTCTCAGAACCTGTAACACTTTCCTGAGGTGGTCTTCATGCTCCTCTTCACTAGCAGAGTATACGAGAATGTCGTCAAGAAACACAACGACAAACTGGTCCAAGTATGGCATAAAGATGCGATTCATCAAATCTATGAATATTGCTGGAGCATTGGTCAAACCAAATGGCATTACTAAGAATTCATAATGCCCATACTTCGACCTGAACGCTGTCTTGGGAATATCCTCCTTCCGAACCCTCACCTGATGGTACCCTGAACGAAGATCTATCTTGGAGAAAACTCTAGCTTTGCTCAACTGATCAAATAAGTCGTCGATCCTGGGTAATGGGTACTTGTTCTTCACCGTTGTCGCGTTAAGCTTCCTGTAGTCAATGCACAATCTGGATGACCCATCCTTCTTTCCCACAAGTACCACTGGTGCTGCCCATGGTGACACGCTAGCTTGGATGAACTTCTTCTCCTTCAGTTCCTCTATGTGCTGATATACCTTGGCCTGCTCTGAATCCGCCATTCAGTAAACTCGATCTGATATCGGTTTAGTTCCAGGTGCCAATTCTATACTGAACTCAATATCTCTAATCGGTGGTAGCCCTGGAAGTTCTTCGGGAAATACGTCTAGAAATTCTTCAACTACCTTCAGAATCTGAACTTCTTCTATTGCCGTTACTACTCCCTGCTCTTGTTGAGTTGCCCCTGATCTGACTAAGGTGAACCGCTTCATGCCTGGAATATCAAAAGATACACTCCCTCTACGACAATCTATTGTCGCATGACTGTCTTTCAGCCAGTCCATGCCTAAGATAACGTCGAAATTTCCAACAGGAAATTCTATCAACCGGGCGGGTAAGGAATGTCCGCAAACTACAACGCTACATGCTAAAATAACTCTACTAACTCCTACGAGCCCATTACCAGTGAGTATATTCAACCTCCCTGGCAATGCCTCGAACTCCATTCCTAGTCGTGTCGTAAATTGTGCAGATATAAATGAATGGGATGCTCCCGAATCAAACAATGCTACTGCGGGATATGAGGCGACGAGAATGTTACCTGCCACAACATCTCCCGATGCCAATGCCTCCTCCAAGGACAGAGTGAATGCTTGCCCTCGACCTCCTTGCTGGTTTCTATGCTGCGGCCTAGCCTGATGCTGTTGCTGGCCCCTTCCTTGATGATGCTGGGGTGGTCTATGCTGGTGTTGCTGCATTGGCGGCCCCTGCTGCCGAAACATCTGAGCCTGCGGTATTAACGGACGCTGTGCCAACGGCCTTACTGCCACCGCTGGTCCTCGATACTGGCCTGCCCCTGGTGCTGGCAGAGCAGGAAACTATTGCCCTGGTCCTCCTGATCTCGAATTCATGGGACATGTGGTAACCCGATGGTCTGGATTTCCACATATCAGACACAGTCCATTCCATGTCCGACACACATCTCTAGTGTGCCCCATCTTCCCACAATAAGTGCAGCCCGCCGGGGGTTGCTGGTTCTTCCTCTGTTGCTGTTGCTGCTGCCTGGGTGGTGGTGCTGGTCCTCGCATCGCCACATCGTAGATACGAATGCCAGTGGACGGTGCTGCTGTTCGGGGCGCTGCTCCCCCTCCTCCTTCAATCTGACTGTGGGATCTCTTCTGACCCCCAGTCCTTATCGCCAGCCTCTGAATGGTGATCTCATGCCTTCGAGTTGTCGTCAATACTTCGTCAAAAGTTTGGTAATTGTGCCCCTCTATCAATTGCAAGAGCTCAAGATGAAACCCTTGCTGAAACCTCATGGCCCTCTGGCGCTCCGTCGCTACCATCTCTGGGGCAAACCTACTCAATCTGCAGAACTCCGCTGCATAAGCATCTACCGTCTTGCCAGCCTGCCTGAGGTTGATAAACTTCTGTTGTAGCTCAAACTGTGCCACAACTCCATAGTATTTGGTCTTGAATCTTGCAGTGAAATCGTCCCAAGCCACGGGACGTCTGATGCCCACTTCCTCTGATTCCCACCAATCACGTGCGAGATCCTGAAGTAACAACTTCACTAGATCCACACGTTCTTCTGCCGGTACCTTAGCTGCTGTCAGAATAGCCTCCATATCCTTAAGCCATGTATCTGCTGAGATGGCATCCTCCGTGCCCTCGAAACGGCGGGGGTTGTACTTGCAAAACCTGGCTGATGCTCCTGAATCAGTCCTCACTCCTCTTTCCAAAGCCGTCTGCAATCCTTGGTTGAGCAACACATTCTGTTCTTGTAGCTGAGTGTGCATGCGCTGCTGGGCCAACATCTGATGTTGCTGAGTAGCCATCATTCCTCTCATGATCTCCAGAAGTGCTGGTGTGTCCACTTGGGTAGGTGGAACTGTTGGTGGTGGTGGAACATCCGGATACTGCGATCCAGCTGCTGCTTCCACTATCACTTCTTCTTGAGTAGCCTCTTGAGTTAGTACTGGCCCTTGTTGCTGACCAACAGGGTCAGGTTGTCCATGTTGCCCCTGCTGTTGTCCAGCTCTGACCGATGCGGACGAAGTGCCCCTAAGAAAAGGGACAAGAGAACAATCAAACAACCGGACGTGAAGGATCAATGAAGTCAAAGGATACCGGAATGTCAAGCAAGGGTTGAGAATAACGAATCATGAGATCAAGGGGGAACATGTGTGATTGAGACATCCTATAAATCAAAACACCCCACAAGTCTGAAATCAGACCTGCATGGGCCACCACTAAAACCTTGTCACGCCCCAGAACCAGAATACTAGAGAGCGAGGGAATGACTCAGCCAGCTACGTATTACGGGTAGATGAATACCGTATAATACGATCAATGCTATCTAACTAGACGAGGGGGTGCATACTACATGAAAGTCTTACTATGGTCACTTCACATCTATTGTCTCAATCATTCAAACAAGAAGCAAAAATAGAGAACATGTAAGATAAAGCAGTAAGGCGTCCCAAACGTTTAGTCAAAATGTTCTTGAGATCTGGCTTTACAAAAACATAGCCAGATGGTATAGTAACATATACACAATTGTTATCAGCTGCAGTCTGACTTAATTACAATTATGTAAAGGTAAGTGCAAGATAATCCGACTAACATGTCGGTGCCAAACGGCTAAGTATGAAGTAAATAACAAAACGAGCGGTGGAGTAAGGAACCCACTCGAGTCCTCCTGCGATCATTCCCCTAGTATTGACCATCTTGGAGGTAGAAGTAAGCTGGATCCTCGAGGACTGGCTCTAAATCTGGCCATGCAAAACCAGAGAGGTTAGACCTCTAATAGCAAGTACCACAAGAAAGCACGATATGAAGGATTAAACCCGTAAGTAAGAGAATATAATAATAGATCTCTGCTTTCCACTAGGATTCACATAACATCATGACACTTCGAACCAACCTCCCAACCAAACAAGGACAGAAGTTGGCCCGTCATGTCATGACATTCTGATCATCTCAGTTAGGTAACAGAGTAAGTACAGTACACAAACAAATCATCTTGAACGGCCAATCAACTCCTACGGCTTGCTATTGTGAGTCCCAAGTTATCCTGGACTTATGCAATAAAGATTCCTCAGTTCTTACTATGTGCGAGCAAGGCTAGTATATCCAGTCAATCAATTGCGCCAATCATGTAATTAGACGAGTCCCAGCGGGACGCCCGCCGTTAATATACCATGTACAATTTAATAATATAAGCAGATACCGTTCCCTGCCCGTGTGACAGATTTACAGTATCTGTGGGAACCAGCCGGCCTGTCGGGCACTACTAGTCCCAAGAGGGCTGCCATGTAAGAACTCGGGAATCCATTCTCTCCATGCCATCATTATTTTATTTGACTTAATAGTCTCTACGTTGAGTGAAGTTCCATGCCGTGGATCATGGTCATTCCAATAAGTACTTTCGTACGGGGTACGATATGTCTGATTCTACAACAATACCCGTGCGGTTAGGTTGTAGGTCTTACATAGCGTAATGCAACAATCAAACTAACCACGGAATAATCATGCCTTGACCATAAAGTACACATGCTGTTTTTGTAAGATAAATAAATAACTAAATAAATAAATAAATAATTTGAAGCCTGCATGTGCCTGTATGCTAATATTCGGGATCGGCTAATCGATTACAATAGTTCATTACATGAACGTGTCTCATTCAATTAATTCAATAAGACGACTAGCCAGTCTCTTAGTTCCAACTAGGAACGCATGATCAATTATTAGTCAATATCACAATCATTATCAATGGTGACAAGGCATGAAAATCAAATAGTATTAAATGGGGTCGAGTCTATAACTCCTCATGGTTAAGTTCCAGTCATACTGGGTATCCATGAATCAATCAGGACACAAGGCGCATTCCACATAACAATCTGTATTAACAATATTAACATATCATGATTTTATCAAGTTCATGCCAAAAGGCGTAAGGATATAATAGAAGAATTATCATGCCACCATTAAAGGAATAAATTATAGAACAAATAGAAACACCCAGGTCAGCAAGTCACGCCAACAAGTCTAGGTTAAGGCCAACAAGTCACGCCAACAAGTCTAGGCTAAGGCCAACAAGTCACGCCAAGCCTAGTAGGTAGGAGTGAGCGTATAAACAACGTGAGCGTGAAAAGTGGTTCACGTTGGCACGCACAGTGTGAGTGTGAAGGGTAATTCACGCACTCATAACGTGAGCGTGAAAAGTAACTCACGCACGCACAACGTGAGCGTGAAAGGTGAGCGTGAAAAGTGGGATAAGAAATCCACGCACGCACAGCGTGAGCGTGACTCAAAATTCATGCTGACACGCAGGAACGTGAGCATGACTAAAAATTCACGCTAACATGTAAGAACGTGAGCGTGACTAAAAATTCACGCTAACCCGTAAAGACGTGTACGTGACTAAAAATTCACGCACGCTCGTCAAGACGTGAGCGTGACTGAAAATTCACGCACGCATGTAAAGACGTGAGCGTGACTGAAAATTCACGCTAACACGTAAAGACGTGAGCGTGACTGAAAATTTACGCAAACACGTAAGAACGTGTGCGTGACTAAAAACTCATGCTGGCACGTAAGAACGTGTGCGTGACTAAAAACTCACGCCGGCACGTAAGAACGTGTGCGTGACTAAAAATTCACGCTAAGTTGGGAGATCAAAACCCATGAACAACCGAGAATACAACAACTTAGATCTGTAAGAAACGAGCCAAGGAAATCAAAAATGCTAAGTAGTAAACTCTCTCAGAATCGTGAGAGGAAGAATAATGAACCATAAAAATGGTTCTCCAAGTGGAAGCAAGAAGCAAGATGTACTTGCCTGCTGTTCGTTGGTGGAAGAGAGTGGTGAGGAAGAAGAAGAAGTAATGGTGAAGGAGAGTTATGAGGAGAGAGAAGGAGATGGGGGCTTTAAATAGGAAGGGTGGTGGTAGGTGGGGGTTTGTTGGGTCGGGTTTATTCGGATCCAACCAAGGCCAACCCGAAAGCAAAGCAGAGAGGTTAAAAGCAGAAAATAAAATACAGAAAAAAAATTACAGGAAATAAAATGCAGATAATTAATTAACATGAAATTAAAGGAATTTAAATACAGGATAATACATGATAAATACTAAATAAATATATATATGAGTTGCACATGTATAAAAATACGCATTTTATGAACGTGGAGTGACACCCCAGCAAAATCTCCACCTGCTTGGGCTGCCCCCAAGTAAGGGCTGCCCCAAGTAAAAAATGTGGTGCCCTTAGAAAAAATCCTTGATTTTTCACATTAAATCTCTAATGATGATGTTGGAGATAATCTCGGTTTAAAAAAAGAAAAAGAAAAAGAAAAAGAAAAAGAAAGAGAGTATACAAATAAAGAGGAGGAGAGAGGCAACCACTCTCTCAGTCTCTCTTACCCGTTGCCACTCTCTCCCCACGTAGCCGTCTCTCCCACTCTCTCCCTCTCAGACCTCACTACCGGCCTCTCCTGACCGCATCCGCCATCAACACCACCACCACCACCATCATCATCCCCTTCATCACTCATCATCCATCACCAACATCAACGCCACCACCGACAGTCGTTACCGGTGCCGCCGGCCACCGCAACCATGCCGACTGCCGGCCAGCCCCTCCTCGGCTCCGATCTCTTCTTCTTCTCCTTCACACTTTAAATATAACCCTTTCTTCTCTAATTTTCTTTCTATTTCTAAACCTAGGTCAGATTCTAAATTTCTGAAATAGGAAATTTTAGGAAGCAACGAGGATCGATTTGGGATTTGAAAAGGGATTCTAGGTTTTGCTCAAATCAAGGCAATCCCTCTCTTTCTTCATTTAAATTGTTTAAAAAATTTCTTCAAAATTGTTCTTTAACCTATAAAATTCTTATAATCACTTAGTATGTATGTCGTTGTAATAGGATTTTGGGTTGAGACTTATGTGTTTTAGTTTCCAATTGTAGAAAATTGTTTAGAACTATAGAATATTTATATATTATGATACGGACACGGATGTTAGAAGCAGTACAGACACGTGGATACAAATTATTAGGGATGGAAACTTGGACACACGAATCATAGACGATGCAAACGCGACAATATGATTTTAACTTGGAATTACAACATGAACACGTACGTATCGGTGATAACTCGGATACAACGACACATTATTAGGTCACGGATTGGACACAATGATAATTGTTGGTGTCGATATTAGTATTGGTTTGGTATTATAATTTTGTCACGATCCGCACCCACAGTGAGGGTACGAGTACGTAACAGTGCCCAGCCTACGCCGCAGTGTCGGCGGTAGAACGTTGTTCTAGGTCATGAACTATAACTAACACAATATAGAATAATCTCCAACTGGAGGCTAATCACAGAAGGTACAACTCAATCACAACTAGAGATAAAATATGGCACGATAAGATAGATAAGAAAATCCTCAACTGAGGTACAACAGAAATGAAATAACATAAGTTAATAATTACCAGTCTCAACATCTCTAGAATATACAACTCTGAAAATAAGGACAACATCTAATCATGAAAAGAAAGAACAGTCTAAGCTATCTACACTAAGCAAGGGTATCATCCTCAGCAGCTGCCTGAATCTCCCCTGGGGTCCAGGTCGCGAGTGTCATCTAGGCAAGCTCCAAAGTAAGGGGTGCAGGGTTCCTCATCATCCTCTGTAAAAATTTTAACAGGTACAGTCAGGACGGGAGCGAGCACAATACATCTCACGCAGATCATAACAGGTTAGAAAATATAGACATGCAAGAGAGTACGATACATGAAACTGAAAGAAAGTACATGATGTAAACAGGAAGAGAGAACTGTAATAGAAATATCTACTATAAGTAGAGAGCTACCAGTGACTAGTGATTTAGAGTACAAAGTCGACATGTGAACGGCTTGATTTGCACATGGCTATACTAAAGAGGCGTACATGGCTATACTACTTTGGAATTGTTCACATGACTATTTATACTCTCCCATACCCTAATCAATACACAAGGATCCAGACAAGTTATGTTACGTACATGGTTTTCACATGAAGCCCATAAATGGGTGCACATGAAGTATACATGAGAGCTCATACATGAGTGCACATGAAGTTCACATGGGGGCCCATAAATGGGTGCACATGAAATTCACATGAAGGCTCATAAATGAGTGCACATGAAGTATAGGTTATACATGAGAAACATGACCGAACATGAGAGCACATGAGAGTACACGAGCATGCATGAACGAGCATGAAGCACATGAGAAACATGAATAACATGAGAGCAAGGAATACATGATGAACATGAAACACATGATATGATGTATCCGATGCTCCCGAGGGGGATAACATCTCAATGTAGGGATCCATATAGTACCAATCCGTGATAATATCGTGACAGCATCAAATAAGGTAAACTAGAGCAGGAATATAATTCTAAGCAAGTTATGAAATGATCAGAGAATGTACTCTCCTCGTATCTGAATGTCTGAAGTAAGTGTACTGTCCGAGATGAGGTACCTGACTCCTATTTAGAGTAACACAAGTCAAGATGTATACAGGGGATGATTAATGTAATCTACTATGCATCTGCATGCTGTTTAGGTCAAACTAGACTAAAGTCAACCATTGGTCAACTCTGGTCAACTGCACTTAGTCACACTTGGTCAAACAAGCCATTCTAGGTCTAACCCTAGTCTAAACCAATCAACCAAGTCTAGCCAACCATAACTAAACCTAGGCTAGCACACAACCACAACACAATGCCAACTAAGTTATCAAAACCCACATTACATAGGTTTAACATATACAAGTTATACCCATATACCATACTACAATATACAAATCTATAGATACTATGAATATGTTATATACATTACATACATTACATTTCATATTTCATATGCATTCATTCCTTCTACATCTCATGTGCATATATATATATATATATATATATATATATATATATATATATATATATATATATATATATATATATATATATATATATATATATATATTCCATATTGCATCTACATGGCCTACATTTTAGTTTTAGACAAAACATACATAACCAACATTGTATAGGCTAACATTGCATATTTACATTATCTAACATACTTTTGCATTTGCTATTCATTTATCATGGCATTCCTAATCAATCATGGCATTTCCATTCATTACATTTGCATTGCTATGAGTGTGTGTATATATGTGTGTGTTGTTGAGAGTTTAAGGTGTGAGAGGGTGTCCATGTCAATCTCAGATTTCAACAGTGACATGTGTGTATATAACATGGTATTAAATCTTAGATTTGAAAACAATGTGCGAAGTGTGTGTGTGGATACATAGGAAAACAGTGACTTAATTCTCAGAATTTGTGCAATGTGTTCTCAGAAATTTAAAGCAGTGAAATATATGTGTGTCTATTTCCATGTGTGTGTATAACCTAGATATAGGTGTCAACATATGCATAAATGTGTATGTGTGTGAATTTGTGTAGACAGTGAGTGAAAGAGAGAATGTGAAGAGTGTGTGTGTGTGGGATGTTAACAGGAATGAGGGTGCCTGTGTGTGTAACAATGTAAATCAAGTCAAATTCCTAACCTATTCCCAGGTTTGCACAATTGCCATTTCAGGATTTCCTATGTACATTTAATCTCAGGTTTTTAGCAAAACCAAAATCAGATTTTTCATGTTGTTTTCGAAATCTCAGGTTTTTACTCATTAGTTCTCAGTTTTGGCATATCAGGGGTATTTCAGATGGCAGTTAATATAGGCTAGTTAACACAAGCCTCAACTCTCATGACAGTTCATAACAACCACTGGAAACCTATTCCCGGGTTTTGGAACCCATGTGATAGATCAAATAACAATCCCAAAGTCGAATCTCAGTTTTAAGAAGGGAAATTTAATGTTAGTTCCTAAACAGGGATTCAATAGCAGGAAATAAGTCACAGTTTTATGCAATGACAGTACAAACTTTCTAACTCAAATTCGAATCCAACATCCCATTGCAACCATTTGAAATGCAACATAGCTAACAGTTAAATAGCAATGTGTAAATAGGATTATCATTAAGTCTAAGAATCATAAAAATCAGTTTGAAAACTGGGATTTGAGTGACAGTTAAATAAGGGAATGCAACATTGACAGTTAAGGATCCTTCCAACTAATATCAATCCCATTCGACAACACTAACATGTGATGTTTTATCATAGCAAATTACATTGAGTCTCAGAAATTTAAACTGGAATCTAATCATTAAAATTCAAAATCAGTTTAAGAACAGGAATCAAATGACAGTTTAATAGGAAAATAAATTGTCCAAACTAATGTATCAGCCAAGACAATCCAACCCGTATGCCAAAATCCCATTTCAGCAATTCGAATCCAAAGCCTTAATGAAATTCTAACCATCAGTAGTTAATACACATGTGTAAGGATTTAAACCTGGAAATAAATAAAAAAAATCAGTTTTAGGGAATTAAAACTCAGGATTAATGAAGTGTAACATGGTATCAGTCAACAGCCTTTTCAATATCGAAATCCTATTTTTTTGAAATGCATAACCAACACAATCAGTAAACAACACTACAATGATGTAATTACACATGTTTAGATGATTAATCGTGAATCTTAATCATTCAGATTAGTTTAAAACAGGAATGGAAATCACTGGACATTAAGAACTACACCTACAGGAAACTTCACATTCGATCAATCACACCACAATAATGTGTTGAAATAAGAGTTGGTAAATAACCTACAATCTATGCACGTGATGTACACCCTGTGTCGTGTCCCAAACCTGACACAAACGTGTCCAGAACTCGCACGAACCTATCAGTGTTCTGTGCACGCACAGAAGAGAACCCGTGCACGCACAAATACGTGTCCGATACGACACGAGGACTCGTGAAACTTGGAGAGCCTCGTGTCAGTGTCCGCCCCAACGTGTGTGTCAAAAATCTCGTGTCTAAGTGACGTGTCCAGGGAGTTATAGCCCCCGAGTAGCAGGGGACTGCTACTCGCGTGCGGTGCACATGGAAACAGTGTGTTCCCATGTCCATTCAGACACGACACGACACGATGGACACCTCAGTCCAACAGAAATCGATAAGCGAGACCAAACCCTAATTTCCTATTCAAACAAAATCAGAAAACGAGAAAGAAATGCCCACTGTGGCATTTCATCAAACACTTGCGACTGTCAACTGATACGTGTCCGATTCGGACACGTAAAGGACACGAGAGGGTGCAAAACCTATCCCTACAGCAAGAGGACACCTAGGGCTTGGTGTTCATGCAAATAAACCAAAATTTCATGAAGGAAAATGGGATTTACCTATGTGTGTTCCTTCACAAGAAAAACTCCCAAAAGTGAGATATCCTCAAGCTAGCCAATGGCTCCAAATTGTATCAAACCTGAGAATGGCCTCCACCAACAGCAGGAAGACACTAATTATGTTACAATGGAAGAAGTTTCAATGAAAATGGACTAATATTGAATAAACTATGAAGAAATTTCAATGGAGAGCAAACCTTTCCTTAGAAAATGAAAGGATGAATAAAGAGGAGGCACAAACTTTGAGAGATACTTTATAGCAAGGGGGGAGATCCCTAGGCTGGCCACCAAGTTAGGGTTAGGGTTTTTGGGGTGAATCTAATGGCTATCAATCCATCAAGTCCAATCAAGGGCCTACAACCTAGGTTTCCCTTAGTCAAGTTGCAACCTATACATTCTAACTATTCATGACTTAAACCTAACTAATAAGTACTAACTAATACTCTCTATGGCTAACTAGACTAGCCATGACCAATCTAGGTTAGGTCCAAACTAGGTTAGGCTAATCACAATACATGGCAATCAATTTAATAATATTAAAATCACACCATTCTTAATAATATATTAAATTCCAAATAATATATATTAAATTCAATTAAATTCAAAATAACAAAATACCCTCAAACTGGAAATGTCACACCCCAGTTCCAAAATATATAGGAACCTGAGCGTGACCATGCCAGCTAATACGATCTAGGGTAAGCTCCCAATTTAATGGACTTAACCATGGACGTACTCCGCTGTAAAGGGGTAACTAAGAGTAACTAATCATCTACATCTCAATCCACAGTAATAAAATGAACACCAAGAATGAACATAATATAATAAAGTTGGCCACCCAGTAATATACATGTTCGAACAAGCTCGAGAAGGAATAAGCTTGGTAATAGTAGGCTACGTAGCAATATGAAGTAAATATAGGTGAGGATATAAGCTGGAAAGAATAAATGGAATATGCCAGAACACAATATAAATATATACCCGAGACCTCGGTGCATCATGCAGCACCCGCCAGCTACTCTGCACTAACTGCTCAGCAATACCTGGAGAGATCACTAGGTCCTCAGAGGGACGTAACAAGATACAGAGATACATGCCATAATATGAACTGAATATAATGATCAACCTGGGTCACAACGTGGTCCAATATCCAGTCATCAATCAGCAACCATAACTCTGACCACTCCTGGTCAAAGGATGGTACACCAGTCCATGATAAGATATTGTTCCATGATACGGTCCGACATAGATACACGAACTAACCAGTCTATGTGAATGCATGTTGAAGACAACCTTTGGAACGTATGGGTAGGTAAAATAATTTCGTCGAAGCACGGGCCGGCGTCGGATCACGAGCCAAAGTATTTACGTCGGAACACGGGCCGAGCGTCGGATCACGAGCCGATTAGCTCAATACTAGCGTCCTCCCAACCGAACCTAGCGCGCAGCTAGTGGCCGCTGCCGGAGATGTACCTACTAGTAAGGGCCCATGCCAACAACGGCCATCACTGAGGCTAACATAAAATAATGTAACTGTCTGTCCCATACGCCTGCTGGTTGTCTTCCCCGTCCCAGAAAATGTACAACGTATCCATGACTCAGACAATCCATATCTCAATGCGAGTCTCTAATCTAGACACCATCTAACTCTATATGTACCGTCACACGAACCGTTCGCACCGATGATCAGTCGAATGCGAAAGTTCGTGCCAACATAATGACTCTCACTCAAGGTGCCGCGTAATGTCTCGTGTCAAGTCATAAAGTTATCCTGGATAACTTCGTCATGTCGGGTATGTCTACTAACTCTAAGTCACACACGCACGCACCCATAACATCGATGCCATCATCGGTAACACCCAAGTCATCCTTGGATACACACTACCAGTGTCATCAACTAACAGTACAAGGATAGATATGAGTAATGTAAACAGTACAAGTATGGCAAGGTATCTTGCCTGGGATAAAGCAGTAGGCTGATGATGTCCTGCAAATAAATCGTCATGTCCAAGAAAGGTAGCAACATAGGAGTCTCCATGAACGTCGTCAGATGCTGAAATAATCATCACCAACGTTTCCAGAATAAGTAAAATAGCTAGGATAGACTATCCATAAGTCCAATTCTGGACACAGGGACAAAATGGTAATTCGGATCAAGATGCGGTCCACCGTTGGACCCATCTTGCACCGAAAAATGTGTCAAGATCAAAGTCAGCAGAATTTAGCAAACTATATATCTACGAGTCCAAAATGACGATACGAACCCAACGGTATGTCCAGAAGTGGATTCCGGCGAACCGATCTCAAAGTAGTCCGTTGACCCGGACAGTAGAAATCTGATTTGCACGGAAATGCATGCCGGAGTCCAAGTCCACTAAATCTAGCAAAGTATATGTCAACGAGTCCAAAATGACGATACGAACCCAACGGTATGTCCAGAAGTGGATTCCGGTGAGCCGATCTCAAAGTGGTCCGTTGACCCGGACAATAGGGCCCACCTTGCACCGAAATGCGTACCGGAGCTCACGTCGTCCAAATCAAGCAAACTTTATATAAATTTGTGCCAGAACGACGCCACGAGTCTACTGGCAGTGTCAGAATTAGAATCCGGAGTCCCGGGTTCAAAATTATAATTTTAACAAGTTAAAAATTAAGAATTCAGACGGCCAACTTTGGCATCGAATTCAACCAATCAAACAAGCTCACAATGAAACAAAACTTAAGGGACAGAAAGAGAGTTATACCAGCTGTGCACATGAACTAGTGGCGCGCTGAACGGAGCTGCAATGGCAGAGATACGAGCCGATGAAGTTGGCTCCGCAAAACTGTCCAAAAATTACATAATTTAAACGGTCAACTTTGTGGCCAATTTCGACATATCAAATGGAAGAATTAACGGCTGGAACTTTAGGGGCAGAAAGAGCTATATACCAAGATTGTAACGGAGGAAAGAGTGCAATGATCCAACGGTCGGATTGCCCAGAAAATACGCACGAAGTCGACGTTCTGAAATGCGAGTTCTGGCTTGAACCCGTGCGCGTCACGACGGGATTTCGACGTAAATGTCGAAATCGACTGTACAGCATGCCGGAGAGGGCGGGGCTGTGCCGGAGTGGTGTGCGGGTGGTCGTCGGAGGGGCACCGACCTAGGGGTGGTGGTGCGGCGGCCAGAGATGGCCGCCCGGGGTGGCCGTAGCGATCGCGACGGCGTCACGCGGGCGAGCTAGCTGCTCACGCGTTCGCGCGCAGGCTCGTCGGGGCGGCGCCTCCCTCCTGGAGGGTCGCCGGGGTGCGCCCGGCCTAGGGAGGGGCCACGGTGGCGTGCGGCCGGTGGCGCCGTGACTGCACGGCCGCTGCCGCACTACTGCAGCTGCTTGTTGCTGCTACTGCTGTGGTTATCGCAGCGGCTGCTGCTGTGGTTATCGTAGCGGCTGCTGCGACGGTTACTGCTCGGTTAAGGATGGCCGAGCTCCGGCCAAGGGAGGAGGAGGCCGAGGAGGAAAGGAGAATGAGAAGGTGGTGGTGGTATTGTGTTGTGTGAGTATGGGTGAGGGAAATTGCATAGTGCTTGGGTTGGGTCTTCTTGAGTCGGGTCGGGTCACAATTGGGTCTAATTGGGTCCCGGTAATTAAAATAATATGAAATTAGCTATTTATAATCATTTATAAATAAATAGTATACGGAGACTAAATTGGATGGGACACGAGTGGCATATGTGTAGTAGGCTCAAAATGGTCCGGGTCCATAACTTGGGTCGACCAGTTTGGGTCAAACTGGTGTCTCCAATATAAGTTGGAATTAAATGTGACTCAGTGGGATAAATCGGGATTGTGTCAATTGTCCGGGAAGTTGTACGATAAAAATGAAGCACAAGAGAGTGTGTCTGAGTGGGACATGAAGGTCATGGGTGTAGAGCGTCTCGAGTAGATCGTGCATGGTAAGTTGGTCTGGAGAAAATGACTAGCCTTGTGCTCCTAATTTAAAAGTCACGGTAACGTGCCGATAATAATCAAAAATAAAAGTGAGAAATTATTAATAACTAAAAATTATCAAATGGCCTAAATTGACCCGAAAGTTCTGCGATGCAAATAGAGCACAAGAGAACAAGTTTGAGTGGGACATGATATATCAACCTGAAGTTAATCTTGTCTAGATCAAAACTCATGAAAAGCGTTTCGAGATACTGACATCTCTTGCGCTCCAAAAATCAAAGTCACGGAAGAGTACATCTAATGATTAAAATAATTATAAATAAAATATCTATTTGAAAATAAATCCTTTAATAAAATTTAAAATAATCCCTAAAATCCAGAGGGCTTACAGGAAATGATAAATGAAACACCCTAATCACATGGCTAGGCTCTAGGTCAAGCTGTCTCTAGTGTTACACTAGCAAAATACCAAAATTACAAGTCATGGTTTTAAATAGTTTAAAATGATTAAAAAAATCACCAAAAATTATATTATTATTTAAATATCATAATTAAATAAATTAAAATACAAAATTTTAAAATTATCCTCATTTAGAAAACTGGGTGTTACAAATTTGGATATTATAATTGCAACAATGGAAATTATTCATAGACATAAGCATATGAGTATATGTAATATATTCATATATAGAGTTATATAAGTATATCATGTCGGACTCGGTACCATAGAATTGAGAAATGGTATATTGATTTTTTTTGAAAGTATTGTGGATTTGTTTAGCATTGAAACCTATGGATCCTATATATATACATATAAGCCATATCTGATACCGCATTATATCTTGTGTATGTATTTATGTATATAATATTTGACATCCAAACTATCAAGTATTTCATTTCCATATTATAGTTTTGTTATCCAAGATGTTTATGAAATTTTGATAATTATTGATTGTATTGGGTTCTCTGGACTTGTGTAGCAAACTCCGGACCAATGCTAATTGTTAGAATACCTAATTGCTAAGGTAATAACGCACATTGGTAAGAAATCTTTTATTTATTACTTGTTTATATATAACATAACTGCGTGTGATTCCGGTGTTGAGCCACCGAACGGGTCGGCATACCCAGGGAATTCTACGGAGGGTTGCTCCGAGTCTTTTATAAACCGTGAAAATTTTCGGAATTTAGAACACAGAGGAGGTTCTGCCGAAATTTTCTAAAATTTCCATAGAGAACCATTTTCAAATACGAAATTGGTTATATATATATTAAACTGTTTGAAGGGAAACTAGAATTGTAGAATAGTATTTTTATTCTCTTACTTCATCATATGGCAAGGGCCATATATATAGGGCTAATGGGCAACCCAAGGGTCATGAGTTACATAATCCAAGGATCATGAGTTACATGACTCCAAGGGTCATGTGTAACTCATGACATAATGGTGAATAAAATGGGTTTCACAACACTCCCCCTTATTCATCCATTTCCTTGGATCCACTTATGAAATACTTCAGGATTCAATAAGCTAATGGGGTGGATACTGCTGGATCCAGAGTAAACTTGGTTTGCCTCGTTAAAACCTTGGCTGTGGAAAACCCAGTGGAAAAAACCATCAGTCCTAAGGAAAAAGAGTACAATCCTATAGTTTTACTCCCCCTGATCTATACAAGCTTCAGGCTTGCAGGTCTTTTAGTTGCCTCATCCCTATTCCTCTTACAAGCTTTACAAAAGTACATCGTGGCAGTATTTTGGTAAACAAATCTGCTAAGTTATTACAAGATTGAATTTGTTGTACTTTGACTTGTCCCTTCTCTTGAAGGTCGTGCGTCCAGAAGAATTTGGGGGATATGTGCTTCGTCTTGTCACTCTTCATGTATCCTTTCTGAAGTTGAGTTACGCATGCTGCATTATCTTCAAAAAGGGTAGTAGGCTCAAGTTCACCAGTCTTCAGGCCAGTAGATGCCAAAATGTGCTGAATGACGGAGCGAAGCCAAACACACTCCTTGCTTGTTTCATGGATTGCCAGGAGTTCAGAATGGTTGGATGAGATAGCCACACTGGTCTGTTTGACGGACCTCCAGGAGATAGCCGTACCACCGAAAGTAAACACAAATCCAGTTTGTGATTTCTCTGTGTGGGGATCTGATCTATAACCTGCATCTGAATAACCAAGTAAAGTGGAAGATCCACTATTCGGGTAATATAGTCCTAGGTCTATAGACCCTTGGAGGTAGCGCAGAAGATGCTTCACTCCATTCCAGTGGCGCTTTGTGGGCGCTGCACTGTATCTGGCTAATAAGTTAACTGAAAATGCTATATCAGGACGCGTACAGTTAGCCAGATAGAGTAGTGCCCCAATGGCACTTAGGTAAGGTACTTCAGGACCTAATGATTCCTCCCCCTCTTCCAGTGGATGGAAAGGGTCCTTCTTTACATCCAATGATCGAACGACCATTGGTGTACTAAGGGGATGGCATTTATCCATGTGGAATTGTTTAAGTAATCTTCGTGTATATGTAGATTGGTGTAACAGGATACCACCCTTTAGGTGTTCGATCTGTAAGCCAAGACAATACTTTGTTTTGCCTAGGTCTTTCATTTCAAAAGTTGTCTTAAGGCTTTCAGATATCTCAGCGATCTCTGCAGGAGATCCAATGAGATTTAAGTCGTCGACATAAACGGCGACTATAACAAATCCTGTTCTCGATCTTTTTATAAAGATATACGGGCAGACTTTATCATTAGTAAATCCTTGCGTAGCAAGAAACTCACTTAGTCTGTTATACCACATTTTTCCTGATTGTTTAAGACCGTACAATAATCTTTGTAACCTTACAGAATAGGTGTCCCGAGGTCTATCTGTTTTCTCTGGTGAAATTTTATATCCTTCAGGGAGTTTCATATAGATATCTTTATCTATATTGCCATAAAGATATGCAGTCACAACGTCCATGAGCTGCATTTTTAGGCTTTTCAGAGAAGAGAGGCTGATCAGGAATCTGAAGGTATTCCCATCCATGACCGGAGAATATGTTTCTTCATAATCTATTCCCGGTTTCTGGGAGAAACCTTGTGCTACAAGGCGTGCTTTGTAGCGCACAACTATGTTGTGTTCATTTCTTTTTCTTGTGAAGATCCATTTATATCCCACAAGTTTTACACCTTCAGGTGTTTGGACTACTGGTCCAAAGACTTCGCATTTCAAGAGTGAGTCCAGCTCTACTCCTATTGCCTCGTTCCACTTTGGCCAATCGCCTCTGCGTTTATATTCCGCTAGAGACCGTGGATCGATGTCATCGTCATTTTCAGTGACGTGAACAGCAATATTGAACGAAAATTCGTCGTCGACGACTGTGCTTTTTCTGTTCAGTACCTCTCCAGTACGTACATAATTTAATGATATTTCTCTTGTTTGTTCCTCTTCAGGGAAAACTAGGAGGGGAGAGGTAGCTGATCTGAGCTCAGCATCCTGTGTTGGGATCTTCTTAATTTCTCCAGGATTTTTTTCTTTTACGAGGGACTTTGTCTCTCGAACCTGGTGGACGTCCTCTTTTTAATTGAGGTATTGCCATTTCTGCTGCCGGCAGATTGCATCCATCTTTGGAGATGTCAATCCTAGCTGGCGTGTTGGCAGCAGGGACGTGTGATCTGACAATCTTCTGGTTGTCAGTAAATGTATCCGGAAGTAGATGTACAGTGTTCTGAAGATGTAATATCTTCAGGATCTCATCTTTACATTGACTTGTACGCGGATCAAAATGAGACAAAGTTTTTGTGTCCCAAGAAATTATCTTAGAAGCTTCTGGCTTCTTAGACTGTGTGTCCAGTTTAGGAAATAATCCTTCATCAAACTCACAGTCATCAAGACGTGCCTTAAATACGTCACCCGTCAGGGGTTCTAGGTATCTAATTATAGAGGATGAGTCAAACCCAACATAGATACCTAATCGACGTTATGGACCCATTTTGGTACTCTGTGGGGGAGCAATGGGGACGTAAACAGCACAACCAAAAACTCTCAAATGAGAGATATTTGGAGGTGAACCATAAGCGAGCTGCATCGGAGATAGAATATGACCTCCAGAAGGTCGTATTCTAATAAGTAATGCGGCATGCAATATAGCATGACCCCAAGCTTCCACAGTCAACTGTGACTGCATCAACAATGGACGAGCAATCCATTGTAATCTCTTAATAAGAGATTCTGCTAACCCGTTCTGGGTGTGAACATGAGCTACAGGATGTTCAACTTCGATGCCAGTTGCTTGGCAATAGTCTTGAAAAACCTGTGAAGTAAATTCACCCGCATTATCAAGTCTTAATTTTTTGATATGGTTATCGGGGAAATGAGCCCGCAACTTAATTATTTGTGCCAATAGCTTAGAAAAAGCTAAGTTGCGGGTGGACAAAAGGCACACATAAGACCATTTAGTATATGCATCTATAAGTACCATAAAGTACCTAAATGGACCACTTGCGGGGTGAATAGGTCCGCAAATGTCTCCATGAATTCACTCTAAGAAGCTAGGAGACTCTAGTCCCACTTTCAAAAGGGATGGTCTCGTTATAAGTTTGCCTTGAAAACAAGGTCGACACGAGTAATCATACTTCTGAAGAATCTTCAGGTTCTGCAGGTTGTGTCCACTGGATTGGCTCATGATTCGTTTCATCATAGCTGATCCTGGGTGACCCAGTCTATTATGCCAAAGTTTAAATTTTGGCGATGAATGACACTTCTGGTGCACAATCATGTTAGCTTCTGTTGATTGAATATGAGTATGATAGAGACCCGACGGGAGTCCCTTGAATCGTTCTAAGATAGTTTTTGAACCATCTTTTAGACGAGTAACATACAGATATTCTGCCTCATTTATTTCATTTGTTTCTAAGTGATATCCGTTTAAACGAATGTCCTTGAAACTTATGAGGTTCCTATTTGATTTAGGAGAGAATAGTGCATCTTTTATTATTAGACTTGTTTTATTTGGGAGCAATATAATTGCTTCACCAGATCCTTCTATTATGTTTGATAGTCCTGATATCGTAATAACAGGACCGTCATAATCATTTAAGCTATAAAAATAGCTTTTTTCTCAAAGGATTGTGTACGTCGAGGCGCTGTCCACAAGGCATTCACACTTCATCTATAGATCTATGAAAAAAAAAACAACAAACCATCGTAATTAAAACAACAGTTTTGAAATACAATTTTTGTTTTAAAAAGAAATTCTCTTATATCGATCGACGGACCGATATAGAGAGGTCAATAAGTTGCTTGCAAAAATGCATAATTTATAAATACAATTTGAGCAAAAAAAAAATAATATTCGGTCATCCCCTTTCGGTAGCTCTACGTGAATATGACCAGGCGGGAAAATGAGGGAGGAGGGTCACCGGGGACCTCTTAAGAACCAAGCCCCAAGTTCTTTCTGACATCATACCCAAATAGGTGAGCCTATTCGGAGAGACTTCGTAAAATTTTCTTTGTCAAATGTGAGAATAAATATTATTTTTCAAGAAATTTAAAAGAGAAGCATAATATGAAAATGCGGCAACAAGTTTTTAAAAGCATGAAATAAGATAGTGGCTCTAGTCGAGTAGGTCGTCGTTCTCGAAGTCTTCTGCCGAGAACTGAGTAGACGGCTGCTTTTTCTACCAGATTTGTTTCAACTTGAGACTTCTGGCTCGCTTGATATAGATTTTGTAGATATCGCGGGGTACGACAGTTTCTAGACCAGTGTCCAGTCATGCCACATTTGTGGCATTTGTCCTCCCAATTTTTCTTGGGAATGGACATCAGTTCTGTGGTCTTCTTCCACTTTTTCTTTGTCCCACTTTTGCTGCTCTGGGGATGAAAGTTGTTCTGGGGTGGACTTCTGGCCGGCCTCTTATGGGCATTCCCCATGTTAGATCTGATCTTATTTTTCTTCTGCTTCTTGGAAGAAAAATGAGCTTCTGGGAGAGGAGCCGAGCCTGCAGGGCGTAGGTTATGAGTGGCCAAGAGAAGTTCTCTGTTTTGCTCTGCCATCATCAGGGTGGTAGTGCAATTCAGAGTACTTTGTGAACTTTCGTTCACGGTACTGTTGCATGAGGATTGCGTCCTTCTCGTGGAAGGATGTATAAGTTTTTTCCAACATGCGATACTCCGAGACTTCTTCACCACACAACTTCAGGCGTGAGGTGATATTATGGAGAGCTGAGTTGTACTCAGCTACAGACTTAAAGTCCTGAAGTCGAAGGTTTTCCCACTCATACCTTGCACGTGGGAGGATTACATCTTTTTGATGTTTATAGCGGTCCTCCAGTGCAGTCCACAATTCCTTTGGGTCTTCTACAGTGAGGTATTCGACCTTCAGGGTCCGATCAATGTGTCTCCTGATGTAGATAATGGCTTTCGCCTTATCTATATCAGAGACTTTCACTGTAGAAACAACCACAGCAGTGTCTGCTGTATTTCCCGTACCAGTGGCCGGAGCCGATGGAAGAGGAGTTGAAATTGTGGCTAATAAGCCCTGGGCACGTAAGTGGAACTTCAGGTCCACGTGCCAGCTCAAATAATTTTTTCCAGCAGCATCTAGTATTTCGAAATCGACACTCGCTATTTTGGCCATTTTATCTATCATATGAAAAACATGCATAATTTAAAATTAAATATTTATGCATAATCATAAATGTTACAGAGCTTATAATAAAAATACCACGGTGTTTAATAAAACAGTTCAGTCCAGAAGCTAATTGATGAGTATATCCAAATTATTAACAGTAAATTTAAGAAAAAAAATTGTTTAACAACAAATTGTATTCTTTAACAGAATAGGAATTTGTGTAACTAATGTTCTATTTTTAACTTATCAAAAATTTAATAGAAAAAATTTTAAGAATAGGAATTTACTATTCTTTAACAGAATAGGAATTTGATGAGTATATCCGAATTTACTATTCTTTAACAGAATAGTAGATTTAAGAAAAAAATTGTTTAATAAAAAAATTTGTGTAAAGATGTTGAACCAACCACCACTATCAAAACATGAATAGAGGAAAAATAGTGTGATGCTATTGAGCCTCCAACCTTTGAGAACTCAGCACTGTTCACTTTCAGACTAGAAGAAGCGAAAAAGGGAAGAGACTAACAGAGCAAAATTTAGGCAAATGTTATGTGAGGCACAAAATGTTTATTTAAGTGACAGAATGTTGTAAAATGTTGCAAGACAGTTGCTAAGCAAAATTCGGTAACACTATTTTTGTTGGAGAGTAGCAATATAAAGAATATCACTCTTAGATTGTTAGATATATATATTGCTAATTTTCATTCAAACAATAATTTGTAAAAAAAAATTTAAGAAGTGTTACCAGTCGGAGCGACTAGGGAAAAAGGGAGGATGACGTCGAGATCTGGACGTCGATTCACCTTGCTTCAGCAATCGTGCTGATAACGTGTTTGAAGGGAAACTAGAATTGTAGAATAGTATTTTTATTCTCTTACTTCATCATATGGCAAGGGCCATATATATAGGGCTAATGGGCAACCCAAGGGTCATGAGTTACATGACTCCAAGGGTCATGTGTAACTCATGACATAATGGTGAATAAAATGGGTTTCACAACATAAACCCAATTTATAGAAATTTTGAGTTAGTTTTCATAGAGACGAGCTTGTGATTAATTTAAATTGTTGGGTCCGACTTCCTTTAGAACTTATAATGCATAGGCCAAGGACACAAATTCACGCAAGCGAAACCAAACTCAAGTTTTCAATTTTTTCTGCTCTGTACCAATTGGAAGAATTATTACCAGAAATTGTATCCTAGTATTATCTCGAGATACGAGAGCAAGATGTTGTACTTGAATTCGTTCATGCTTGAATTATGAAATTCGTGACAAGTTATGTACCTGGATCCTGGAATCTGAAATAAGATTTTTACTTGAATCCTGGAATTCTAGACTCTAGACAAAACATATTCTTGTATATTGAGAATTGAAATGAGATACAGAGCAGAACTAATATAAGATAATAGAATAATAATTGTTTGTAACACTAGGTTAGTGCATTGGGTGGGAGAGAACAATTGGATCACAACCGAAATCTCTGCAATATAATAACAACAAAACTGATCAGTAGTTAGCTCCTTCTGCAAGGCCTTGCGAAGTGAGTGTGTGAGGCTCACTTACATGTCCTGAATCCATACCTATTTCAATTAAAAAGATCGATTAGGTGAATCAATAAACAATTTTTTTTCCACAAATGATGTGTGGGGCCGGACTCTAAGCACCGTGCCATCCTGCCACAACCTGATCCCTGGTCATGGGATTATTGCCGAGAAAATAGAATGAATGTGATCCACATTGTTCTCTAAACTGCATCATCATATAGATGACTTGATTGTGATTGTTGTAGTGAATTTAGGTTGTTGTGATTGTGATTGTAGTTGTCATTTATGAATTATTAGGATTTAGTCGTAGGACGAACACTGAGGAATTAACTAGAAAAAAAATCTAGCCATAGTCATTTTTAAGTTAACGCGGTAATGTCTCTGAATTGATTTCTTAATTCTTTACTTTGAAAATTTTGAGAATCCGATCACCTCAGATATTCTCAATTTATTTATTTTATTTCTTCGTCCTTGACTGAGAGCTTGCATGTCGTTTGACGACCTAGTATTGTTCACTAGATTTGTAGACATACTTCCAAGGAGCTGCTATTGTACATTGAAGAGGACCAGAGAATAAGTTCAAGACACATAATTGAAGCGATCATATTGGAACTATATCTTCTTATCATCAATTCAGGTTATATTGTATATAATTATATTTGGGTTAATAGTTGTGTTTGGTAGAATGGTCCATTTTATATTTATAATTTCGGAATGACCTTTTTAAATAATATTGATTTTATTATGCAAGATTATGACCTGTGATAACCTATCCTAGAACCTTACGGGCGACAATTGCGAATATGGGTACTGGAGTATTCATATGTCGCGTAGCCTAGGAATAGTGTTACGTACTCGGCTTGCCGTATTCTGGGAGCGGAACATGACAGGTCGTTTTGTGATAGTCAAAACTAGTTATAATTGTCCCTTTATCACTCAGCGACATGTTTTCTTCTCAAGCGTTCTTCTTCTGAATTATGTTTCTTGTTGCAGCAACAGTGTTGCAAAGTGTTGCAAAGTTTTTAAATGCTTATATTTCAACATCTTGTAATTTTTTTATACTATCACCTGTTGTAATCATTGTACTTTTTTTACGTACTTTTGTACGATGTTTATAATCCGGTTATAACAGTATGCATATAATTTTTAAATTTGATAAAATGTCTTGGGGAAAGAAACCAACACGAAAATCGATACAAAGTGTGGTTATAGATACCTGCATGGGCTCATGTACAAGACGTAGTCAGGGGTATTTAGCAGATGTCTATGTAGAGCAGACCCCTAACCCAATGTTTTGAAAACTAGTTTGGAACAAATGGTCCAACTAGTAATCAACCAATTGGACCATGAACCTGTTACTGCTCGCTGCTTTATATGACCAATTTTGAGGGAGTGCAATGGGTGCGATTGTACTAGGCCTCCCGAGTTCGTAGGCCTCCAAAAAATCTTTGCTTAGTGTTTCGACACTGTATTTTATACAAGTTTAAAGTTTAACCCTCGGTCCAATTGAAGAATTTAGACTCTGGACTTTTATTTTTTATTTTTTTCCTATTATACCCTCCCAAACCTTTATATGAAAATTTATTATCAAACATGAAGGGAGGGTATAATTGGGAAAAAGAAACAAAAAATAAAAATTCAGAGTCTAAACTCTACACGTCAGGACTTAAACTCTAAACTGGTATAAAATCTAGGGTCTAAACACTAATTAGCCCAAAAAATTTATATGTATATGTATGAATAAGTAAATTAAGAAATTAATAGATTCCAAAATTATTAATAAATAATTTTAAAAATTTTATATATATATATATATATATATATATATATAGAATAAGGGAGGTGGGATGGCACCTCACTCTCAAATGAGGGTGGCGGTGATGTGGCGCCATCCCAACCCTCCATCACAAATTATTTAATTCTTCCCAATCAAAGCAGCCTTTAAATATCAAAACAGCTATTAAAGTCCTAGTTTAAATGTGGCGGTGGGACCTAGGAGAATAAGAAGCATGCCAAATCAGGTTGATTACTTCTTTCCTCCTCTCCTCTCTCTTTCTCTCTCTCTCTTACGAGTTCTCCTCTCTAAAGAAGGAAAAAAAAAAGAACGTCGAGATGGTGCCTAACGCCCCCAACGCCCATACCGCCCCCACCGCTTCCAGTCCTGCGCCGCCTACCGCCCCCATGCTGCCGCCCCCACCGCCCCCATGTCCCCACCGCCCCCATGCCCCTACCACCCCATGTCCCCACCGCCCCCATGCTCCTACCGCCCCCACCGCCACCATGCCGCCGCCCCTACCGCCCCCATCGCCCCCATGCCCCCACCGCCCCCATGCCCCTACCGCCTCCAACTCCGTTGACGTTCTCCACCGTCACCGGCGTCCCTACCGCCCCCACCGCCCCCATGCCGCCGCCGCCTCCAACTCCGTTGCCGTTCTCCACCGTCACCGGCGAATATCCATATCCGCTGCCGCTCTCCGCCATCACCGGCGAATCTCCATATCCGCTCCCAACTCCGCTGCCGCTCTCCACCATCACCGGCGATTCTCCGTATCCGCTCCCAACTCTACTGCCGCTCTCCACCATCATCGACGAATCTCCATATAGGCGAGGTGTGATTTTGAAGCAAAATTAATTTTCTTTGGTTTTGTTCTCATTTGGTTAATCTATTCGACAAATATTATGAGTTAGACCAAGCTGCTTTTTGTTTTGTTTGCATGAATGGCATTCTAAAACTTAATATATTCAACTGTTGCAACAGTTGAATTTGATTTGTATACACATGACTTTTGTAACTGTTGTAACAGCTAATCATACTTATAATTGCAAACGAAAGTCATGTGTATACAAATCAAATATTATGTGGCGGACCAAGCTTCTTTTTTTTTGTATTAATGGCATTCTAAAACTTAATATATTTGACTCATATTAAGTTGAATTTTTTTTAGGTCTGATCCCAATTTTCTTTGGTTTCGTTTTCATTATGTAGGAGATGGTGTTCATTTGGGAGATGGTGTTGAATTGGGAGATGGTGAGGGAGATGGAAATAAAGATGATTTGGATACCATTACGCCGAAGATAGGAATGGAATTTGCTACACAGAAGGATGCGTACAATTTTTATAACGGGTATGCATTGAAGATGGAATTTGGAACTAGATGGTCATCCACTAGTAGGTCTAGGTCTGATCCTAGTTTAGTAATATCAAGATTAATTGTATGTAGCAAGGAAGGAAAAAGGAGAGCCTTGAAAAAATCAATTGTGGACGAAGAGGTAGATCATCGTCGTGAAATACGAGTGGATTGCAAAGCAATGATTAAGATCTACCTCATGTGTCCTAGGTCTTGTTCCTGAGGTTTGCTATATTACCTGAAAACAAATTAAGAAACAATAAGATTGTGAGACTACATTTCTTAATCAGTTTTTTTTACTATCTAGAGTAGGTGAATATATGTTGCCGATTTTTTGGTTTAGGATATGCTTGGAGTGCGAATTTCTGAAGCAGCCTCCTTGTGCATCCCATATCTAGTGGGTGCTCTAAAGGCGGGAAGTGAAGCCACCCAGGAATCAGTACTTGACACCCTTTATCTATTAAAAGAATCATGGTCAGAAATGAATGAAGATATTGCGAAGGCTCAAGCCCTCATTGCTGCTGAAGCCATTCCCGTACTACAATTGCTTATGAAAACTTGCCCTCCCAGCTTCCATGAACGGGCAGACAGTTTGCTGCATTGTTTGCCTGGATGTCTGACGGTAACCATCAAGCGCGGGTACTAACTTGAAGCAGACAATGGGGAACACTAATGCTTTCTGCCAGTTAAAAATAGGAATGGCCCTCCGAAGCAGACTAAGGTATGGAGATTCGCCGGTGATGGCGGAGAGCGGCAGCGGATATGGATATTCGTCGGTGACGGTGGAGAACGGCAACGGAGTTGGAGGCGGCGGCAGCATGGGGGCGGTGGGGGCGGTAGGGACGCCGGTGACGGTGGAGAACGTCAACGGAGTTGGAGGCGGTAGGGGCATGGGGGCGGTGGGGGCATGGGGGCGATGGGGGCGGTAGGGGCGGCGGCATGGGGGCGGTAGGGGCATGGGGGCGGTGGGGGCGGTAGGGGCATGGGGGCGGTGGGGACATGGGGCGGTAGGGGCATAGGGGCGGTGGGGACATGGGGGCGGTGGGGGCGGTAGGGGCGGCGCAGGACTGGAAGCGGTGGGGGCGGTAGGCGGCGCAGGACTGGAAGCGGTGGGGGCGTTGGGGGCGTTAGGCACCATCTCGACGTTCTTTTTTTTTTCCTTCTTTAGAGAGGAGAACTCGTAAGAGAGAGAGAGAGAAAGAGAGAGGAGAGGAGGAAAGAAGTAATCAACCTGATTTGGCATGCTTCTTATTCTCCTAGGTCCCACCGCCACATTTAAACTAGGACTTTAATAGCTGTTTTGATATTTAAAGGCTGCTTTGATTGGGAAGAATTAAATAATTTGTGATGGAGGGTTGGGATGGCGCCACATCACCGCCACCCTCATTTGAGAGTGAGGTGCCATCCCACCTCCCTTATTCTCTCTCTCTCTCTCTCTCTCTCTCTATATATATATATATATATATATATATATATATATATATATATATATATATATATATACATACTAAACTAACATATTTTTTCATGTGAAGGGAATAATTTTTAACTATTCTTGTGTGAAGGAAGAAGTTTGGTGAAATTAGATTGAAGATGATGAAACGCCAAAAAAGTTGGCGAGTTGAAGAAATTGGCATGGGACTGAGCCACTTGGGGGTAGGGGTGCAACTCGGGCGGGTTGGGTCGGGTTTGAGGTCAACCCAAGCCCAACCCGATGAATCATAAGCCTAGCCCGAGCCCAAGCCCGACCCAACCTCGGGTTTAATATATGAAGCCCAAGACCAAGCCCGGAGGAGCGGGTTGGGCTCGGGTTGGGTCGGGTCCATCAGGTTAATTGGACTCTAGTATAAAATTTTAAATAATTTTCAACAAAAGTAATATTAAACACATAATAAAATAACAATCAAGCCTTGATCGTTACAAAATACAAATTGAAATGAGAATTCTTTGTAAGGAGTTAAAGAGTTTGGGTGGAGAAATTTAGGATTTAAACTTTTTATTTAAGAAGCATGAAAAATATATATTTAAATTATATGTATTTCGGGTTTCGGGTTCTTTGGGTAACCCGACGCATGAACCCAAGCCCAACCCGGTTTTTGATCGGGTTCAAATATTTTAACCCGAGCCCGAACCCGAACCCAAGTATCTTCGACCCTAATCCAACCCATTAGCGGGTTTACCCGATCGGGCTCGGGTTTAGCCCGCCCGAGTTGCACCCCTACTTGGGGGAGTAGGGCCAACATGATAAAGAACCCGCCATGGAACTTGGCGGTTTCTCAAATCAAACGCACGACACTGGACTTATTGGAATAAAAATATTATATAAAAGTATCTACTTGGATTTTTTTTGAACGGGCTAATGTTTGGATTTAGGTGGGTCTAAAGATAAATCAAATAAATAGATGTTATCTAGAAAACAAATTGAACACATAGATAATTTTATAAATATTATATATATATATATATATATATATATATATATATATATATATATATATATATATATATATATATATATATGGGATAAGTTTACGAGATAGACCAATTTATTAGGAAGAGAAAATAACAAAAATAAAAAAAGAAACTGGTAGAACTTCTCTTCCGTAAAAAGAATTCTCATCATCCTAATAAATATGGCAAATGTTAAAGGCCACCCTCTTTTTATTAAGGGCCACCAACCTACTAAGGGCAACCATCCTACACTTATATTTTTACTAAGGGCAACCTAAAATGAACCATTTTACTAAGGGCTACCAAAGGGAAAAAAAAACAAAACAAAAAACAAAACCCAAACCCCCCTGCCCGTTCGTTCCCACCTCCTCCACAAAATCCCCTCCCCGCTCCGACAGCCCCCCCTTCCCTGTTCGCCCCCCCCCCCCCCCCCTCCGGCTGCTGCACGCGGCGTCGGCACGGAACGTTGAAGGAGCCTTCTCCTTCTTTATTTCTTTTTTCGTTTCTTCTTTTTTCACAAAAACACATCAAAATCCAATATGTCAAATGGAGCAAACAGGACTGCAGGCTTTTGATGTGTTTTTTGATGTGTATTAGGCGTTTGGGTTTGGAGCAAAATGGAGCAAACAGGGACTGCAGGCTAATACCGGGAATGAACAAATCCCATCCCATGGTATTAGGCGTTTGGGTTTGGGCTTGGACATACAGGACTGCAGGCTTTTGATGTGTTTTTTGTGTTTCTAGGCGTTTGATGGTATTAGGCGTGGACTGCAGGCTTGGCCTAAAATCTCATATGCCAAATGGAGCAAACAAGGACTGCAGGTATTAAACGTTTATAGACATTTGACATAAAGGGACTGCAGGCTTGGTCTGCAGTCCTCAATGTACTTAGGAAGCCTACAGTCACTGTAGCCATCCTCTATTTTCAAATGAGCTCCTCCCTGAGCTTCTATCAATTGGGGACTGAGGACTAGGCCTGCAGTCCTCAATGTACTTAGGATTGCAAGCTTGGCCTACAGTCACCGTAGACATCCTCTTCTTCAAACTTGGTGGCCCTTACACTGTGTTTGGGAACATTTGGGGGGAGGGAGAGGAAAATTTGAGGGGAAGGAAAATGGAGGGGAAGGAAAATGGAGGAAAGTTAATTTTCCCTTCCTTTGTTTGGATGGACAAAAAGTAGGGGAAGGAAAAGTTTAAAAACAATTTTTTATTTGTTTATGGATATAGGTATAATTACTATTTCCTCCTTGGTATTCTCAAATGATAATTTAATTTTAACTTTTTGAGGGGTGGTGGGGTAAATTCACTCAAATTCCTCTCATCTCTCTCCATTTTCCTCCCACATTTGGGAGGAAAATTTTTTGGTGGGACCCACCTACTTTTTCCTTTCAAATTTTCCTCCCCCATGTTCTCTTCCCCTTTCCAAACACCATCATTTAAAATTTTCCTCTCACTTTCCCCTCAACTTTTTTCTTCCTCCCATTTTCCACCCTTCCCAAACGGTACCTTAGTGTTTTGAAAATAGCAAACTTATAATTTTTTGAAAAATTTAAGTTTGTGCCCTTAGTAAAAAAGGGTGTGGCATTTAACATTTGCCATAAATATTCGGTCCCTCTCCCCTTCCATCATATACGTCTCTCTCCTTCCACCATATCTATCACCTTAATAAAGTATTCCCTTTCTCCTTCCACCATCAACCCACCCCTCCTACTGACGCCTCCACCACCTCCACCACCACCTCCGACGCCACCGACGCCTCCCAAGGCTGACGCCTCCATTACCTCCGACGCCTTGCTCCCACCGATCTCCAACGTCTCTAAACTCAAGGTACCATTGAACCCCATTATTTTTAGGGTTTAATTTTTTTCCCAATTTATAATTGATATTTTTTTTAGGTCTTTCTTGATGTCCATTTTTTTAGGGAGGGCTGTTTCTGCACAAGACTGATTTTTAATTTTTATTGTATATAGAAAGAGGCCTCTGTGACATATGATCATCATACTAATGTTATGCACATGATCTTAATTGCTTCTTATGTTCGTAGATTCTATTGTTAGTTTCAATGTGCAAATGCTGCCATCGTAAAGTAAAAAACATTCAAATGGATCAAAGCCCTTGATTCTCGATGTATATGTTCTTTGGTCAAGAAATAAATGTCACTGTCTCAAATTTAAGTTGTGCCATTCTGAACTTAAAGTTTTACACTCTCGCTTGGCCTG
Source organism: Iris pallida (assembly GCA_029216955.1). Classification (NCBI taxonomy): domain Eukaryota; kingdom Viridiplantae; phylum Streptophyta; class Magnoliopsida; order Asparagales; family Iridaceae; genus Iris; species Iris pallida. The sequence continues at coordinate 20,785,948 of JANAVB010030817.1, read as the reverse complement.
TTCTTAAACTTTTGGTCTGACGATCATATAGGACTTGGTTGATGTCTTATACAATTTCCCACTTTTGGTGAGGAAGCTAAATTAATGGCAAGGACTGCAATCATTGATTACATTGTTATCATTATGAGTCAAAAAGTCAGATGAATATGTATCACCTGCTGTGAACACTTCTAGCACATAAATCTACAGGATCATTAATTGTTTACTAGTTGGATTTTTAAGCAGAAAAATTTCAAAAAACAACGGGTTTATTATATATTAGTTCTATAATTTAGTATTAATGAGCAAGAGCTGCATATTGTCTTGATTTATGGGCTCTCACGAAGAACATCTTTGTTTTGTCCTACTTGGGACTTCAATTTTGCATATAGGTACCCTTGTATATCCCCTATATGTACACATGTATTAACTTGGGTATTCATGCTTGTTTGTTTGGAATATTTGAAGTGGTTTGTGGTTTTGTTGAAAGTGATTTGGTAATGGTAGTCATCATATTACTAGAACGATGTGGAAGTTCTCAAAAACTTTGAATAACTCAGTAAGTGTTTTAGGATTTTTGAGCCTTTTCCCAATACCTCTTTCATGGGTACTATAGTTGACATATTTTGAAAAAGTTTTCTGAAAAGATTGATGCTGTTAAGTATGGTGTATATTATAAAGAATTTTCAAACTGATGAAGGACAAAGGTTTCAACCCCGTATTGCCACAAAAATTGGCAGCCCGAGAAATCATAAGAACAATCTTTTCGACTACAAACGACCGATATTGCATAAAATGCCCTTTGTGAGAGCACACAAAACAAACCAGTAATCTAAAACATGTTTAAGTCCACTAAACTTAGAATTTTACAAGTTTACAAGCACGAGTAATAATGTTCTAGTTGAAACTTAACAACAATTTCTTGAATGCGAATCAAGTAGCCGATGCCCAGGGGAAGGAAGTTGAGAGTTGAAATTGGTACAACATGCTACCAGTAAACACTCTCGACTTGATTTGTCCAATAAAGAAACCCTAGATATTACAAAATTAGGCTTCCCGAATAACAAAACCCATCAATTCTAAATAGGAAAAAAAACCTAAAAATAATCAGGTGATTCAACGGCGGAGGGTGTAGGAATCTGACGTCGGAGTTGGCCGAAAGAGTCTGAGCTCCGACAAGATGGAGAACTTTTGCGACGAGCAAGGAGGTGGTGGCCATGGCATGGGCGGTAGGAGAGACTGCAGCGTCGGTAGCGTCGGAGGTGGTGGAGGCGTCGGTGGGAGAGGGGTGGGTTGATGGTTGAAGGAGTGAGGGAATACTTTATTAGGCTGATGGATATGGTGGAAGGAGAAGATGTATACAATGGAAGGAGAGAGGGACCAGGGTATATTAGGCTGATGGGAATTCTTTTTACGGAAGGAAAGTTTTGACATTTTTTTTTTTAAATTTTCTCTCCGTAAAAAAATGGTCTATCCCGTAAACTTATCTCGTGAACTTTTTTCGTATAAGAAGGGGAATATATATATATATATATATATATATATATATATATATATATATATATATATATATACACCAAAAAATCAAATATGATATTATGTATAAAAAAATTGTTTAATATAAATTTGACAAATAAATAATTTTGGTATTTATTTATTTATTTTAAATGAAAAATAGATAATATCACATATGCTCTCATCTTTCACGTATGTTATCGTCCAAAATATAATATCCGAAAAAACTAATAGATATCATAAATTATTTGAATGAGGAGTTGTCTGACCGAGCGGAATTTCGAGCAAATTGTTGCGTTGCCAAATCCGAACTCCATTGCTTTCTTTGATTCATCATGTTGAACTAAGCGGGACGGAACATTACATTTGGTGACAAAAAAAATGCTTGCAAGCTACATTATGATTTTTAAAACCCTTTTATAGTTTGTGGGACGCGCTTTGTGCCATCCACCCAAGGACAAATTTGTGCTAGTTGCTTGCAGCAGCAGGAGACTGGCAAGAGCCAGTTAACTAAATCTGAAGTTCAGAAGAAGAATAAGGATCCTGTGTTCATCATAAACATAAACATAGGTAGTATTGAATCAAGCTTCTAACAAATAAGGGGGGGAATTTTCCCTGAAAGATTCAGAGGTCAGCCATCTACTTTCAGTTTGGTAATTCTTTAGCTCCACGAGACCCGTTCCAGTTGCTCAAACTAATGTCCATTACATAGATGACCTTATAAGTATATCGCCAGATCAAAGAGTAAGGGAAGAGCGAAGAGATCATCTTCATGCAAATTGAAGCTTTTATTATAGGGATACAGCTACCTAGTTCATCGAAACTTAATTGTGCATGGATAAAGAACAATCATTTCAACATCAAACCTATGATAACATGTAATAGCAGATTGAAAGTGTAACCAAGCAACTGGGTTCTATACCCGATTCATAACTAGAGATCTTCTCTGGTTCTTCACTAATCGTAGTTAGAAGAACACTTGAACCACGATAGGCATACCACCTAATATCGCGAGAACTGATCCGAGAAACATCATGGGAGCTTTCCCTGGAGGAATGAAGAGAGCACGATCAAGGCTCTTTCAGGATCATAGCTCGGCACTTCATGACCAGCTCCCCTTACTGTCAAAATGTTAGCCCCTTGTAAGCAACTACATATCCTCCCACCTGTATATCATTTAGCAGTTTGGCCTTTGTCAGAATTATAATGGGAGTTATTTGACATGAGATTTAACATATTTATAATTCTCTTCAATTTAAAATGTAATCATTTCTCTCTTAAACACACTTTACCTCTTCAATATTGTACCATGGACGCCATGGGCTCTCAATAGGCAATTTGAGTAATTTGATGAAGGACCTGGTGGATGTTACTGGACACTCTGCATCTTGATCACCACTGAAATAGTAGCAGAATAAAATTTAGAGTTTGCTTTGCAAAATTTGCACATCTTTCCATACAGGAAACATACGCATGTTTGTATTTGGCTTTGGAGGTTGGTTTATCACTTGCCTGTATAACCACACTCGTAGTCCACTGGCTATTAGTTGCTCCATAGTATGCAGCATGCTAGGTTCGATATCGGTCCAATTTCCATCACTGAACGTAGATTGGCAATACAAAATTATTCCACAAGGTTATAATATATGTTTATGCAAGGCTATCTTATATAATTGTGCAATTAGGAACATACTTGCAAGATGTCCAGTTTCTTGGAACTGCATGTAGAGTTTTTTGTACTGATGGATTATTCAAATAATCGAGTACGTAGTAATCACTGCATGGGTTATACTCCAGTGGCTTCACATTCTGGACCATACTTTTGCTTGTGAGAAACTTGATATAGTAGTTGCACACTAAATTTGTTTAGTATAAACTAAGAAAATGTAGCGAAATATTTTTGTGCATAAGATGATCAAGGCCTGGTTTGGAATCACTGCTGCTTTTCAGGAAGTAGCAGCAGAAGCAGCTTTTGAAAGTAGCCTAAAAGAGGGGGAAACTACTGAACTTGTAGAGCTACTCAAATTGCAAACACAAGCATGGTTAAACTTTACGTTGGGTTTGAGTATAAGCTGTAAAAATCTACCATACTTTTGATGTGCCTAAGATGATTAAAAGAGGAAAAACTTACTGAATTAGTAGAGCCATTCGAATGGCAAAAGGGAGCATAGATGTTCAATAAATCGATATTTCCGATTTCCCTGTCGGCTTGAGACATAACGCTCAGGCACTCAGTGGAGTCGATGCTAGTCATGTTGCAGGTCTTTAGAAACATTGCGTGTGTCTCATCAGAATACATGGCATGCGACCATAGGAACTCGTATCTATCCTTGATATTAAGGTATGTATCAAGATATGGATTGCCAATCTATGCAGGATGAACAGTTGGCAGGTTAGAGCTATGTAGAAATATTCATTACAATATCGATATCTTTGTTTTTAGTTACATACCGCAATGCCTTTAAGGTTGATTGGCTTATCCGTTTTGTTGTTTTCCAGGAGAATAAGCTTGGCCAGTTGAGGTATGTAATGGCCAGAATAGCTCGATCCAGCCATATAGAAATCGCGATTCTTGTACTCTGGATATCTCTCCAACCAATTGACTAGAAAGGTATGGGAGTCCTGTGCCGTTCTTTTGTCCCCACTTAATTCGTAATCAGAAGTTGTGTTGGAATATGAAAACCCAACACCGGCTGGAGATTCCAAGAAGATAACATTCGCCACTGCATTGTAGATTAACAGTTTGATGACAATCACGACATGTCAACTCTGTTACATATGTACTGATTAATAAGAGGTTAGAGGAGTACTTTACTCACCCTTGTTCAATGCATAGGGATTTTCATATAGCTTGCGGTGGCTATTTACTCTAAATGGTCCTACTTGTGACATTGCTCCGAACCCTAAAGAGGAGCACCCAGGGCCTAAGGATTGCAAAGAAATTAATGAATGGTTCAGTAGCAAAATATATAGGATTACTTCGTATAAGGGTATCAGGTTTAGGATCTAATTAGACTTTGGATACTGGATTTATCCGTCGATGGTACTCAAAATTTTTAGCGACACATTTTTGTGACGAGCATTCGTCACTAAAAGACTCATTACGTTACTGAAAGTCCAATTTTGTCACTAAAATGTGTCACTAAAAAATTCGAGTAGCCAAATTCATCAATGGACAAATCTAGTATCCAAAGTCTAATTAGACCCAACCTGTTTATACAAAATAATCCAAATATATAAGTGTCAAATTTGAACAGTTATGTATGCAGTTACCTCCCGTTAGCCACAGTACAAGTGGTTTCTTAGTTGGTTCTGTAGGGGACTCGACGAAGTAGTAGAAGAGTGTTCTTCCGTGCTTGGGATCGACAGTTACATAGCCAGCATACTGACTGAATGATGAATTTCCTTTAGGCTGATCAACTAACGCAAGAATCCTGTCTGCTTCCTTCAGCCCCACCTGTGGAGCGACATAGGCCGGAGGTTCGGCATCGGGGCCGGTGGCACCGGCAGACGGCGGAGTAGCATCGTAACTACGGAGCAAGGCGAGGAATGAACAAGCAAAGAGTATGCAACTGAGCAGCGGAGTCCCCATAGCGAATGCCGACTGATGTTGATGAGGGAAGGGGTGCCAGGAGGTTTATATAGGCGAAGTGACAAGGAAATTGATGGACACAAGCAATGTTTCAAAAGTCACAAAAACGTGTCTGGAAGCGGGACTAAACTTTCGATAAGGGCAATGTCGCGTTCATGGAAATTGGCATTTATCGGACCAATAGTCAAGTCAAGTCGACTATGCTGATGTGTTATTGTAGTATCATGAGGTCACGTTTTGTTCCCAGAAAGGAAAGAAAATTACTTTTTTTTTTTTTTCTTTTTCTTTGAAACTATAATGTTTATTAAGTTTTTTTTTTTTCTTTTCTTTCGGTGTTTGGTCGGACTAGAAAAAATGGCAGAAAAAGTGAATCATGAGGAACTAATTTTTTTCTCTTTTTTTTTTCTTTTGACTTTTTTTGTATCCAAACGCGGAGATTTTTATTTTTATTTTCCTAACGTTCTGATTCTGCCAACCAATCTTGGCATGAAATTAACCAGGAGAAATTCGTATGTTGAATATTTTTAGGAGGACAATAGGAAGGAACGTTTTTGTTTAGTTGGTTACGCAAGTCTCTGTGAATGAAGAATTCTTTGTCCAACAAGAAAATCAATGGTAACAAGTTCTCCCCTATTTAATTCAACATGGAAGAGTCGAAATGGAGAAGTATGGGAAGGATTATGCATATTTAGTTTTGTTTCTAGAAGAGGTTTTATTCAAATGTCGTAATGGGAAGAATTATGCATATTTAGTTTTGTTTCTAGAAAGGTTTTATTCAAATGTCTCTCATGTCTTAATGGGAAGACTTACGCATATTTAGTTTTGTTTCTAGAAGAGGTTTTATTCAAATGTCTTATGGATAAGTATGGGAAGAATTATGTATATATAGTTTTGTTTCTATAAGCGTAGGGAGGTATTTTAAGAAACTAGTAATGTGCACGTACATTGCAAGTGCGAGAAAAATAATTAAATTTTTTTAAGATAAATTTATTATAAAAAACTGTCATTTCTAGAAATGAACTCAAGCAACCAAGAAAAAATGTATCCATTAAACTTGATAAAACGTCTTGAGGGAAAGAAATCAACACAAAATTGGTACAAATTGAGGTTATATATACTCCATGCTTATGTTCAAGACGTGGTTTTGTTTGTTTTCATCCAAATGAATGGAGTGTAGACTTTAGCTAGCAAGCGATACTGCCATATACACCCCCGAATGTACACTTAGGACACGACAAGCCATGTGACTGTCTGTGTCGTTGTGTCCTTATCAGTGTACTACATCCATCTAAAGCGTTAAAGTAACCTCAAGTCATGGTGGCGGAGGCTGTGATCGCCGTAGCATTTAGGACGGATATTGAATTGGGATTTCCGCCAAGAGAGGTTGCGCAGAGCAGATCATTAGATGGATGGCTGTAACGAACTTTTTTCTCTTTGTCATTTCGACGGCACTTTCTGTGCAAGCAATATTTAGCTAGCAGGAGATGGAACAAATAATGTATGTACCTGCAAAATGATTTGAAGGAGGCAGTTGCCAATATTGGTGTCACAGTGGTTGACAGAGGAAAGTCCGACCGCCGCCGCCGCTAGTCCACTCGCAAGAGCCATGGACGCAACAGCTAACTTTCGCAAGTGAAAACGTTTCATTTACTCTTACGCACAAGTTCTTCTTATACAAGTCCGACCAAGGGGTTGTGTCATAGCCATACTGCACAATACATTATTTCAAATAATACGTACTTTAAATTATTTATGTATTTATTTTAATCTTATTTTGCTAAATTTTTATTTGGGCTTATTGTGAAATAGTTTAATAGAAGGCTTAAATTAATCAAATTTCAATTAGGTTTTAAAAAAAAAATCTATATAAGCCATTAGTTTATTTTGCAAATTGCATAAATAATATGGACACCTCATGAGCCTATGTGTCACCTTGCGGCCTCGTTTGGTTGGCGGAATCTCCCGGTTGGGAAAGGAAAGTGATTACTTTCCTATGTTTGGACGTCCAAGGAATTGAGGAGGAAAGAAAAGTGATTCCCAATGGAAGGGAAATTAGGGGGGAAAGTGATTCCATCCATCCAAGGAAGGAATCACTTTCCCACATTGAAGTATTCACTTTCCTTTCCAAATTCCTTGGCATTGCCAAACATCGGAAAGGAAAATCAATAGGAATTAAAGTTTCCCAAAAGAAAGGAAATGACAAGGAATTGATTTCCTTTCCCTTCCATTCCGCGAACCAAACGAGGCCTGCATGTATAGAAAAGGCACATTTGGTTTTTCACATTAAATCTCTCTCTAAGGGCTTGTTTGGTAACCGGATTTTACTATTTGGATTTGGATTTAGAAATCCTCCAAATCCAAATCATGAATTTTACTATTCAAATCCAACTCCAACCAAACATAGGATTTGGTTTTACGATTAATAATTAAATTATAGTCATGATCAATAATTAAACTATTAATTAATTATGATTAATTATAGTTATTATTATTTATAAAATTTATAATTAACGATTAGTAATTAACGATTAGTAATTAATAATTGACGATTAGTTATTATTAATTATAAAATTAATAATTAATGATTATTAATTATAAAATTAATAATTAATGATTAGTTAATTTTTAAATAAATAATGATTAATAATTAAATATTAATAATTAATAATTATCGATTAATAGTTAACAACTATAAATTAAATAATTAATAATTAACGATTAATAATAGTAATTATAAATTAAATAATTAATAAGTAATAACTAACGATTATAAATTAATAATTAATAATTAACGATTATAAATTAATAATTAATAATTAATGATTAAGTAATTAATTAATTATAATTAAGTAATAAATAATTAAGAAATAATTAATAATTAAGATTATAAATTAAGTAATTATAATTAATAATTAAATAATTAACGATTATTAATTAACGATTATAAATTAAATAATTATAAATGAAGTAATAATTAAATAATTAAGTAATCATTAATAATTAATAATTAATAATTAAATAATAAATTAATAATTAATAATTAAGTAATTATAAATTAATAATTAATAATTAACGATTAATTAACTATAAATTAAATATTTTAAAAATAGTAATTATAATTAATATTATTATGATTAGTAAATTATTAATTAAATTATTATGAAATATGCTTAAAATATTATTAATTAAGATTATAATAAAATAGTTATTAATAAATTATTAATTAATATTATAATTAATATGATTATAACAAAATTAACTAATTAACCAATTTTTTAATTAATAATACTAAACATAGGATATGATTATTAATTAATATTATAATAATACTAATAAATTATTAATTAATATTATAATAATAATATAATAATACTAGTAAATTATGATTATTAAATAAAAATTAAAATGTTATTAATTAATATTATAATAATACTAATAAATTGTTAATTATGATTATAACAAAATTAACTAATTAACTAATTTTTAACGAAATTATTAAAGATTAACTAATTTTTAATTTACTAATTTTTAACAAAATTATTAAATAATAAATATTTAACGAAATTATTAAAGAATAATTATTATTTTTCTCCAAAATCCAACCAAATCCAAGTTTTGGATTTTGTCATACTTTCCATATCCAAATCCATCTCCCACCAAACATAGGATTCCATGGATTTGTCTCCAAATCCATAAAAATCTAAATCCCACCTCCAAATACGGTTTACCAAACGGGCCCTAATGATGATGTTGGGGATAATCTTGGTTAAAAAGAAAAAGAAAAAAAGAAGATGAAAGAGAGTATACAAATAAAGTGGAGAGAGTCAACTACTCTCTCTCTCTCTCACCCGCTGCCACTCTCACCCTCTCGGCTTCCTCTCTCCCCACGTAGCCGTCTTTCCCACTCTCTCCCTCTCAGACCTCACTACCGGCCTCTCCTGACCGCATCCGCCATCGACACCACCACCACCACCACCACCACCACCACCATCATCATCCCCTTCATCACTCATCATCCATCACCAACATCAACGCCACCACCGACAGTCGTTACCGGTGCCGCCGGCCACCGCAGCCGTGCCGACCGCCGGCCAGCCCCTCCTCGGCCCCGATCTCTTCTCCTTCTCCTTCACACTTTAGGTATAACCCTTTCTTCTCTAATTTTCTTTCTATTTCTAAACCTAGGTCAGATTCTAAATTTCTGAAATAGGAAATTTTAGGAAGCAACAAGGATCGATTTGGGATTTGAAAAGGGATTCTAGGTTTTGCTCAAATCAAGGCAAGCCCTCTCTTTCTTCATTTAAATTATTTAAAATTTCTCTTCAAAATTGTTCTTTAACCTATAAAATTCTTATAATCACTTAGTATGTATGTCGTTGTAATAGGGTTTTGGGTCGAGACTTGTGTGTTTTAGTTTCCAATTATAGAAAATTGTTTAGAACTATAGAATATTTATAGATTATGATACAGACACGGATGTTAGAAGCAGTACAGACACGTGGATACAAATTATTAGGGATGGAAACTTGGACACACGAATCATAGACGATGCGGGCGCGACAATATGATTTTAACTTGGAATTACAACATGGACACGTACGTATCGGTGATAACTCGGATACAACGACACATTATTAGGTCACGGATTGGACACAATGATAATTGTTGGTGTCGATATTAGTATTGGTTTGGTATTATAATTTGGATATTATATTTGCAACAATGAAAATTATTCATAGACATAAGCATATGAGTATATGTAATATATTCATATATATAGTTATATAAGTATATCATGTCGGACTCGGTACCATAGAATTGAGAAATGGTATATTTATTTTTTTTGAAAGTATTGTGGATTTGTTTAGCATTGTAACCTATGGATCCTATATATATACATATAAGCCATATCCGATACCACATTATAGCTTGTGTGTGTATTTATGTATATATTATTTGACATCCAAACTATCAAGTATTTCATTTCCATATTATAGTTTTGTTATCCAAGATGTTTATAAAATTTTGATAATTATTGATTGTATTGGGTTCTCTGGACTTGTGTAGCAAACTCCGGACCAATGCTAATTGTTAGAATACCTAATTGCTAAGGTAATAACGCGCATTGGTAAGAAAGCTTTTATTTATTACTTGTTTATATATAACATAACTGCGTGTGATTCCGGTGTTGAGTTGTTCCACCGAACGGGTCGGCATACCCAGGAAATTCTACGGAGGGTTGCTCCGAGTCTTTTATAAACTGTGAAAATTTTCAGAGTTCAGAACACCGAGGAGGTTCTGCCGAAATTTTCTAAAATTTCCATAGAGCCATTTTCAAATACGAAATTGGTTATATATATATTAAACCCAATTTATAGAAATTTTGATTTAGTTTTCATAGAGACGAGCTTGTGATTAATTTAAATTGTTGGGTCCGACTTCCTTTAGAACTTATAATGCATAGGCCAAGGACAAAAGTTCACGCAAGCGAAACCAAACTCAAGTTTTCAATATTTTCTGCTCTGTTCCAATTGGAAGAATTATTACCAGAAATTGTAACATTGTATTATCTCGAGATACGAGAACAAGATGATGTACTTGAATTCGTTCATGCTTGAATTATGAAATTCGTGACAAGTTATGTACCTGGATCCTGGAATCTGAAATAAGGTCTTTACTTGAATCCTGGAATTCTAGACAAAACATATTCTTGCATATTGAGAATTGAAATGAGATACAGAGCAGAACTAATACAAGATAATAGAATAATAATTGTTTGTAGCACTAGGTTAGTGCATTGGGTGGGAGAGAACAATTGGATCACAACCGAAATCTCTGCAATATAATAACAACAAAACTGATCAGTAGTTAGCTCCTTCTGCAAGGCCTTGCGAAGTGAGTGTGTGAGGCTCACTTACATGTCCTGAATCCATTCCTATTTCGATAAAAAAAATCGATTAGGTGAATCAATAAACAATTATTTTTCCACAAATGATGTGTGGGGTCGGACTCTAAGCACCGTGCCATCCTGCCACAACCTGATCCCTGGTCACGGGATTATTGTCGAGAAAATAGGATGAATGTGATCCACATTGTTCTCTAAACTGCATCATCATATAGGTGACTTGATTGTGATTGTGGTAGTGAATTTAGGTGGTTGTGATTGTGATTGTAGTTGTCATTTATGAATTATTAGGATTTAGTCGTAGGACGAACACTGAGGAATTAATTAGAAAAAAATTTAGCCATAGTCATTTTTAAGTTAACGCTATAATGTCTCTGAATTGATTTCTCAATTCTTTACTTTGAAAATTTTGAGAATCCGATCACCTCAGAGATTCTCAATTTATTTATTTTATTTCCTCGTCCTTGACTGAGAGCTTGCATGTCGTTTGACGACCTAGTATTGTTCACTAGATTTGTAGACATACTTCCAAGGAGCTGCTATTGTACATTGAAGAGGACCGGAGAACAAGATCAAGACGCATAATTGAAGCGATCATATTGGAACTATATCTTCTTATCATCAATTCAGGTTATATTGTATATAATTATATTTGGGTTAATAGTTGTGTTGGGTAGAATAGTCAATTTTATATTTATAATTTCGGAATGACCTTTTTAAATAATATTGATTTTATTATGCAAGATTATGACCTGTGATAACCTATCCTAGAACCTTACGGGCGACAATCGCGAATATGGGTACTGGAGTATTCATATGTCGCGTGGCCTAGGGATAGTGTTACGTACTCGGCTTGCCGTATTCTGGGAGCGGGACGTGACAAGTTGGTTTGTGATAGCCGCAACTAGTTATAGTTGTCCCTTTATCACTCAACGACATGTTTTCTTCTCAAGCGTTCTTCTTTTGAATTATGTTTCTTGTTGCAGCAACAGTGTTGCAAAGTGTTGCAAAGTTTTTAAATGATTATATTTCAACATCTTGTAATTTTTTTATACTATCACCTGTTGTAATCATTGTACTTTTTTTTACGTACTTTTGTACGATGTTTATAATCCGGTTATAACAGTATGCATATAATTTTTAAATTTGATAAAATGTCTTGGGGAAAGAAACCAACATGAAAATCGGTACAAAGTGTGGTTATAGATACCTCCATGGGCTCATGTACAAGACGTAGTCAGGGGTATTTAGCAGATGTCTATGTAGAGCAGACCCCTAACCCAATGTTTTGAAAACTAGTTTGGAACAAATGGTCCAACTAGTAATCAACCAATTGGACCATGAACCTGTTACTGCTCGCTGCTTTACATGACCAATTTTGAGGGAGTGCAATGGGTGCAATCACACTAGGCCTCCAGAGTTTGTAGGCCTCCAAAAAATCTTTGCTTAGTGTTTTGACACTGTATTTTATACAAGTTTAAAGTTTAACCCTCAGTCCAATTGAAGAGTTTAGACTCTGGACTTTTTTTTCTTCCCTATTATACCCTCCCTAACCTCTATATGAAAATTTATTATCAAACATGAAGGGAGGGTATAATTGAAAAAAAGAAAAAAAGAAAAAAAATTCAGAGTCTAAACTCTACACGTCAGGACTTGAACTCTAAAAGGGTCTAAACACTAATTAGCCCAAAAATTTATATGTATATGGGTGCGATCGCCCAAAAAATTGTTTGATAATCAACCAATTGGACCATGAACCTGTTACTGCTCGCTGCTTTACATGACCAATTTTGAGGGAGTGCAATGGGTGCGATCGCACTAGGCCTCCCGAGTTCGTAGGCCTCCAAAAAATCTTTGCTTAGTCTTTGGACACTGTATTTTATACAAGTTTAAAGTTTAACCCTCAGTCCAATTGAAGAGTTTAGACTCTGGACTTTTATTTTTTATTTTTTTCCTATTATACCCTCCCTAACCTCTATATGAAAATTTATTATCAAACATGAAGGGAGGGTATAATTGAAAAAAAGAAACAAAAAATAAAAATTCAGAGTCTAAACTCTACACGTCAGGACTTAAACTCTAAACCGGTATAAAATCTAGGGTCTAAACACTAATTAGCCCAAAAAATTTATATGTATATGTATGAATAAGTAAATTAAGAAATTAAAAGATTCCAAAATTATTAATAAATAATTTTAAAAACAATGTGTGTGTGTGTGTATATATATATATATATATATATATATATATATATATATATATATTAAACTAACTCATTTTTTCATGTGAAGGGAATAATTTTTAACTATTCTTGTGTGAAGGAAGAAGTTTGGTGAAATTAGATTGAAGATGATGAAACGCCAAAAAAGTTGGCGAGTTGAAGAAATTGGCATGGGACTGAGCCACTTGGGGGAGTAGGGCCAACATGATAAAGAACCCGCCATGGAACTTGGCGGTTTCTCAAATCAAACGCACGACACTGGACTTATTGGAATAAAAATATTATATAAAATTATCTACTTGGATTTTTTTGAACGGGCTAATGTTTGGATTTGGGTGGGTCTAAAGATAAATCAAATAAATAGATGTTATCTAGAAAACAAATTGAACACATAGATAATTTTATAAATATTTTATTATATATATATATATATATATATATATATATATATATGGGATAAGTTTACGGGATAGACCAATTTATTAGGGAGAGAAAATAACAAAAAAAAAAAACTGGTAGAACTTTCCTTCCGTAAAAAGAATTCTCATCATCCTAATAAATATTTGGCCCCTCTCTCCTTCCATCATATACGTCTCTCTCCTTCCACCGTATCTATCACCTTAATAAATTATTCCCTTTCTCCTTCCACCATCAACCCACCCCTCCTACTGACGCCTCCACCACCTCCACCACCACCTCCGACGCCACCGACGCCTCCATTACCTCCGACGCCTTGCTCCCACCGATCTCCAACGTCTCTAAACTCAAGGTACCATTGAACCCCATTATTTTTAGGGTTTAATTTTTTTCCCAATTTAGAATTGATAGTTTTTTTAGATCTTTCTTGATGTCCATTTTTTTAGGGAGGGCTGTTTCTGCACAAGACTGATTTTTAATTTTTATTGTATATAGAAAGAGGCCTATGTGACATATGTTCATCATACTAATGTTATGCACATGATCTTAATTGCTTCTTATGTTCGTAGATTCTATTGTTAGTTTCAATGTGCAAATGCTGCCATCGTAAAGTAAAAAACATTCAAATGGATCAAAGCCCTTGATTCTCGATGTATTCCTTTTTGGTCGAGAAATGTTACTGTCTCAAATTTAAGTTGTGCCATTCTGAACTTAAAGTTTTACCCTCTCGCTTGGCCTGTTCTTAAACTTTTGGTCTGACGAGCATATAGGACTTGGTTGCTATCTTATACAATTTCCCACTTTCGGTGAGGAAGCTAAATTAATGGCAAGGACTGCAATCATTGATTACATTGTTGTCATTATGAGTCAAAAGTCAGATGAATATATATCACCTGCTGTGAACACTTCTAGCACATGAATCTCCAGGATAATTAATTGTTTACTAGTTGAATTTTTAAGCAGAAAAATTTCAAAAACAACGGTTTATTATATATTAGTTCTATAATTTAGTATTAATGAGCAAGAGCTGCATATTGTCTTGATTTATGGGCTCTCACGAAGAACATCTTTGTTTTGTCCTACTTGGGACTTCAATTTTGCATATAGGTACCCTTGTATATCCCCTATATGTACACATGTATTAACTTGGGTATTCATGCTTGTTTGTTTGGAATATTTGAAGTGGTTTGTGGTTTTGTTGAAAGTGATTTGGTAGTCATCATATTACTAGAACAATGTGGAAGTTCTCAAAAACTTTTGATAACACAGTAAGTGTTCTAAGATTTTTTGAGTCTCTGGTCATAGGTGGAAGTGATTTTTGAGTCTTTTGTCACATGATTATCAAACGACCAAGTCCAGGTTTACATCCGTAATTCTTAATTAATTACCTAGAGGGAACAATACATACAATGGCAGCACAGATTATCTGGATTATAAACTATGAGTAGCAAGTAAGAACAATTTCTTAAATAGTTGCATAGCATAATAAGCTTCATATTCAAGCCACGTATCAGAAGAAATCAAACATATGTGAATATTTGCAAGTGACATACCTGCATAGACAAGCATGATTGGTGATAAGTATACGGTTAGTTATCGCAACATACTAAGTCACCCGGATCATTGCCACAATGTGCACATATGTCAACATTTTATTAAAACCACATGTGATTATTGTACATATCAAGATGTTGAAAAGTTATTTATCACAGATTAAAATGATCAAGAATAAACAGGTAGCTGCAAGAATTAAAAAAAATGTATAGCAGTATCTTGGCTATTAGATTGCAGTATTCATGTGAATAAATTGAATGTTTTATTAAAACCATTTATGTGAAACCTAGTCCATATATATACTATTTAGAAAGAAAAAAATATTATAAAAAATATATGTGAAACCATTCATATGAACATGTCCCCTAGATTTTGTATTAGATTGCAATGCATTCTAAGTTTATTTAAAAAAGTTTATTGCATTCCATGTTGTTTTAAAAGTGTACTTATTTTGTATATATTATTTTCAGGAAAAAATGGATGGTGATAATGATGTGAATATTGATTTAGAGAGTAGGCACAATTTGGAAATACATGTGGATAGTGAAAGTGAAAATTCACAATTTGGTTCAAATAATAAATCATATACTATCGTACGCTATCTGCAAGTTCCGGAGGAGGTGAAGCCTAAATTGAGTCAAGAATTTGAAACATTAGATGAAGCCTACAATTTTTATAATACGTATGCTAAACAATCTGGATTTAGTATGCGTAAATGGAATACCAAAATAGAGAGGGAGTTGTGTAATTTGGCGGAAGGAATATGTGTTTTAAAGAAGGAAATGGGACGACGGTAGAAGACCCTGACGCAATAAGTCGTTGAGGAATAGTGAGAGGGTTGTGGTGCTAGATTTATTGTTGTTAGGTCACCCACCGAAAAGTATGTCGTCCATGTATTTGATGAGGGACATAATCACTCATTATCAACCCCAAGTAAGACCTCCAAATTACAGATGCCCAAAAGTGTTTTGACTCCACAACTTGGGACAGTAAATATTCCAACATATCAACAGTATAATTTGCTTGGTTTACAAGCGAGTGGGTTTGAAAATGTTGGTTGTACACAACAAGATCTGTACAATCATGAAAGGAACATGAAGAAAGCGAGAGAGGGTCATGATGGAGACATGTTTCACGAGTATTTAAAACTCGAAAAAGTTAAAAATCCGTCATTCACTTTTGAGATTAAATCTGATGAGGAGCACAAGATAACTCATTGTTTTGGGGCTAATGCGACTTTCCGACGAGCTTACAAGTTTTATAGTGACGTTGTGGTATTTGATACTAATACTAACCGGTATGGTTTGATTTCTGCACCACTTATGGGAGTAAATAACCATAATGAAATTATTGTATTTGGTAGTGCATTTTTGGGAGATGAGACGGTTGATTCTTTTAATTGGTTATTTCATCGATTTTTCGAGGCTATGCCAGGTGATGCCCTATAATGATTATCACCGATCAAGATCCGGCAATGTCAAAGGCAATAGCGAAAACTCTTCCCAATACCTCTTTCATAGGTACTGTAGTTGGCATATTTTGAAAAAGTTTTCTGAAAAGATTGATGCTGTTAAGTATGGTGTATATTATAAATAATTTTCAAACTGATGAAGGACAAGTTTCAACCCCATATTGCCACAAAAATTGGCAGCCCGAGAAATCATAAGAAAAATCTTTTCGACTACAAACGATTGATATTGCATAAAATGTCCTTTGTGAGAGCACACAAAACAAACCAGTAATCTAAAACATGTTTAATTCCACTAAACTTAGAATTTTACAAGTTTACAAGCACGAGTAATAATGTTTTGAGAAAATTTGAGTGGCACCCCACTTTTTTACGCTCATTTAAGGTGCACCCTACAAGTTTACATGAATGTATGACACCCCCACTTTTGACGGTTTCTGTCCAAAACGAACTTTTTGGACGAAAATACCCCCTATCTGTTGTCCTCTTCCCGCGTCAAATATCCCTCTCGCCCCCCGCCGTGCTCGGCCCCCTCCACGGCGTCGCCGCACCCCCACCGACCTCGCCGCACCCCCCGACCATCACCACCACCACCATCACCACCATCATCACCATCATCGTCATCACCACCACCATCAACCATCATCACCACCACCGACATCCTCCCCCCCTTCCCGCTCCGCCTCCATCGCCGTCGCCGAAGCAGCAGCCACAGCAGCAGCAGCAGCGCTCGGCAGCGGCGGCGGCAGCAGCGACGGCGACGGTGGGGGCTAGGGGGCGGAGCGGGAGAGGGGGGGGGACGGAGTGGGGGGGGGGGAGGGTGTCGGTGGTTGGTGATGATGGTTGATGGTGGTGGTGGTGATGATGATGGTGATGATGGTGGTGATGGTGGTGGTGGTGATGGCCGGGGGGGG
The DNA here is from genome assembly GCA_029216955.1 of Iris pallida. Classification (NCBI taxonomy): domain Eukaryota; kingdom Viridiplantae; phylum Streptophyta; class Magnoliopsida; order Asparagales; family Iridaceae; genus Iris; species Iris pallida. The sequence continues at coordinate 20,768,383 of JANAVB010030817.1, read as the reverse complement.
TGCGGCGAGGTCGGGGAGGGTGGGGGGTGCGGCGACGCCGTGGAGGGACGTCGAGCACGGCGGAGGGCAGCCACGTGTGACGGGGAGGAGGGACACACAAAAGGAGACGAGGGCATTTTCGTCAAAAAAAATTGGTCAACGGGGTTGACCGTTCGTTTTGGACGGAAACCGTCAAAAGTGGGGGGTGTTATACATTCATGTAAACTTGTGGGGTGCACCTTAAATAAACGTAAAAAACTGGGGTGCCACTCAAATTTTCTCTAATGTTTTAGTTGAAACCTAACAACAATTTCTTGTAGGCAAATCAAATAGCCGATGCCCAGGGGGAGGAAGTTGAGAGTTGAAATTGGTACAACCTGCTACCAGTAAACACTCTTGACTTGATTCGTCCAATAAAGAAACCCTATATATTACAAAATTAGGCTTCCCGAATAACAAAACCCATCAATTCTAAGTGGGAAAAAAAACCTAAAAATAATCGGGTGACTCAACGGCGGAGGGGCGTAGGGATCTGACGCCGGAGTTGGCCGGAAGAGTATGAGCTGCGACAAGATGGAGAAGTTTTGCAACGAGCGAGGAGGTGGTGGCCGTAGCATGGGCGGTAGGAAAGACTGCAGCGTCGGTGGCATCGAAAGTGGTGGAGGCGTCGGTGGGAGAGGAGTGGGTTGATGGTTGAAGGAGTGAGGGAATACTTTATTAGGCTGATGGATATGGTGGAAGGAGAGAGATGTATATGATGGAAGGAGAGAGGGATCGGATATTTATTAGGCTGATGGGAATTCTTTTTACGGAAGGAAAATTTTGACCTAGTTTTTTTATTCTCTGTGTGTAAGAAATTGGTCTATCCCGTAAGCTTATCCCCTAAACTTTTTTCGTATAAGAAGGAGAATATATATATATATATATTTTATGCATAAAAAATTTGTTTAATATAAATTTGACAAATAGATAATTTTGGTTTTTTTTTAAAATAAAAAATAGATAATATCACATATGTACTCATATTTCACGTATGTTATCATCTAAAATATAATATCCGAAAAAAACTAATAGATATCATAATTTATTTGAATGAGGAGTTGTCTGACCGAGCAGAATTTCGAGCAAATTGCTGCGTTGCCAAATCCGAACTCCACTGCTTTCTTTGATTCATCATGTTGAACTAAGCGGGACGGAACAATACATTTGGTGACAAAAAAGAAGCATGCGAGCTACATTATGATTTTTAAAACCCTTTTATAGTTTGTGGGACGTGCTTTGTGCCATCCACCCAAGGACAAAATTGTAGATTGCAGCAGCAGGAGAATGGCAAGAGCCAGTTAAGTAAAGCTTCAGAAGAATAAGGAACCCGTGGAAAATGTGAAATTTATTATAAAGCTCTCATAAAACCCATCCTAATATTAGGAAATTGCAAATTGAACCTTTGGCATTCTTATTTATATCATTCTATAAAAATTTCTTTCACTCTTGACTTGAAAGTATCTTCGATCACGAAACTGTGTCACTCGACTAGCATCGTCGAGTTACTCGTATAGAAAAAAATTGTCCAATTCGGAAAACATTTTTCGGAATGCTATTTTTGGAGTCCACAATTTGACTAGGGCAGTCATTTTCATAATCCGTGACTCGGATTCCACTTCTGAAAATTTTGGTGAGATTTTATCGTCATTTTGGATCTGCAGGCCTATTCAGTTTCATATTTTAAAATTATTCTTATATTTTTGGTATCTTGTGTGGGCGTCGTCCTATTTCTATAATTTTGAAGTTTACATGACTTGTACAAGACCTAAATGGGCTTCAGACTTTATGTAGATCCAACCCATTTAATTTAAGAGTGTTCCGGTATGATCACAACCCGACCCAAGGGCAACCCGTCCCGTCTGTTAGCATTTAGGTACGAATCCGAACCCGGTCCATAAACAGCACATATCCCATCTCAATTTATTTATACTGATTCCCAACTTTGGGAGAAGGGGACGGAGCCGGCAGCGGGAGTAGAAACATTCAAAATAATATCTGGTAGCATTTAGGGTTTCTAACTAATTTCTCCAAATATTCCTCGGGTTTAAGAAATTTGAATCGGGAATAGAATTATTTTGAATCCTCTTTATTGTGTAATCTCGCAACTATGTGGAAATGATTACTTGTGATGTTTGAATCCACAAAGGAAATGATTGAGCAGCTCACCATAGGATCTTGCCCAAATAAGTTCAAGTGGAGGAGACATTCCCTCTTTGTAGGTTGTGCTATTGAGGACACTGTATATGTCTTTGGTATGTTTATAGTAATATATGATGCCAAGTGCACAACCATAAACCGCGCACACTCTTGCGGGTTGCATGGACTTTGAGCCCATCCCCCACAAAACTCACTTCCACATAAAAGTAAGTAGAGCACTTTATACAAAGGAGAGTGATCGCTCCTATCGGATGTGGGACTAAAGAAATCCCTGCATAATGAATCACATTTTTCGGAATGCTATTTTTGGAGTCCACAATTTGACTAGGGCAGTCATTTTCATAATCCGTGACTCGGATTCCACTTCTGAAAATTTTGGTGAGATTTTATCGTCATTTTGGATCTGCAGGCCTATTCAGTTTCATATTTTAAAATTATTCTTATATTTTTGGTATCTTGTGTGGGCGTCGTCCTATTTCTATAATTTTGAAGTTTACATGACTTGTACAAGACCTAAATGGGCTTCAGACTTTATGTAGATCCAACCCATTTAATTTAAGAGTGTTCCGGTATGATCACAACCCGACCCAAGGGCAACCCGTCCCGTCTGTTAGCATTTAGGTACGAATCCGAACCCGGTCCATAAACAGCACATATCCCATCTCAATTTATTTATACTGATTCCCAACTTTGGGAGAAGGGGACGGAGCCGGCAGCGGGAGTAGAAACATTCAAAATAATATCTGGTAGCATTTAGGGTTTCTAACTAATTTCTCCAAATATTCCTCGGGTTTAAGAAATTTGAATCGGGAATAGAATTATTTTGAATCCTCTTTATTGTGTAATCTCGCAACTATGTGGAAATGATTACTTGTGATGTTTGAATCCACAAAGGAAATGATTGAGCAGCTCACCATAGGATCTTGCCCAAATAAGTTCAAGTGGAGGAGACATTCCCTCTTTGTAGGTTGTGCTATTGAGGACACTGTATATGTCTTTGGTATGTTTATAGTAATATATATGATGCCAAGTGCACAACCATAAACCGCGCACACTCTTGCGGGTTGCATGGACTTTGAGCCCATCCCCCACAAAACTCACTTCCACATAAAAGTAAGTAGAGCACTTTATACAAAGGAGAGTGATCGCTCCTATCGGATGTGGGACTAAAGAAATCCCTGCATAATGAATCACTTAGGAGTTAGGCTGTGTTTGATTGAGCTTTTTTCCATGTAAAATATTTCCATCACAAATTTTCCACCAATTGTAGTGTTTGATAGCGTATATTTCCATGGAAGTATTTTCCAAAAATCTACCATTTTTCATATTTTTCTCCAAAATGGTGGAAAATAAAACCGGCCCAGCCCATAGGAAAATATCAATTTCCATGAAAAATAACGACAATCAAACACCCAAATTAATTCTGTGGAATTATTTCTATGTAATTTTTTCTAGTAAAATAATTCCGTGGAATTAATTTATTTTTCACATATTTTTCACCTTGTAATCAAACGCACCCTTAGGCAACACATGATCACGTCCAACTGTCAGCAACCAAATTCCGAGAGGCCATTATCATTATCCTGATGAGAGGGTTGCTCATCCTGTTCCTTATAGTAGTTTGTCAAATTATGGTAAGTATGAGGGTGACTGGCTTCCAGTCTTCTACTACAAGCAACTATGAAAATTATATGGGCGCAGGGGCCCAATCTGATATTATGGGAGCTATATGGGTACAGGAGTACAGGAGAGGTCAACCGGAAAAGAATCAGGTAAAATTATGGATACTTTTTCTCTTGTTAGATGTTCCATCTCCGTATTTGCCTCACAAAGTCCAGCATTATTAGAGCATCTTTATATTCTTTCTGTTATATGTTTGAGAGCCAATTAATTTAGATGTTGTATAGCAATTTTAATCTTCTTCTGCTTTGGCAATTAGAAGAAGCGCACATAGTTTTCTGGTTCCTGTTGTTGGCAGCAGGTTCTACAACCTTTACCTGTAATTTCTATATGGTGGTTGGTCATATTGCATATAGTACTTTATTTGTAATTATTGGAAAGTGTATACATGACTTGGAATAAGAGTCGTAAATATTTGGAGATTCGTGTTCATCATAAACATAGGTAGTAATCAAGCTTCTAACAAATAAGGGGGGAATTTTCCCTGAAAGATTAAGAGGTCAGCCAAAACTGCTTTCAGTTTGGTTCTTTAGCTCAAACAGATGTCCTTAATGGTATAACATAGCATGACAGTATCCATTACATAGATGACCTTATATATATATATATATATATATATATATATATATATATATATTTATCAAAGAGTAAGGGAAGAGCAAAGAGATCCTCTTCATGTAAATTGAAGCTTTTATTATAGGGATACAAACCTAGTTCATCGAAACTTATTGTGCATGGATAAAGAACCATCATTTCAACATCAAACCTATGATAACATGTAATAGCAGATTGAAAGTGTAACCAAGCAACCGGGTTCTATACCCGATTCATAACTAGAGATCTTCTCTGGTTCTTCACTAATCGTAGCTAGAAGAACACTGAAACCACGATAGGCATACCACCTGATATCACGCGAACTGATCCGAGAAACATCACGGGAGCTTTCCCTGGAGGAATGAAGAGAGCACGATCAAGGCTCTTTCAGGATCATAGCTCGGAACTTCATGACCAGCTCCCCTTACTGTCACAAAAGTTAGCCCCTTGTAAGCAACTACATATCCTCCCACCTGTATATCATTTAGCAGTTTGGCCTTTGTCAGAATTGTAATGGGAGTTATTTGACATATTTATAAATATCTTCAATTTAAAATGTAATCATTTCTCTCTTAAACACACTTTACCTCTTCAATTTTGTACCATGGACGCCATGGGCTCTCAATAGGCAATTTGAGTAATCTGATGAAGGACTTGGTGGATGTTACTGGACACTTAGCATCTATATCACCACTGTAATGGTAGCAGAAAAAATTTTAGAGTTTGCTTCGCAAAATTTGCTCATCTTTCCATACAGGAAAACATATGCATGTTTGTATGTGGCTTTGGAGGCAGGTTTATCACTTGCCCGTATAACCACACTCTTAGTCCACTGGCTATTAGTTGCTCCATAGTATGCAGCATGGTAGGTTCGATGTCGGTCCAATTTCCTGTACTGAATGTAGATTGTCAATACAAAATTATTCCACAAGGTTATAATATATGTTTATACAAGGATATCTTATATTATTGTGCAATTAGGAACATACCTGCAAAATGACCAGTTTCTTGGAACTGCATGTAGAGTTTTTTGTACTGATGGATTATTCAGATAATCGGATACATAGTAATCATTGCATGAGTCATACTCCAGTGGCTTCACATTCTGGACCATACTTTTGCTTGTGAGAAACTTGGTATAGTAGTTGCACTTTAAATTTGTTTAGTATAAACTCAGAAAATGTAGCGAAATATTTTTGTGCATAAGATGATCAAGGCCTGGTTTGGAAAGCAGCTTTTGAAAGAAGCCTAAAAAGAGGGGAAAGTTGTTGAACTAGTAGAATTACTCAAATTGCAAAAGCAAGCATGGTTAAACTTTACATTGGGTTCGAGTATAAGCTGTGAAAATCTACCATACTTTTGATGTGCCTAAGATGATTAAAAGAGGGAAAACTTACTGAATTTCTAGAGCCATTCGAATGGCAAAAGGGAGCATAGATGTTGTATAGATCGATTGCTCCAATTTCCCTGTCGGCTTGAGATATAACGCTCATGCACTCAGGGGAGTCGAGGCTAGTCATGTTGCAGGTCTTTAGAAACATTGCGTGTGTCTCATCAGAATACATGGCATGCGACCATAGGAATTCGTATCTCTCCTTGATAGTAATGTATGTATCAAGATATGGATTGCCAATCTATGCAGGATAAAAGTTGGCAGATTAGAGCTATGTAGAAATATTCATTCCAATATCGATATCTTTGTTTTTAGTTACTTACCGCAATGCCTTTAAGATTGATTGGATTATCCGTTTTGTTGTTTTCCAGGAGAATAAGCTTGGCTAGTTGAGGTATGTAATGGCCAGAGTAGCTCGATCCAGCTATGTAGATATCACGATTCTTGTACTCTGGATATCTCTCCAACCAATTGACTAGAAAGGTATGGGAGTCCTGTGCCGTTCTTGTGTCGCCACTTAATTCGTAGTCAGAAGTTGTGTTGGAGTATGAAAACCCAACACCGGCTGGAGATTCCAAGAAGATAACATTGGCCACTGCATTGGAGATTAACAGTTTGGTTACTATCACGATATTGATCTCTGTTACATATGTACTGATTAATAGGAGGTTAGAGGAGTGCTTTACTCACCCTTGTTCAATGCATAGTCATTTTCATATAGCTTGCGATGGCTATTTACTCTAAATGGTCCTACTTGTGACATTGCTCCGTACCCTAAAGAGGAGCACCCAGGGCCTAAGGATTGCAAAGAAATGAAGGAATGGTTCAGTAGCAAAATATATATCAGTGTCAAATTGGAACAGTTTATGTATGTAGTTGGTTACCTCCACTTAGCCACAGAACAAGTGGTTTCTTAGTTGGTTCTGTAGGGGACTCAACGAAGTAGTAGAAGAGTGTTCTTCCGTGCTTCGGATCGACAGTTACATAACCAGCATACTGACCGAATGGTGAATTTCCTATAGGCTGATCAACTAACGCAGGAATCCTGTCTGCTTCCTTCAGCCCCACCTGTGGAGCGACACCGGCAGACGGCCGAGTAGCACCATGACTACGGAGCAAGGCGAGGAATGAACAAGCGAAGAATATGCAACTGAGCAGCGGAGCCCCCATCTTATTTTTCTGTAGCGAATGCCGACTGCTGCTGTTGATGATTTGCTTCAGAGGGAAGGAATGCCAGTTGGTTTATATAGGCGAAGTGACAAGGAAATTGACGGACACAAACAATGGAAAAGTCACAAATGACGTGTCTGGAAATTGGCATTTATCGTACCAATAGTCAAGTCAAGTCGACTACGCAGCTATGCTCATGTTATCGGAGTATCATGAGGCCTCGTTTAGTCGTTTTGTTCCCAGAAAGGAAGATTTTTTTTTCCTTTTTGGTACTCTTTTCTTTGAAAAGTTATAATGTTTATTAAGTTTTTTTTTTCCGTGTTTGGACAGGCTAGTAAAGATAAATTATTAGGGTGGATTTTTTTTCTTTTTTTTGACTTTTTTTTTTTGTCCAAACGCAGGAAAGTTTTTTTTTTTTTTCAAACATTCTGATTCTGCCAACCAATCTTGGCATGAGAATAACCAGGACTAATTCGTATGTTGAATTTTTTAGGAGGACAATAGGAATAATGTTTTTGTTTAGTTGGCTACTATGTCTCTTTCAATGAAGAATTCTTTGTCCAACAAGAAAATCAATGGTAACAAGTTCTCCCCTGTTCAAGTCAAAAAAAAAACAAGTTCTCCCCTGTTTAATTCAACATGGAAGAGTCGAAATGGAGAAGTATGGGAAGAATTATGCATATTTAGTTTTGTTTCCAGAAGAGATTCAAGTCAAATGTCTTATGGATAAGTATGGGAAGAATTATGTATATTTAGTTTTTTTTTTTTTTTTTTTTTTTCTCGAAGCGGTTTTTTTTCACGTCTTATTTAACATGCAATCGACCTTATTTAACATGCAATCGACGGAGTACGGAGATGTTTTAAGAAACTAGTAATGTGTACGTGTATTACAAGTGCTAAAAAAATAATTAAAAAAATTAAATATAAATTTATTATAGAAAACTGTCATTTCTAGGAATGAATTCAAGCAACCAAGAAAAATTTCTCTCCCAAAACCACTTGAGTTAGAAATATTTGATTATAACTAAATTATATTAGATAATTAAATACTTAGTTAAACTTTTTTAATAATGAATGGAGAATTTATGTAGTTGTTTAGTTATTTTTATATTTTTTTTTCGTTTATTAAATGGATGATATACATACGGTTTGGACAGCTCACCTTGGAGCTGTTTTTAAGCCGAGTAGAAGATGTCAAGTGAAGTTAAATGTATATTTCTAGTATTGTTCTTTTTCTTTTTTTCTTTTTTTTTTTTGTGAGAAGCCTAGAGTTTTGAACATTTGACCTCTCATTTATCCTTCACCGGCCCATATCGTTTGGCGGCCCACATCTGGTGGCTTTAGGGGGTTCAACTCGGGCGGGTTGGATTCGACTTGAGTTCAGCCCGAACTCAACCCGATGAATAATAAGTCTAGTCCGAGCCCAAGTCCAACCCGACCTCGGGTTCAACATATGAAGCCCAAGACTGAGCTCGGAGGAAGCTCGAGTTGGGTCGGATTTATCGGACTCTAATATAATATTTAAAATAATTTTAAACAAGATTAATTAAATACAATCAAATAGCAATCAAGCACCGATTATTACAGAATATAAATTGATACGAGATTTAGAATGATTTGAAAAGTTTGGGTTAAAATTTAAGGTTTGAACTTTTTATTTAAAAATTATGAAACAATGTATATATATATATATATATATGTCGGATTTCGGGTTATCTGGGTAACCCAAACATGAATTCAAGCCCAATCCGATTATTGACCGGGTTCAAATATTTTAACCCGAATTCAAATCCGTGCCCAAGTATCTTCAACCCTAACCCAACTCATTAGCGGGTTTACCCGATTGGACTCAGATTTAGCCCGTCCAAGTTGCATCCCTAGGTGTCTTGTTAAGTTTAGGTGACTACTATTATACCTATGTAAAAACATTCTTATTGTATCATATCATGGCCATATTCGTATAATATAGGTGTTTATACAACATTGAAAGTGGATTTCAATGCCCATCTTCAATGAACAACCCCTTAGACCATCTCCAATGGTGATATCTAAAATTGAGTTCTTATCCTACTTGGCATTGTACTTTAAGGAAATTTCTATCCTAGTTGGAAGAGTTTCTACATAGAAATTGTAGACATACAAAAATGCTCTCCAATGGTTCTCCATTTCTATCCTATGTGTCACATAGTAAAAGGACCAATTTAATGGTGTGGGGCCCAATAATAATTGTCATGAGAGATAGGATAATTTCTGTGAGAGTTTCTACATGTAGAAATCCTCCTAGAAAGTTTTCATACTACATCATTGCCATCCAGGATAGAAATGGTGATAGAAATCACCATTGTGAGAAATTTTTTCTAAAATGGATTTCTTCCATAGAAATAGGAAAAAGATATAAACCCCCATTGGAGATGGTCCAATGGTGATTTCTAAAATTGAGTTCTTATCCTACTTAGCATTGTACTTTAAGGAGATTTTTATCCTAGTTGGAAGAGTTTCTACATAGAAATTTTACACATACAAAAAATGCTCTACAATGGTTATCCATTTTTATCCTATGTGTCACATAGTAAAAGGACAATTTAATGGTGTGTGGCCCAATAATAATTGTCATGAGAGATAGAGATAGGAGAATTTCTATGAGAGTTTTTACATGTAGAAACCCTCCTAGAAAGTTTTCATCCTATGTCATTGCCACCTGGAATAGAAATGGTGATAGAAACTACCATTGGGAGAAATTTTTTCTAAAATGAATTTCTTCCATAGAAATAGGAAAGATAAAAACCCCCATTGGAGATGGTCTTTAGGACAAGAGAGACCATAATACTTTATTGCTGATTCAATTAGCTCATGAAATTCTAATTCTAACAACATTGATGGTCTAACTTTAAGTAATACCACATAGAAGATGCACTTGCTTTGATTCAAATGCGTCATATTCTCATGTTGTGCTTATTTGTGAGTATTGGATCATCATCATACATATAAACGATGCCATTGCTCCTGTTTGCTTCGCAAATCACCAAATTTCTTCCAGGACTTTTTTTTTTTTTTTCTCGGTTGATCTATCATCCCCCAAACTTCATTTCCAGTATTGGAGTTTCATGTATCCTTCAATATTTTATTCCATGAATTGATCTACTCAACCCTGCTCTGCCTAGTGATATACTCGGAAAAGAGTTTCATAGATTTGTTGTGGACTGACAGTTTGCTTGTACATTTGCTCGAAGATGCCAGAAATAATTTGTTCCATTGACCCTTCACTCCTGAAAATGCAAATAAAAACATTTGTTAGTAAGAATCTAGAACAGAAACTACAAGTCTTCTTGCCTGACACAGCAGAGGCATCCTAAGCATGATGGGTTGGAAATAGGTCTCTACAAATAGTTCCAAATCCACATGGCAATTCTAAATGTGTATTTCAATATAATAAAAAACGTATTAACTATACATATAGGGAGTGGTGTCTATTTGATTGGTACAATGGGTTGTTTTACTAGAGCACAAGGCTCAAGGCCTCCAAAAAAATATTTATATTTTTGTCACTTATTTTTTGAAAATTTATCTTTGGGGGCAACTCTCCTTCGCAAACATGTGCGCAAAGTGGTGCACATAAGCATCGAACGTGAGATAACGATTTTGTGCATCGTTGTGCCGTTATGTGCGAGTTCCTGTGTAGGCAGCATCGGTGCAGTAGGGCGTGTTGATCGTGCCGGTTGCACGGGACACAGTCAGTTTGTGCGGGGCGCAACGGCTCCGCACAGAGGCTGCTCCTGCGAAACTGCAGTTTCTGCGTGGAGGTTGCTTCCGCTGAACTGTGGTTCATGTGTGGAGGGTGCTCCTGCGGAACTGTTGTTCCTGCATGGAGACTGCTTCCAAGGAACAGTTGTTCGTATGGAGGCTGCTTCCACGGAACTGCGATTCACGCAGGACTGTTGCTCCGCGGAACTACGATTCACATGGAACTGCTGCTCCGGCAGTACATGTAGTTCGTGCAGAACGGCTATTCGTCTGCTTCGTGGGCGTAACTGCCTATTTAGTGGAGATTAGTATTGTAATCGTCCACTAATCAGGAGTTACTCTCCTGATTTGTTGTCTATTATGGATAGTGGGCTGCTAGAACGGTCGACTCTCCTATATAATCTATAGTCTTTTTTGTTTTGGAGATTAGACTTTAGCGATTATAAGCTATGAGCGGACATTTAGCTGCAGTTTTTCGAAGCAACGAAGTGATGTTCGTTCGTCCATCCCGAGAGTTGGAGTTCTGTCAGTGCAAGGGTAACAAAGAAGCGTTCCAGAAGTTCATCTCTTAGAACTTGCTAGTTTCTGGAAGCATATCAACGAAAAAGGTCGAATCTTGTTTTGAGGAACAGTGATCTTTATCACCCAGCGATCTGTTTTCTTCTCAAGTGTTCTTCCTTTGAATTATGTTTCTTGTTACAACAACAGTGCTGCAAAATTTTTAAATGCTTACATTTCAACACCTTATATTTTTTTTCTACTATTAGTTGTTGTAATCATTGTACTTTGTAATTTTTACGTACTTTTATATGATCTTTATAATCTGGTTACGACAGTATGCTTATAATTTTTTAAACTTGATAAAATGTCTTGGGGGAAAGAAACCAACACGAAAATTGGTACAAATTGAGATTATATATACTCCATGCTTATGTTCAAGACGCTGTTATGTTTGCTTTCATTCAAATGAACGGAGTGTAGACTTTAGCTAGCAAGCGATACTGCCACAGACACCCCCGAATGTACACTTAGGAACCAAAAGCCATGTGATGTGTCCGCGTGTCGTCGTGTCCCTATCAGTGTACTACATCCATCTAAAGCGTTAAAGTAACCTCAAGTCATGGTGGTCAAGGCTGTGATCGCCGTAGCATTTAGGACAGATATTGAATAGGGATTCCCGCTAAGAGCGGTCGCACAGAGCGGATCATTAGATGGATGGATGTAACGAACTTTCTTCTCTTTGTCATTTTGACGAACACTTTCTGTGCAAGCAATATTTAGCTTACAGGAGATGGAACGAATAAAGTATGTACCTGCAAAATGATTTGACGGAGGCAATTGCCAATATTGGTGCTAGAGTGGTTGACGGAGGGAAGTCCGACCGTTGCCGCCGCCAATCCACTCGTAAGAGCCATAGACGCAGCAACAACAACTAACTTTAGCAAATGACACGTTTCATTACTCACGCGCACAAGTTCTTCTTATACAAGTCCGGCCAAGGTGTCACGCTCCAGAACCAGAATACTGGAGAGCGGGGGAATGACTCAGCCAGCTACGTATTACGGGTAGATGAATACCGTATAATACGATCAATGCTGTCTACAAGATGAGGGGGTGCATACTACATGAAAGTCTCCCTATGGTCACTTCCCATCTATTGTCTCAATCATTCAAACAAGAAACAGAAATAGAGAACATGTAAGATAAAACAGTAAGGCGTCCCAAACGCTCAGTCAAAAATGTTCTTGATATCTGGCTTTACAAAACACAGCTAGATGATATAGTAAATATACACAATTGTTATCAGCTGCAGCCTGACTTAGTTACAATTATGCAAAAGTAGGTGCAAGACAATCCGACTAACATGTCGGTGCCAAACGGCAAAGTATAAAGTATTTAACAAAACGAACGGGGAAGTAAGGAACCCACTCGAGCCCTCCTGCGATCATCCCTCTAGTGTTGACCATCTTGGAGGTAGAAGTAAGCTGGATCCTCGGGGACCGGCTCTAAATCTGGCCATGCAAAACCAGAGAGGTTAGACCTCTAATAGCAAGTACCGCAAGGAAGCACGATATGAGGAGTAAAACCAGTAATAGGAAACATAATAAATAGATCTCTGCTATCTACTAGGATTCACATAACATCACGACACTTCGAACCAACCTCCCAACCAAACAAGGACAGAAGTTGGCCCGTCATGTCCTGACATTCTGATCATCTCAGTTAGGTAACAGAGTGGGTACAGTACACAAACAAATCAATTTAAACGGCCATGCAACTACTACGGCTTGCTACAGTGAGTTCCAAGTTATCCTGGAATTATGCAATAGGAATTCCTCAGTTCTTACTATGTGCAAGCAAGGCTAGTTTACCCAGTCAATCAATTGCGCCAATCATGAATTAGACGAGTCCCAGCGGAACGCCCGTCATCAATATACAATATACAATATACAATATACAATAAATAATATAACCAGATACCGCTCCTTGTCTGTGTGGCAGATTTGCAGTATCTGTGGGGACCAACCGGCCTGTCGGGCACTACTAGTCCCAAGAGGGCTGCCATGTAAGAACTCGGAAATCCATTCTCTCCATGCAATCATTTATTTTATTTAACTTAATAGTCTCTACGTTGAGTGAAGTCCCATGCCGTGGATCATGGTAATTCAGAATGAGTACTGGTGTACAGGGTACGATATGCACAACTCTACAACGATACCCGTGCGGTTAGGTTGTAGGTCTTACATAGCGTAATGCAACAATCAAAACTAACCACGAAATCACGCCTTGACCATAAAGTACACATGCTGCTGTTTGTGGAAAATAATTAAATAAATAAATAAATAAATAAATTGAAGCCTGCATGTGTCTGTATGTCAATGTTCGGGATCAGCCAGTCGATCACAATAGTTCATAATTAATATGAACGTGTCTCATTCATTCAATTTAATAAGACGACTAGCCAGTCTCTTAGTCCCAACTAGGAACGCATGATCAATTATTAAATTAAGATAACAATCCTTGTTTATTAATGCCAAGACAATAATTAATGTTAACAAATGCCAAATCAATCAATAAATGGTGATAATTGTCACTCAATCTCAATCAATGCCGAAATAACAATTTTATGTTTAATTAATGCCAACTCGGGATATAATCAGCCAAAAGGGCACTATGGGCTATAGTCCATGCGGCCGGGTTAATTGGGATTCTATGCGGCTCAATAAAACATGCATACGCGATTAATAAATTACATGCGGCTCGAAAAGGCAAGCCTATGGGGCTAAATGACAATTCTCATGCGGTCGGGATGATAAGTCTTTATGCGGCTGGAATTGAGACGAGTCCTATGCGGCTCAAAATGCCATGCGGCCAAGGGTCGCCAAGGTCCATGCGGCTAGGATTACCAAGCTTTATGCGGCTCAAACAACGAGCCTCATACGGCTGATCAGTGCCATACAGACAGAGTTAAGTCATATGCGATCAGAAGGACTCGGGTCCTTATGCGGCTAGAATTTATATGCGGTCGGATACCCCATGCGGCCAGAACTTCATGCGGCTGAAACTCTTCATTCGGTCGAACTCTTCATGCGGCCAGCTAATCTTCATGCGGCCGAATTTATTCATACGGCCCAAGAAGACTTGCCGCATAAAAACTCATGCGGTCAAGCGCTATCATGCGGCCAGGATCTGTTCTTCTTCTCCGAATTTTCTAAGGACAGAACCATGGAAACCATTGCTTCCAAGCTCTCTAAATCCTTCATTCCAAGTCCAAAACTGAACTTCCATAGGTCAAAATAGGGTAGAACAAAATTCTCTACAACATGGAACCATCAAAACTTAAAGATAACAAAGTTTACTAGATCAAAACCTAAGAATTCCGAAAATGCATTAAGTTTAGATCTACAAGAAATGAACCATGGAAATTGAAAATGCTAAGTACTAAAGAGGCTCAAAATCAAGTAAGAAAGATGATGGAATGATAATAATGGTGATCCATCAAGAAGCAAGTTTGGCACTTGCCTTGGCGGCTGGTAGGTGGAGAAGAGTTATGGAGGAAGAAGAAGATTAATGGTGAAGTAATGAAGAGAGAGAGAAAGGATGGGCTTTAAATGGAAGGGGTGGTGGTAGGTAGGGGTTAACTTAACAGCGTTCTACCGCCGACTCTGCGGTGTAGGCTGGACGTACGCACTTCTCGTGCCCTTACTCTAGGGTGCGGGTCGTGACACATTTTTAGTGGTGGCCCATGCAGGTCGAGTTTATGTAGTGGTATTCGAACTAGAGTATCACTACAGCCTGCGATAGGAACTAAGGAATAGGCTTTAGTTGAGAGAGTGCTCAATCACAGTTAGGACTACTTGAGAAGATTCCTGGGATAACCCTTGAGAATCTCATTTAAACTATCTCGAAATTCGATTCTGACAGTATCTGTCTATCTTCCTTGATTCATCGTTGAATTTGATTCTTGGTATTCCTTATTGACTTGATTTTCTACCAAGATAACATTATGGGCTAGGTCACCTCTGTCATGGAATCTAGAGTCTTTTACTGCCATATCAGCTGGTTGGGCGATGAGATAGAGTCTGATTTTGGATATATTTCTCGGGTATGGGAATTTAAAGTTTTCGCAGCCAAGCTAGCGGCAATGCGAAAATTTTAAATACCATGATTCTAGAGGTATATACATTAGTTATGGACTCTATGGATTATCGCAGCCATACTTACTGGTGTGACGAGGATTCTGGTAACATGGTTCTGGATAGACGGGTATGGTTATCAGATTTTAGAATAGATACCATATAGATGGTGCCCTAGTATGATGGAATAGAATATCAGTGTGGATGATACTTGAGTATCATGGATTAGATAGAGGGAGTTAGGCCACCTATAGCGCAGCACCGTGCCCCGCACCATCAGAGGGATATACCCCAGAGGGACAGGGCTTTTGTGCTGACAGTCGAGTAGACCGACGCTATGGGTGACGGGTTAGCAGGTTTGACTTCCTTGTTCTTCTCTTCCACTTTCATGTTTGATTTCCATTAGTACCTGCCAGGATATGTTTGTGATATGCTAGATAGCGTAGTTACCCTGTTCGAGACTGTGGAATCACGACCAGTAGGACTATGATTGCATGTTATCTTCGACCTTGTTTGATTGGGGCTTGACCTAGGAGGAGTACGATCATCTTAATTTCGAGGACGAAATTCTTCTAAGGGGGGTAGACTTGTAACACCCAGTTTTCCAAATGAGGGCAATTTTGAAATTTTATAATTATTTTCATTTAATAATGATATTTAAATCATGATGTGATTTTTGGTGATTTTTAATTAATTTAAAACTATTTAAAATAGTGATTTGTGATTTTGATGGTTAGCTAGCTAAACCATAGTATTGCTCAGCCTAGAGACTAACCATGACCAAAGGAGCCTAGTCATGTGATTAGGAATTCAATTTACCAATTTTTAGCCTAAGGGTATTTTGGTCATTTTGGCAATTTTGTGAATTTGTAATTTATATTAATTAAATATTGTGCTAGTCTTTTGGTAGAGCCTTAACCTATAAGTTAACCTAACCTAGATTAGTCATGAGGTTGAAATTAGGGTTAGAGCATTCCTACTAAGTGCCAAGGTTAGTAATATCTAGATATTATTAGGATGAGATATTTTCTTTTGAGATATTTGTGAAAAGAAGCCTCAACCAATAGGAAGGCTAGGAAATTGTTGGAGTGATCCTAACCACTCATCTAAAATCCTAACCCTACTGATTTCAACAGCCCATTCCCCTATTTATATTCTCCCAAAAACTTAGGGCAAGCCTCTTTTCATTATGGTTCATCAAGTTTAGGAAAGAGGTAATGTTCCAACTTCACAAATTCATAGAAAATCCAAATTAGCTCCTTTTTCCTTCAAACAAATTTCTATAGTTTCTAAATAGTATTTCCTTGCTGTTTGGATTGAGTTTTGACAGGGGGCACACAATTTGAGGAGCTTTGGTGGTTGAAAGGACCTCTTTCTTTGGTGTGTTTTTGAAGCTTGGGAAACCAATAGGTATAATCCTCATCTCAGCCCCTAAATTCCATTAAAATTCATTTTTAAGGTCCCCTAGCCCTCACCCAACTGTTAGGGAAGCTAACCCTAGGATTCGAGCTCGTTTCGTGTCCGTATCGGACACGTATCAGAGCATTGCACCAAGTGCTCGACGAAATGTCCAAGAGGACTGCTCGAATGAGTTTTCCAAATATTTTTGATTGGAAACCTAGATCTAGGTGTCGTCTAAGTATTTCCTGTGTCCTAGGCTAGTTTATGTGTCGTGTCGTGTCGTGGGGACACGCGAACACGTGTGTGCAGCCGTGTGCGCGCGGTACTGTTCATCCCCTGCTACTCGGGGTTGATTGCGCGCAGCACACGCCACGTGGCCACGAGATTCTTGGCACACGTGTTGAGGCATTGACTGACACGAGGCTCGTCAAATTTCACGAGTCCTCGTGTCGTGTCGGACACGTTTTTGAGTGTGCACTGATCAGCTGTGTGCGTGTGTGTGTTCTCTGTGATGTTTCTGTTTGTTGAATCGATTTTAATGTTTTTAAAATGTGTTTTAATGATTATTTTAGATCTCAAATGAGTAGTTAAATCTCTGCTACTGCATTTTATACAATGGTTTAATTTGGGCTCGAGAGATTGTGTATTTCCTGTGTCAGTGTTCTTCACTGACATTGAGTTCTTTGAACTGTAAGTTCATATTTTAACTTTTCCCTGATGTTTAACTGTTAAATTAATGATTGAATGGTCACATTTGATTTGAACATATGTATTAATACCTGATAGGTCAGTTTTACATGTTAGATTAGGTTGTTTGATCTAGAATGAGAATTCGAGCATTGATTTGGATTATGACTGATACGTTCAGTCTCATGAATTATGAGATTTTGATTCCCTGTTTTAAACCCATTTCCCTGTTTAAATTCCATATTAAATCATCTATACATATGTGTTGTATAGTGTTATTTTGAATTGATAGATTAGTTTTGTTAACTGTTGCTAATAGGATTAATTGATATGATGAACTGAGATTTGTAGGACAATGAATTGATTTCTTTTTTCCTTTTCCTTCCTAACTGAGTTTCAATTCCAGTTTTTGGTAAAAACTGAGAATGAAGGAGTAAAACCTGAGATGGTTATGTTGCACTGTTCTTGATGTGTATTTAAATTGCTAACTTCATTTTCCTGTCACACTATGGTTCATTTTTCCTTCACTGCTTAATACTTCCTGTCAACCAACTGCAAATCATGAGAACACACAAAATGTAAATCCTGAGACTCCTTTGCTTGCTGTTTTCAGTTTTTATGTACACCACTGCATTGCTTACACTCGACACACACACCCTCTCTTTCCCTTCTCTGTTCACACACATGTACCCTAAGTTACTTAGTCATCTCACAGTTTACCTTGACAACACAGCAGCCATATATCACTGTTTTCTTCTTTTCACACAGTCACACACACACATACTGTCCTTGACTTCTTTCCCTTTAAATACTGGACATAATGTTTCATTGCCCTGTTAATTTCTAGGTGTGTATATGGTTCACTGGTTTTTAGATTATATGTTGATTGCCCATTCCTCACTTGTATCTACACTCTTCTTTAACCTATAACCTGTCCTAAATAGCCTCAAACCAGCCCATGTTTCACCATGGTACAGCCCTACACACACATTGTTATATATACATCTAGCCTACATTCATGTATCCCACAATAGTGTATCACAAGTGCACTCACAAACACATGTGACCCTCTTCAAATCTGCCATGACACTATGTACATTTCCCCCTCTCTATCTCACTATATGTATATATAAATATATTATCTAAATGCTTGATATAATAATGTAGTCTATATATATGTGTGTGTATGATAACTATATTAACTTAGTATAATATACATGATGTGTGAATGTGTAATTAGCCTAGGGCTCTAGCCTATGTTCATGGCATGAATGCCCAGTCAATGTGTGTTGATGACTTGTATAGCCTAGTTTGGTTTGTAATTGTGCTGGATTGCTAGTCTAGGCTTGGTTAGGCCTAGTGAGACTTGACTAGATTAAGATTGACCTAGTTTGATCTAGACAGTTGACCAGGTTTGACTTAGAGTTGACCTTGACCTAGATTGGCCTAGAAATTATGTAGATTGCATTGTAGCTTTCATTTTCCTTGTATTGAACATGTCATAACCCATACTGCTCTATTTAGGACCTTGTGACTCCGGTGCAGACATCTGATATTTCATTACTCTTTTCAGAGTAACAGGCGAGTACATTCTCTGATAGTTCTTTCATTTACTTGTCAATTACTGTACTTCAGTTCTAGTTAGTTTTATGTGATTCTTCCAACACGTATGTATATTTCTGGATTCATGTATGCGACACACATACCATTTGTCTGGCCTCTATTTCTGGAACCACTACTGGCATCACCTTCTGGAATCACTACTGGAACCACCTACTGGAATCACTCTGGAACCTTTTGCTGGTATCATTATGTTTGGCTGGACTCATCTCTATTTCTCGTGTCGTTTCTGGATTTACTTGTACTTGTGGGCGGGGAAATACTAGAGTAAGACATGTAGACATACCCCAATCTGGAACCACTCCCTTGGAACTATTCTGGAACGATAGCCATCACATACTTGGCCAAGTGTGCGGTGTGCCGTATTACCTACAGCCGTTTACATGTCGATCTCGGTATTTTAAAACACACTGTTAGAGTATAGGCTGGACTCACCCTGGAACCTTTGATCACTGACTGGAATCATCTTATACCGGACTCATCTTGTACTGGAATCACCTGGTATCAGATTCGTGTTGTCTGGAATTATTTGAGTTTTGCATTTGTTACATTTACATTCTGAACTTATATCATGTTGCTCTAGTTCAGCTAGTTTCTATTTACAGTCTTCATTGCTATGATTCTACTCTTGTTTTACTTGTCTTACTTTTCTTGTACCTTAGCTGTTTCTCTATACCATCACCTGTATACAACTGTCATATTCATCAATAAAACCGTCTATAACTGCTTTATAGTTCTCTGTCATTTACTTGGAATTTCTTGATGATTTGTACTCGTTCCTGTCCTGACTGGACCTGTTGAAAATATTACAGATGACTGCCCTGAGGATGTTTGCCCTACTTGCCTTGGAGCAGGAGATGGCTTAGCGACCTATGGCCCCGACACTCAGGAGTAATCGGGAGACTAGCTAGTAGACTTGGTTTAGTTTTCATGTTTTAGAATTTGAATTGTAATAACTTGAGATTCGAGTTTGTATTTGAGTTTGTTGAGATATTATTTTCAGTAGTTATAAATGTTGTTGTTAGTCTTTAGTTATCAACTTCTGTGTTATCTTATCGTTCTTAGACTGTGATTGAGATTCATTATATCTATACTTGTCCTCCGTTCGGAGTTGAGATTTGACAAGTACATTATATAATTGCGTGAGTTGTTGATTAGATAGTAACCTAGGACAGCGTTCTACCGCCGACTCTGTGGTGTAGGCTGGACGTACCCACTTCTCGTGCCCTTACTCTAGGGTGCGGGTCGTGACATAACGAATGGTCCTACGTATCGCGGACTCGACTTCCCGCGAACGCCAAATCTAATGACCCCACGGGTAGGTGAGATCCGCAAGAACACGTGGTCCCCAACAGAAAACTCTAACGGCCTACGATGCTGGTCCGCCCAATGACGATGTCGATCTTGCGTAACCCGAAGTCGCTCTCTAATTCCTTTAACCACTTCAACTGTCTGAACAATCAATTCCGGGCCTAGCATCTTTCTTTTCCCGATATCATCCCATGCTTGTGGCGACCTACACTTCTTACCGTATAGTGCCTCAAATGGCGTCATCTGGATACTGGCTTGATAACTGTTGTTGTATGAGAATTCGACTAAGTGCAGGTGGCTCTCCCATGACCCTCCAAAATCTAGGGTGCAAGCTCGCAACATATCCTCCAAAGTCTAAATTATCCTTTCTGATTGCCCGTCCGTCTGTGGATGGTAAGCCGTACTAAATTTTAACTTGGTACCCAGACTATGATGCAAGCTCTTCCAGAAATGCGATATGAAACGGATATCTCTGTCTGACACAATACTGACAGGGACTCCATGCTGCCTGACTATCTGTTGCATATATAACTCTGCCAACTTTTTCGTAGATTGCCCTACTCTGAAAGGAAGAAAGTGGGCTACCTTTGTAAGCCGGTCCACTATCACCCAAATGGCATCTTTACCACTAGGCGATCTCGGTAAACCGGTGACAAAGTCCATTGTAATGTGCTCCCACTTCCATTCTGGGATAGAAAGCGATTGCAATAATCCAGCTGGCCTCTACTGTTCTGCCTTCACTTGCTGACATATCAAGCAACGGGAAACGAATCTAGCTATCTCCCTCTTCATTCCATTCCACCAGAAGTGTTGCTTGATATCTTGGTACATCTTGGTCCCTTCATGATGTATAGAATACTGGGAACTGTGAGCTTCTGTCATAACTTCCTGTCTGATATCTCCACTAGGTACACATAGGCGCGATCCAAGCCTAATGGTACCATCTTCATGGATTTGCATCTCCTTCCTGAGTCCTGACTCACATTCTGTCCTAAGCTTCTGAATCCTTGGGTCCTGTGCCTGAGCTGCCTTGATCCTGTCTACCAAGTCAGATTGAACCTGTAAACTTGTTTGAACTCCTACATCACTAGAAAGTATAACTTCGATACCCATCTCCTGAAGGTCTTCTAAGATGTGCTTCTGGGTTGTCAACATAAATGCGTCGCCTCGTCAGCTGAGAGCATCTGCTACCACATTAGCCTTGCCTGAATGATACTGGAGCTCCACGTCATAATCCTTGATCAGCTCTAACCATCTTCTCTGCCTCATGTTCAGCTCCTTCTGAGTAAAGATGTACTTCAGACTTTTATGGTCTGTGTACATGTCCACTCGATCACCATATAAGTAATGCCTCCATAGCTTCAAAGCAAACACTACTGCTGCCAACTCCAAGTCATGAGTCGGGTAATTCTTCTCGTGGTCCCGAAGCTGCCTTGATGCATATGCTATCACCTTTCCATGCTGCATAAGGACACATCTAAGTCCTTTACCTGACGCATCACAATATACAGTGAAACCTCTGGGTCCAACTGGCAATGTAAGAACGGGCGCTGATATCAACTTCTGCTTCAAGGTCTCAAATGATGTCTGACATTCTGCCGACCAGACAAATGGCACATCCTTCCGTGTCAAGCGGGTCATGGGTGCTGAAAGTCTTACAAAATCTGATACAAATCTCCTGTAATAACCTGTCAATCCCAAGAAACTCCGTACATCAGCTATGGTCTTGGGTACTGGCCAACTCTCTACTTCTTCTACCTTCTTGGGATCTACTGCTACTCCAGCTCCTGATATGATGTGACCCAAAAATGAAATATGGTCCATCCAGAACTCACACTTACTGAGCTTGGCATACAACTGGTTTCCTCTCAAAACCTGCAACACTTTTCTGAGGTGATCTTCATGCTCCTCTTCACTGGCAGAGTATACAAGAATGTCGTCGAGAAATACCACGACAAACTGATATAAGTACGGCATAAAGATGCGGTTCATCAAATCCATAAATATTGCTGGAGCATTGGTCAAACCAAACGGCATTACTAAGAATTCATAATGCCCATACTTCGACCTGAATGCTGTCTTGGAAATGTCTTCCTTTCGAACCCTCACCTGATGGTACCCTGAACGAAGATCTAACTTGGAGAAAACTCTAGCTCTGCTCAACTGATCAAATAAGTCGTCGATCCTTGGTAGTGGGTACTTGTTCTTTACTGTTGCCGTGTTAAGCTTCCTGTAATCGATGCACAATCTGGATGACCCATCCTTCTTCCCTACAAGTACCACTGGTGCTGCCCATGGCGATTTGTTAGCTTGGATAAACTTCTTCTCCTTCAATTCCTCTATATGCTGATATACCTTGGCCTGCTCCGAATCCGCCATTCTGTAAACCCGATCTGATATCGGTTTAGTTCCATGTGCCAATTCTATACTGAACTCAATATCTCTAACCGGTGGTAGACCTGGGAGTTCTTCGGGAAATACGTCTAAAAATTCTTCAACTACCTTCGGAGCCTGAACTTCTTCCATCGCTTTTATTACTCCCTGCTCTTGCTGAGTTGCCTCTGATCTGACTAAGGTGAATCTCTTCATGCCTGGAATATCAAAAGATACACTCCCATTACGACAATCTATTGTCGTATGACTGTCTTTCAGCCAGTCCATGCCTAAGATAACGTCGAAATTTCCAACAGGAAATTCTATCAATTGGGCGGGTAAAGAATGCCCGCAAACTACAATGCTACATGCTAGAATAACTCTACTAACTCCTACGAGCCCATTACCAGTGAGTATATTCAACCTCCCCGGCAATGCCTCGAACTCCATTCCTAGTCGTGTCGCAAATTGTGCAGATATAAATGAATATGATGCTCCCGAATCAAATAATGCTACTGCGGGATATGAGGCGACGAGAATGTTACCTGCCACAACATCTCCCGATGCTAATGCCTCCTCCAAGGACAGTGTGAATGCCTGCCCTCGACCTCCTTGCTGGTTCCCATGCTGCGGCCTAGACTGGTGCTACTGCTGGCCCCTTCCTTGATGATGCTGGAGTGGTCTATGCTGGTGTTGCTGTATCGGCGGTCCCTGCTGCCGAAACATCTGAGCCTGTGGCATTAACGGACGATGTGCCAACGGTTTTACTGTTACCGCTGGTCCTCGATATTGTCCTGCCCCTGGTGCTGGCAGAGCAGGAAACTGCTGCACTGGTCCTCCTGACCTCGAATTCATGGGACATGTGGTAACCCGATGATCTGGATTTCCATATATCAAACACAGTCCGTTCAATGCCCGACACACATCTCTAGTGTGTCCTATCTTCCCACAATAAGTGCAGCCCGCTGGGGGTTGCTGGTTCTTCCTTGGTTGTTGTTGCTGCTGCCTGGGTGGTGGTGCTGGCCCTCGCATTGCCACATCGTGGATACGAATGCCAGGGGATGGTGCTGTTGTTCGGGGCGCTGCTGTCACACCCCGCTCCCGTAGGAGCGATCGTCCTCGCTAAGGCGTGATGCCGCACGGGCCTAGGTTGTGCCCGTGCAAGGCCAAGTCCAGAACGGCCGATTTGAGCTAGGCCACAGAGTCGCACAGAGTGTCCCCATTTGCAGCGGAAAGTAAATGAACACAAATTGAAGCGAATTCAAACTATTTATTGATATTCAAGAAGTTTACAAGCGACGCTAGGCCGATATTACAAATCGCTCAAGCTCTCTCTCCCTCTTTGAAAAATAAAAGGCGTGCCAAGTGGCTTACAACATGGAATGATTCATGGCGATGTTCCGATACATTATGTCCTGTATATGGTGCTCCAGCTCCTTGCAACGCTCCAAGGCTCCAGAGATAGCTCCGCGCCTTAGCACGTTCGAGGGAAGCTCCGCACCCGATGACGTCTCCTGCATCCTGCAAGCAGACTGTGGGGTTATCAGTACATTGTTATGCACTGGTGGGGAGGCTAGCTCGCCCACAATGCTATCATACCAAACACGTTCTAATTTACTTTTGTGCACTGTAGCGCCCCGCTTTCGATAGGCGACGGAACTTCATAATATGCTAGCGCCGAGTCAGATCGGCCGGGAACTTAGATGACCATCTGACTCGATCGCTAAGCTTGGTAAACGTTAACGCCTTACGGCATCGATTCAAATCGATTTGGACGGAAGTTACGAGAATCGATCCAACTAATGGAACGACTTCTGTTGGAATAAGTCCTAGATGCAGCGGGCTACGTCTCGGCGAGTGAGCTCTCTATAAGAGTCCCTTCGACGGGATCGGACCGCTGTATGATTTTCTTGGAGCTTTGCCGCTGGGCTTGATGAAGTGCTTTCGCGTCGTTTTCATGGATGCAATTACAATTTCGATGCAAAGGGAAAAGAAAGAATTCTAACAAAGCGTTGGTGCCATTGCAGGAGCTCGCGTAACTAAGGATTGACGTCGCGTAGCGCTTGGACGATCAGCACGAAGCAAAGTAATCGGTGGATGATTCGACCCTTCTTTTCTAGTCTGTCCCGCAAACTTATTCCTTGCTTCGAATTCATCAAATCGAACGATGCCAAGTTAATTGCATGCCAATCCACTAAGTCAAGAACTCGGGAAAAACGTATCAATTTTGAGTAATCTACTCAGAAAAATACAAGTTTCTCACATAACTGGAAAAGTTTAAGGTTCTAGTAAAAAGATAGACTATTTCATCTGCTGTAAAATATTATGAAACGTCGATCATGGGTTATGATGTCTCGGACAATTTGGTGCCTACGGGACGCTAAATCGGTGTACGGCTTTGGAGAAAATGAATCGTTGCATGAGTTACGAGAAATGATAATGTCGTTCGATACTATCCGCGCTATACAAAACAGTTCGCATATATGAAACTATTCGTACATAGGCATGGTCATGGACAGCTTGTGCACAAGTTTGTTTTCCTCGAAACGGTATCCGGGGCATCGGAACCGATTCGTCCTAGGGGGAATAATTTATCGTACTTTGGGGCGAGGCATACGGGACCTTCAGTAAGGCTTGCAACCTAGGCTGAACGAGTTGCGTCGCATGCCAACTTCGATTAAGTCCCTAGTGGTGCATAGCACCAATGACCGCATATAAGATAGTTGCATGCTCACCTATTGTCTTATGCAGGTGTAAATATTATTTTTGTTTTCATGCAGGGACGAGCACGGCCGTGGTAAGAAATATGATAAACTGCGATGTTATGTTGTATGCTTTAATACTCAAAGACGGCTATCGAATATGAACTGAATTCATTTAGTTCTAATAGAAAGACAACTCTAAAGCATGCCTATCCTAACAATCATAGTCGGTTTAGACGAGTTGGTTCGTCTCGTCCACTTAGCAAGTGTGCTAATCCCCTCCCCCAATTTCTCCAGGTGCGGCGGGCGCTCCAACCTAAAACGAAGCTGAAGTGCGGAGAGGCGTTTTGAAGCTCTTCCTATACTGAAGTATTTTGAAGCCAATTCAAGTCGACGGCTTATGTATAAAGGGGCGAATGTATGGGACAACAAGCGTAGTTCAGGCAACTTGTCGAATGTATTTTCTTTTCGTTTTCAATCAATATAGCCGCAACGGCATCCAATATAAATTACGACTTGTACTTCGTTGCAAGCTATGAATGAAAAGTATTTCTATCTTCCTATACTGCGTCTTAAATTCTGATGTGATTTGTGGAGTTTTAACTTGGCGTATTTATATCAAATGCAACGTAACGTTCTGCCTTGTACAAGTGTAATTCCAGACTCGTACGGCATCACGTCTTAGCGAGGACGATCGAATCGGCAATAATTAACAACGGGGACGAACGTTGCCGACTCGGGGCGTGACAAATTGGTATCAGAGCTCAGTTATGTTTCCTCGGATTTTCGAAATATGTTTCATTGTTGGAATGTCCGTTGCGATGGCTTGATTGAATGCTTGTCGGCATGCTGCGTGAAATACAAGTTCCATACAGGTAAGCCCGTAGATATTTTGAAAAATACTAACGGGTTTACACTGTTTGTAGGAATGACTAAGCGAGATAAGAAAATCGCCGACCCAACAACCCAAACTGTAGATAGTACGTCGAGCACAAAAAGCACTGAGCCTAGCGAGACGACTATGCAGAAGATGCTACAGTTGATGGAACTGCAGCAGCAGCAGCTTCAGACACAATTCAAAGCCCAATTTGAGACGCAACAAAGACAGATGAATGCCCTGACTCAGATAGTGAGCAGAATGGCAGGCAATACCAAGACGACGGACGAAGAGCCCGAGGAAAAGCAAGGTGATCAAGAAGAAGACGAGGAGGAAGATGGCTCCCCGCAAATGATGAACTCTCCTTCCATGTTCAAAGTGAAGGAGTTTCGCAAAATGAACCCGCCAAAGTTCAACGGCCGAGCAGAGCCCGACGTGATAGTAGGATGGCTCGCAGAGATGGAGGACTTGTTCGATCTCCTCTGCATCGAAGGGTCCCAGAGGGTGGCCTGTGCGGCGCTGCAGTTACAACTTAGAGCACATGACTGGTAGACGGCGAAGAAACAAGAGATCTGTGAAACCGATTCCAACAAAAAGATTTCTTGGGAAATATTCAAGACAGCCTTCCTTGAGCAGTACGTTCCTCGCGCCATCCGTCGACAGAAGGCAGATGAGTTCATGATGTTGAGGCAAGAGAATATGAGTGTCGAAGATTATGATGCAAGCTTCTCAAAACTTGCAAAATTTGCCGGCGCCTTCCTGCCCAACAAAGAAGAATGGTGCGAGCGTTTTCAGCAAGGCCCTCAACGAAGAACTGCGTAGGGACGTCATGAACCAACGATGCCAAACTTATCGTGAATCCTACGAAGCCGCACTTGATAGTGAGCGAATTTTTGGCCGTATGTCACAAAGGGCCGTGCCTGTCGTTCGCAACAACTTCAACAAGCGTCCTAATGACGCTGGAGGATCGGGAGTACAAAAGCGCCCAAACACGTCTGAGAATCGTGGTCACTTTGCCGCAGTAAATTGCAACAGATGCGGCAAGCGTGGGCACCGAGCACCCGATTGTAGACTGAGAACATGCTTCAAGTGTGGCGAGCTAGGCCACTTCAGTAAATATTGTCAGGCGGGGAAGCCGAATCAACACAACCCACCAAGGAACACTCCGAATCCATATAAAGCGCCGACACTACAAGGCGCAAATGCGGTGCCTGTGACCCCGCAGAATCAACGCCACGGAGCTCAAGGCCGAGTTTATGCCTTAACTCGGGACGAGACATATGCGTCCGATACGGTTGTAACAGGTATATTACTCTACAAAGATATACCTGCTCGAGTCCTATTCGATTCGGGTGCTACGCATAGCTTTATATCTGCTGATTTTACGAAAGAAAATAAAATAACCATGCAATCACTAGATATAAATATTAGCGTTAGCACTCCGTCGGGAGTCGATATGCCTGCGAACTTTATTTGTAGGGATGGCCACATTTGCGTCGGGGAAAGATATCTATCCTTGGATGCCGTCGTACTAGACATCAAAGATTACGACGTAATCCTGGGCATGGATTGGTTGGGCGCTTATTGTGCAACGATCGAGTGCACGGAGAAGAGAGTGGTGTTTCGCCTTCCTGGCGAGACAGAGTTCTCATATTCGTGCGGTACGGCCTCGAAGACGGCGATGATGGTGTCGGCAATCTCGGCAAGGCGTATGCTGCGTTCCGACTGTTCGGGATACTTGGCATCAGTTCGAGACATGCGGACGGATAATACAAACACAATGCAGACTGATGTTGTGGCAGATTTTTCTGACGTTTTTTCTGACGAGATGCCCGGGATGTCGTCGGATCGAGAAATTGAATTCAGGATCGACACCTTTCCGGATACACAGCCGATATCAAAGGCACCTTACCGAATGGCTCCAGCAGAACTGAAGGAACTGAAGGTGCAATTACAAGAGTTGCTAGACCGCAGATTTATTCGCCCTAGCATCTCTTCGTGGGGAGCTCCCGTACTATTCGTGAAGAAGAAAGATGGGTCGTTGCGACTATGCATCGACTATCGGGAACTCAACAAGGCGACCGTGCGAAACAAGTATCCTTTGCCGCGAATCGACGACTTGTTTGACCAACTGCAAGGCGCGGCAATATTTTCAAAAATCGATCTTCGTTCAGGCTATCATCAGTTGAAGATCAAGTCCGACGACATATCGAAGTCTGCCTTCCGCACTCGATATGGTCATTACGAATTCTTTGTCATGTCGTTCAGTTTGACTAATGCCCCTGCCGCGTTCATGGATCTGATGAACCGAGTCTTCCGACCTCAAATAGATAAATTTGTAGTCGTATTCATCGACGATATCCTTGTCTACTCAAAGAATCGGGAAGAGCACGCAGAATATTTGAAGACGGTGCTGCAGATTCTGCGTGAAAATAAATTGTACGCCAAGCAGAGTAAGTACGAGTTCTGGATGAGTAGCGTGACATTCCTCGGGCACGTAATCTCTGCCGAAGGTATCGCGGTGGACCCAAAGAAGATTGATGCGGTGGTGGATTGGAAACGACCTGCCTCGGCTAGCGACATTCGGAGTTTCCTGGGCTTAGCGGACTACTATCGTAGATTCGTGCGAAGCTTCTCAAAACTAGCGTCGCCTCTGACTCGCCTCACCCAGAAGGGAGTAGTATTTGAATGGAGCGACGACTGTGAATCCAGCTTCCAAGAGTTGAAGCAACGGCTCATCTCAGCTCCAATCCTTGCACTTCCAGACGGTCCAGAAGGCTTTCAGATATTCAGCGACGCATCGGGAACTGGCCTCGGGTGCGTACTCATGCAGAGAGACAAAGTCATCTCCTACGCTTCACGGCAGTTGAAGCAGCACGAGAAAAACTACCCGACGCACGACCTAGAATTGGCGGCGATCGTCTTTGCATTGAAGTTATGGCGGCACTACCTCTATGGCGTGGCATGCAGAATCTATACAGATCACAAAAGCCTGAAGTACTTATTTACACAACGGGAACTCAACCTACGACAGCGACGTTGGCTCGAACTCATAAAAGATTACGAGCTAACGATCGAGTATACACCGGGCAAGGAAAACGTGGTGGCCGACGCACTCAGCAAAATGTTTATGGGAACACTGGCCATAAACAAGGAGATAAAGCGAGACCTTGAAGCGATGGGTATCGAACTCGGAATTGAGTATCGACACCTGCACCTAGCTCAACTGAAGTTAGGATCGAGCCTGCTTAGCAAGATAAAGACCGCACAGGGGGACGACTCATTCCTGAAAAAAATGCGCGAGCTGATTTCAACGGGAAGGGCGACTGACTTTGCGGAAGACGGAGACGGGACGATGCGACTAAAGGGAAGGCTCTGCATTCCGGAAACTGCCGAACTCAGAAAAGAAATTCTGACAGAGGTGCACTATGCGAAGTACTCGTTACATCCTGGAAGCACCAAGATGTACAAAGACTTGCGCACAAACTTTTGGTGGCACGGTATGAAGAAAGACGTGGCTACGTTCGTATCGCAATGCATGGCGTGTCAGCAGGTGAAGGCGGAACACCAACGGCCAGGCGGCGAGCTGCAGAACATCCCCATTCCCGAGTGGAAGTGGGACAATATCTCGATGGATTTTATTGTGGGATTTCCGAAGACGCCGCGGGAGAATGACGCGATTTGGGTCATTGTTGATAGATTGACCAAGTCGGCTCACTTTATCGCAATTAAAGTAGGATGGAGCGTCGATCGGTTAGCACAAATCTACGTCGATGAGATTGTTCGACTGCACGGGGTACCGGCCTCTATAATTTCGGACAGAGACGGGCGATTCCTATCGCGTTTCTGGACGAGCCTCCAAGCGGCGATGGGGACCAAACTGAACTTTAGTTCGGCATACCATCCCCAAACAGACGGTCAGACAGAGAGGGTCAATCAGATCTTAGAAGATATGTTGCGTCTGTGTGC
Source organism: Iris pallida (assembly GCA_029216955.1). Lineage (NCBI taxonomy): Eukaryota > Viridiplantae > Streptophyta > Magnoliopsida > Asparagales > Iridaceae > Iris > Iris pallida. The sequence goes on along the minus strand of JANAVB010030817.1, from coordinate 20,738,050 downwards.
GATCGACCTAAAGACTAGTTGGGATACGCATTTGCCGCTTGCGGAGTTTGCGTATAACAATAGTTATCAGTCGAGCATTCAGATGGCTCCATACGAAGCGCTCTACGGGAGGAAGTGCCGTTCGCCGATATGCTGGCATGAAGTCGGAGAGCGACAAGTGCTTGGACCGGAACTGGTGGAGCAGGCCGTCGAAAAGATCCGCTTGATTCGAGATAGACTCCGCATCGCGCAAAGTCGACAAAAGAGCTACGCAGATCTTCGTCGGCGACCGCTAGAGTTCTTGGCCGGGGACCATGTGTTTCTAAAAGTAACGCCCATGCGCGGTGTGATGCGGTTCGGCATTAAAGGCAAGTTGAGCCCGAGATTTGTAGGCCCCTTCGAGATCATTGAGCGAGTTACGACGGTTGCTTATCGGATCGCACTACCTCCTGCCTTAGCTGATGTGCACGATATTTTCCACGTTTCACAACTTCGAAAATACGTGCACGATCCAAGTCATGTGGTCAGCTTCGATCAGTTGGAGCTACGTACTGACTTGTCTTACTCGGAGGAGCCTATTCAAATTTTGGACCGCAAGGAGAAGGTGCTGTAAAATCGGTCGATGTCCTTGGTCCGCGTGCTTTGGCGGAACCATTCAGTCGAGGAGTCGACGTGGGAGATGGAGGCGGAGATGAAAGAGAAGTACCCCGCGTTGTTTGTCTAAATTAAGGTCAGACCCTTGTTCTTAAGTTTCGGGACGAAACTTTTTCTTAGTGGTATATTATGTAGCGCCCCGCTTTCGATAGGCGACGGAACTTCATAATATGCTAGCGTCGAGTCAGATCGGACGGGAACTTAGATGGCCATCTGACTCGATCGCTAAGCTTGGTAAACGTTAACGCCTTGCGGCATCGATTCAAATCGATTTGGACGGAAGTTACGAGAATCGATCCAACTAATGGAACGACTTCTGTTGGAATAAGTCCTAGATGCAGCGGGCTGCGTCTCAGCGAGTGAGCTCTCTATAAGAGTCCCTTCGACGGGACCGGACCGCTGTATAGTTTTCTTGGAGCTTTGCCGCTGGGCTTGATGAAGTGCTTTCGCATCGTTTTCATGGATGCAATTACAATTTCGATGCAAGGGGAAAAGAAGGAATTCTAACAAAGCGTTGGTGCCATTGCAGGAGCTCGCGTAACTAAGGATTGACGTCGCGTAGCGCTTGGACGATCGGCACGAAGCAAAGTAATCGGTGGGTGATTCGACCCTTCTTTTCTAGTCTGTCCCGCAAACTTATTCCTTGCTTCGAATTCATCAAATCGAACGATGCCAAGTTAATTGCATGCCAATCCACTAAGTCAAGAACTCGGGAAAAACGTATCGATTTTGAGTAATCTACTCAGAAAAATACAAGTTTCTCACATAACTGGAAAAGTTTAAGGTTCTAGTAAAAAGATAGACTATTTCATCTGCTGCAAAATATTATGAAACGTCGATCATGGGTTATGATGTCTCGGACAATTTGGTGCCCACGGGACGCTAAATCGGTGTACGGCTTTGGGGAAAATGAATCGTTGCATGAGTTACGAGAAATGATAATGTCGTTCGATACTATCCGCGCTATACAAAATAGTTCGCATATATGAAACTATTCGCACATAGGCATGGTCATGGACAGCTTGTGCACAAGTTCGTTTTCTTCGAAACGGTATCCGGAGCATCGGAACCGATTCGTCCTAGGGGGAATAATTTATCGTGCTTCGGCGCGAGGCATACGGGACCTTCAGTAAGGCTTACAACCTAGGCTGAACGGGTTGCGTCACATGCCAACTTCGATTAAGTCCCTAGTGGTGCGTAGCACCAATGACCGCATATAAGATAGTTGCATGCTCACCTATTGTCTTATGCAGGTGTAAATATTATTTCTGTTTTCATGCAGGGACGAGCACGGCCGTGGTAAGAAATATGATAAACTGCGATGTTATGTTGTATGCTTTAATACTCAAAGACGGCTATCGAATATGAACTGAATTCATTTAGTTCTAATAGAAAGACAACTCTAAAGCATGCCTATCCTAACAATCATAGTCGGTTTAGACGAGTTGGTTCGTCTCGTCCACTTAGCAAGTGTGCTAATCCCCTCCCCCAATTTCCCCAGGTGCGGCGGGCGCTCCAACCTAAAACGAAGCTGAAGTGCGGAGAGGCATTTTGAAGCTCTTTCTATACTGAAGCATTTTGAAGCCAATTCAAGTCGACGGCTTATGTATAAAGGGGCGAATGTATGGGATGGCAAGCGTAGTTCAGGCAACTTGTCGAATGTATTTTTTTTCCGTTTTCAATCAATGTAGCCGCAACGGCATCCAATGTAAATTGCAACTTGCACTTCGTTGCAAGCTATGAATGAAAAGTATTTCTATCTTCCTATACTGCGTCTTAAATTCTGATGTGATTTGTGAAGTTTCAACTTGGCATATTTATATCAAATGCAACGTAACATTCTGCCTTGTACGAGTGTAATTCCCGACTCGTACGGCATCACGCCTTAGCGAGGATGATCGAATCGGCAATAATTAACAACGGGGACGAACGTTGCCGACTCGGGGCGTGACAGCACCGTTTATCATTCATTGTCTTTCTAATCTTGCCTTAGGATCAGTTTCATGGCATATTTCGTAACCTATCTCGTGTTGCCGAATTCAAGTGTCGCATGAAATTACATGCACGACTTACCCATACTTACCGTCCGGCCTTCCCTGTCCAAAGTAAACCAAGTTAGTCAACAATTCATGTGTAATAACATAACGTGATTCTTGGAAACATTCAATATCAAGGGCGTGTCCCTGCCTCAGTTTCTAGTACGTCGTAGGCGTATTCTCTAACTCATTGTACGAAGTATTCATTATCATTTGGTGTGATACATTTCAAGCCGTTCAGTGGGCGATTGTTTATTTTTACTTAGACTACTTTGATTTCAATGCAAGGACTTGCACGTGGATAGCCACCAGTAAAGTCCACTTAATCTATATGCACTGGTCGTTGGCATGACAAGCCATTTTGGACATTTTCCCTTGGTATTTCTCAACTTAGCGTAGGGTGATGGCTGGTACACCCCGTTAAGTCTCTTGAATATACCCTGCACTTACGTCTCCTGGTGCCCAAGCCCGCACCCAAGCAGCCCGTAAGCCCCGTTTTGATTCCGTCTAGGCCGGCCACAGTATCTCCACACAACGCCCGTGCCGCAGAATCCTTCCACTACACGGCCACAGTATACCCCCCCATCGCCCGTGCCGTTTGTCCACGACCATTTCGTATTATCTTGTCATTTTAACTTAACGGCTATCTCCGAGCCGTAGGCTAACCCTTAGCCATAATGCGTTATCGACCAGGTTGGCGTCCGTGCAGCGCGGGTAGCGAGCCCCGTTGCACGTGCCCGTCACACCTGTCGCTAACCATTCTTTTCTTTCTTATCTTTCATGTGTTCTTTTTTTCTTTCTTTCTTTCACTTGTTCGTTCGTTCATTGATTCATTCACGTATTCATTCATTCATTCATTCGTTGATTCATTCATTCATTCGTTACGCAACTCCCAGTACGGGAGTCGCCTTGGCGACCCATCGGTCCCATAGTCTTTCAATGTTGCTATACTCTACTCGGAACGACTATGTTGATAGTCTTCCCATTTCATTGTTGTAAACCATTCATTATTTTATTGTTGAACGCATAAAGGACTTGTACGTAAGCTTGTGCCTTAGCACGAGCGTAGAGCGCGGTACGAGAGTTCTCACATTTTTCCATGTTCCTTTCCATATTCTATACAAGCATACATGATGGGATTATTCCCTTAGCTAGGTGCGTTGAGTCATTTATTAGCATGCACGGTGTTATCGCCTAGCGATTCTAGCAAGAGTGTCCGTATTGTTATGTGTCAAGGCTAAGCAAAGACGGGTTCATCGGAGCCACCCACCTTAGCGATGTTCGCATCGGCCGAGCGATACTCCGAGCGCGCCTTTGAAACTCTAAGTCTGGATTCATCTTGACAGGCCAATGTAAGCCTTGCATCAATTCTTCATCAGGTTGATGCCAATTGTTCGGGTCGACGGCTCGTTTGAGTCGTTGCACTTGCCGTTTGAATCGGCGTTCCGCTAGGACGGAGCGGGTCATTACATAATACACCACTCAAAATAAGTCTCGTCCTCGAGACTTCCTAAGTGCAGGTCATCCTACCATTCCTTAACCCATATCGTGTACGTATCTTAGACAATTTCTATCGAATGGCTTTACCGTTCGATGGCATCGAACTATACTCGATACCTTTCCAAGTCCCTTGTCCGTATACATTTTGGTCGATTTTTATTGAATAACTTTTCATTCATTTTAGAGTTGATGTTTCTTCAACTTGGTTGCTATTTCGACGTGTCATGGGACTGAAATGGTCACACGAGACACGTTGTAATTCGTTAAATGCGAGGGTCGTAGGCTAAGGCAAACTCACTTTCTTTTATCTCGGTTATTGAGATGATCCGATTCGCTTCTCAAGCGTTCTTGTCTACGAAATCAGTATGGTTTCTTCTTAGCGGGGTCGACCAAGTCTAACTAATTTCCGTCCAATTCAAGACTAAGTATTGCACTATCGTCGAGCATATCTTCCTATCAATGGTTCAATTCGTTATACCAACTTTTACTTTCACGATATCGATTCCATATCATTCGCTTGTTTAGGGCCAATCTTGGTATCGTTCATGCACACTCCGCTCACACGTTTCTTCGATTCCGAGCTACGCTCGTACTAGTATCATTTCTTTCTTTTAATACAATTTCAAGTTCTCGACACTCTTCCATTCCTCAAGTCTCGTTTGGAATTCAATGTGTCACTTGGTTAGATCGTACACGCATTCCAGGCGTCCCCAAAATACATGCATTCACCAAACTGCGTGATAGAGAATTCATCATTCTCACTCGAGTCGCATCGTGCACATACTTCGACGTCCCTGAAATATATGCATATCAGCCGAGCCTCGTGAGCAGGGTTTCCTATATTCGTGATTCATGCCATCCATCCCTGCCAATCCTCAAGATCAATCTTTCGATTGCTAACAATTGAAATAGGGCGTCTCGCCTAACCGCTAGGCTATTTCTTTTCGAGGCTAAGTCAATGTCAGGATTGGAATCATAGTTCCCCAACAATAATGCCAACACTGACCCCAATCCTAGGGTCAAACCAAAGTTGGTAGTACGGGAGGTTTTCTACCCAAGCTCGCATCACTCAGATTTCTAAACATCGAACACGATCACCTATTCGTATCAATGTATTCGTTGCGCATATTCGAATCCATTCAAATCACCCAATCGACATACTTCACATATCCATTCTAACTAATTTATGTATTCGATCACGAGGTCATCCAGCTCGACAATACATTGCGTCCCAATCTCACGCGAGTCCGATCATCCACGGTGGTTCATGAATCACCATGCAACGCTCCCGCGGAATAATCATTCTCATCGGGACATAACTTCTTGTTTGAGTTTAGACTAACTCATTCTCGATACGCGGATTGGACCTACTCAATCCTCAAGTTCAATCATCAAACACACTGATTCATTCTCGAGTTTACCTTCGTGTCAAACCACAAGTCGAAGCAATCAAATTGCCACGCCATCCAAGTTCAATCACTTCCGCTGTATGAATCACCATATCAGCGCTCATACGGAGTGATCGTCCTAATCCGGCGTGACGCATGTGCGAGGCTGGAGTTGCACTCGCATAAGACAAGAACGTCAACGTTGTGGTTGTCAACGAAGCAAATCCAAGCATTCTCATTTTCATCCAAGCCAAATCAATTCGACAGTCTGACCGTCATGCATTCAACTAGAAAATCCTCGAGCCAAGTCTATCTTTTCCTCGACACATTTTTAATATCCCAAGTGTAGCATCCAACGGAACAATAACATTTGCACGATCGTCATTCGCCGAGTCAAAGTACCCCCGAGTTATCGTATATCGATCTTTGATACGCCTCAATACCATCGACGATATGCGTAACCTGACGATCTTCCTTTGCAACCGATTTTGAGTCGTGCGTTGATGCTGTTGTCCGAGTTAGATATTCCATAATTTCATTTAATATTCAAGATCAAGTTCAACTGCTATTCCTCAAGCTAGTTTCAAGATCGTTGTTCAAACTCAAGTCATAATTCATTTGAATCAATCTGAAATCGTACGCGCGATCCTCTAAGTTTTCTCGATCAAGACCATTCATTTTCATTCATCGTTCCGAACCATTTTCTAACTCGCGTTGCCCATTGACAAGTTGTCCAGCGACATCTCGTTCGGGACTTTTGAAGTCACAGCCAACTAAGCGTGACACGTTCTAAGGCTTTGCGCGATCGCATCGCTTGCCGACATACTCGTACGATCCGTAAATCCTTTAGTCTCGCTCAAACGATTTCTATGATGTCCATACACCACTCAGGGTTCGAGCCACTCGACTAGTCGTCGACATTCATTCTTATTCTTCTCCGAACCTATCATATACACCACTCGGATTCAAGCCATACGATCTAGTCCTTAATCACGTTCGCGTCATGCGCTAAGACATCCTTCAGATTCGTTCGACGAATCTCTAGCGTAATCGCTCACGTCGCCTTGACGTACTAAGTCGTATGTACTAATCCTCAAAATCCAAGCCAATCTTTCGTGCATGCCTAAGCGTTAGTTTGATAGCGTTCCTATTGATATACACTCTAAGTGTATCTCCGTTCTCGACCGAGCGGTACTTGATATCGCTCGCAACTCGATTGCACCAGAAGTCGAGGTGCGCGACACGCGGCACAACTTAGCTAAAAGGCTGTGTGCATAACCATCCCGTTTGAACTATACTTTGGTCTCGTGTACTTGTTTGCTGTCAGCGTAAGCTCATTCAAGCACGCACTGCATTTGCTAACTCTTAACATCGGTTCCTTCCAACTCAAGTCCGTCGTGGTGGCACAAAGGCCTTCGCCTATCGATCCCGTCCAACCGAGTACTTGTACGAGCTTTTGAAAATATTAAACTTATTGTATGGAACATCCCAAGGCACAACGAGAGATAGCGTACACTTCTTTTGTTTCAACGAGCTTTCAAAACTGAGAGAATCGAAATGAAGTCCAAGGACGTAATGCCGTACTTTGATACCAATCTGTCACGTCCCGCTCCCGTAGGAGCGTTCGTCCTCGCTAAGGCGTGATGCCGCACGGGCCTAGGTTGCGCCCGTGCAAGGCCAAGTCCAGAACGGCCGATTTGAGCTAGGCCACAGAGTCGCACAGAGTGTCCCCATTTGCAGCAAAAAGTAAATGAACACAAATTGAAGCGAATTCAAACTCTTTATTGATATTCAAGAAGTTTACAAGCGACGCTAGGCCGATATTACAAATCGCTCAAGCTCTCTCTCCCTCTTTGAAAAATAAAAGGCGTGCCAAGTGGCTTACAACATGGAATAATTTATGGCGATGTTCCGATACATTATGTCCTGTATATGGTGCTCCAGCTCCTTGCAATGCTCCAAGGCTCCAGAGATAGCTCCGCGCCTTAGCACATTCGAGGGAAGCTCTGCACCCGATGACGTCTCCTGCATCCTGCAAACAGACTGTGGGGTTATCAGTACATTATTATGCACTGGTGGGGAGGCTAGTTTGCCCACAATGCTATCATTACCAAACACGTTCTAATTTACTTTTGTGCACCGTCTATCATTCATTATCTTTCTAATCTTGCCTTAGGATCAGTTTTATGGCATATTTCGTAACCTATCTCGTGTTGCCGAATTCAAGTGTCGCATGAAATTACATGCACGACTTACCCATACTTACCGTCCGGCCTTCCCTGTCCAAAGTAAACCAAGTTAGTCAACAATTCATGTGTAATAACATAACGTGATTCTTGGAAACATTCAATATCAAGGGCGTGTCCCTGCCTCAGTTTCTAGTGCGTCGTAGGCGTATTCTCTAACTCATTGTACGAAGTATTCATTATCATTTGGTGTGATACATTTCAAGCCGTTCAGTGGGCGATTGTTCATTTAACTTAGACTACTTTGATTTCAATGCAAGGACTTGCACGTGGATAGCCACCAGCAAAGTCCACTTGATCTATATGCACCGGTCGCTGGCATGACAAGCCATTTTGGACATTTTTCCTTGGTATTTCTCAACTTAGCGTAGGGTGATGGCTGGTACACCCCGTTAAGTCTCTTGAATATACCCTGCACTTACGTCTCCTGGTGCCCAAGCCCGCACCCAAGCAGCTCGTAAGCCCCGTTTTGATTCCGCCTAGGCCGGCCACGGTATCTCCATACAACGCCCGTGCCGCAGAATCCTTCCACTACACGGCCACGGTATACCCCCCGATCGTCCGTGCCGTTTGTCCACGACCATTTTGTATTATCTTGTCATTTTAACTTAACGGCTATCTCCGAGCCGTAGGCTAACCCTTAGCCATAATGCGTTATCGACCAGGTTGGCGTCCGTATAGCGCGGGTAGCGAGCCTCGTTGTACGTGCCCGTCACACCTGTCGCTAACCATTCTTTCCTTTCTTATCTTTCATGTGTTCTTTCTTTTCTTTCTTTCTTTCACTTGTTCGTTCGTTCATTGATTCATTCACGTATTCATTCATTCATTCATTCATTCGTTACGCAACTCCCAGTACGGGAGTCGCCTTGGCGACCCATCGGTCCTATAGTCTTTCAATGTTGCTATACTCTACTCGGAACGACTATGTTGATAGTCTTCCCATTTTATTGTTGTAAACCATTCATTGTTTCATTGTTGAATGCATAAAGGACTTGTACGTAAGCTTGTGCCTTAGCACGAGCGTAGAGCGCGGTACGAGAGTTCTCACATTTTTTCATGTTTCGTTCCATATTCTATACAAGCATACATTATGGGATTATTCCCTTAGCTAGGTGCGTTAAGTCATTTATTAGCATGCACGGTGTTATCGCCTAGCGATTCTAGCAAGAGTGTCCGTATTGTTATGTGTCAAGGCTAAGCAAAGACGGGTTCATCGGAGCCACCCACCTTAGCGATGTTCGCATCGGCCGAGCGATACTCCGAGCGCGCCTTTGAAACTCTAAGTCTAGATTCATCTTGACGGGCCAATGTAAGCCTTGCATCAATTCTTCATCAGGTCGATGCCAACTGTTCGGGTCGACGGCTCGTTTGAGTCGTTGCACTTGCCGTTTGAATCGGCGTTCCGCTAGGGCGGAGTGGGTCATTACAACTGCTCCTCCTCCTCCTTCAATCTGACTGTGAGATCTCTTCTGACCCCCAGTCCTTGCCGTGATCCTCTGAATGGTGATCTCATGCCTTCGAGTTGCCGTCAATACTTCGTCAAAAGTCTGGTAATTGTGCCCCTCTATCAATTGCAAGAGCTCAAGATGAAACCCTTGCTGGAACCTCATCGCCCTCTGGCGCTCCGTTGCTACCATCTCTGGGGCAAACCTACTCAATCTGCAGAACTTTGCTGCATAAGCATCTACTGTCTTGCCGGCCTGCTTGAGATTGATAAACTTCGGTTGCAGCTCAAACTGCGCCACAACTCCATAGTACTTCATCTTGAATCTTGCTGTGAAATTGTCCCAAGCAACGGGACGTCTGATACCTACTTCCTCTGATTCCTACCAATCACGTGCGAGATCCTGAAGTAACAACTTCACCTGATCCACACGTTCTTCTGCCGGTACCTTAGCTGCCGTCAGAATAGCCTCATTATCCTTAAGCCATGCATCTGCTGAAATAGCATCTTCCGTGCCCTCGAAACGGCGGGGGTTGTACTTGCAAAATCTGGTTGATGCTCCTGAATCTGGTCTCGCCCCTCTTTCCAATGCCGTTTGTAACATTTGGTTGAGTAGTACATTCTGCTCTTGCAACTGAGCGTGCATGCGCTGCTGGGCTAACATCTGGTGTTGTTGAGTAGCCATCATCCCTCTCATGATCTCCAGAAGGGCCGGTGTGTCCATTTCCGCAGGGGTAGGTGGAACTGTTGGTGGTGGTGGAACCTCTGGATACTGCGATCCAGCTGCTGCTTCCACTATCACTTCTTCCTGGATAGTCTCTTGAGGTAGTACTGGCCCTTATTGCTGACCAACCTGGTCATGTTGTCCATGCTGTCCATGTTGTTGCTGTCCAGTCCTGACAGATGCGGACGAGGTGCCCCTAAGAAAAGGGATAAGAGAACAATCAAACGACCGGACATGAAGGATCAATGAAGTCGAGGGATACTGGAATGTCAAGCTGGAGTTGAGAATCAACAAATTTTGAGATCAAGGGGGAACATGTGTGATTGAGACATCCTATTAAAATACCCCACAAGTCTGAAATCAGACCTGCATGGGCCACCACTAAAACCTTATCACGCCCCAGAACCAGAATACTGGAGAGCGAGGGAATGACTCAGCCAGCTACGTATTATGGGTAGATGAATACTGTATAATACGATCAATGATGTCTACAAGACGAGGGGGTGCATACTGCATGAAAGTCTCCCTATGGTCACTTTCTATCTATTGTCTCAATCATTCAAACAAGAAACAGAAATAGAGAACATGTAAGATAAAGCAGTAAGGCATCCCAAACGCTCAGTCAAAAATGTTCTTGATATCTGGCTTTACAAAACACAGCCAGATAATATAGTAAATATACACAATTGTTATCAGCTGCAGCCTGACTTAGTTACAATTATGCAAAAGTAGGTGCAAGACAATCCGACTAACATGTCGGTGCCAAACGACAAAGTATAAAGTATTTAACAAAATGAGCGAGGAAGTAAGGAACCCACTCGAGCCCTCCTGCGATCATCCCTCTAGTGTTGACCATCTTGGAGGTAGAAGTAAGCTGGATCCTCGGGGACCGGCTCTAAATCTGGCCATGCAAAACCAGAGAGGTTAGATCTCTAATAGCAAGTACCGCAAGGAAGCACGATATGAGGAGTAAAACCAGTAATAGGAAACATAATAAATAGATCTCTGCTATCTACTAGGATTCACATAACATCACGACACTTCGAACCAACCTCCCAACCAAACAAGGACAGAAGTTGGCCCGTCATGTCCTGACATTCTGATCATCTCAGTTAGGTAACAGAGTGGGTACAGTACACAAACAAATCAATTTAAACGGCCATGCAACTACTACGGCTTGCTACAGTGAGTTCCAAGTTATCCTGGAATTATGCAATAGGAATTCCTCAGTTCTTACTATGTGCAAGCAAGGCTAGTTTACCCAGTCAATCAATTGCGCCAATCATGAATTAGACGAGTCCCAGCGGGACACCCGTCATCAATATACAATATACAATAAATAATATAACCAGATACCGCTCCCTGTCCGTGTGGCAGATTTGCAGTATCTGTGGGGACCAACCGGCCTGTCGGGTACTACTAGTCCCAAGAGGGCTGTCATGTAAGAACTCGGGAATCCATTCTCTCCATGTAATTATTTATTTTATTTAACTTAATAGTCTCTACGTTGAGTGAAGTCCCATGCCGTGGATCATGGTCATTCAGAATGAGTACTGGTGTACAGGGTACGATATGCACAACTCTACAACGATACCCGTGCGGTTAGGTTGTAGGTCTTACATAGCGTAATGCAACAATCAAAACTAACCACGAAATAATCACGCCTTGATCATAAAATACACATGCTGCTGTTTGTGGAAAATAATTAAATAAATAAATAAATAAATAAATTGAAGCCTGCATGTGCCTGTATATCAATGTTCAGGATCAGCCAGTCGATCACAATAGTTCATAATTAATATAAACGTGTATCATTCATTCAATTTAATAAGACGGCTAGCCAGTCTCTTAGTCCCAACTAGGAACGCATGATCAATTATTAAATTAAGATAACAATCCTTGTTTATTAATGCCAAGACAATAATTAATGTTAACAAATGCCAAATCAATCAATAAATGGTGATAAATGTCACTCAATCTCAATCAATGCCGAAATAACAATTTTATGTTTAATTAATGCCAACTCGGGACAGAATCAGCTAAAAGGGTACTATGGGCTATAGTCCATGCGGCCGGGTTAATTGGGATTCTATGCGGCTCAATAAAACATGCATACGCGATTAATAAATTACATGCGGCTCGAAAAGGCAAGCCTATGGGGCTAAATGACAATTCTCATGCGGTCGGAATGATAAGTCTTTATGCGGCTGGAATTAAGACGAGTCCTATGCGGCTCAAAATGCCATGCGGCCAAGGGTCGCCAAGGTCCATGCGGCTAGGATTACCAAGCTTTATGCGGCTCAAACAACGAGCCTCATGCGGCTGATCAGTGCCATGCAGACAGAGTTAAGTCATATGCGGTCAGAAGGACTCGGGTCCTTATGCGGCTAGAATTTATATGCGGTCGGATACCCCATGCGGCCAGAACTTCATGCGGCTGAAACTCTTCATTCGGTCGAACTCTTCATGCGGCCAGCTAATCTTCATGCGGCCGAATTTATTCATACGGCCCAAGAAGACTTGCCGCATAAAAACTCATGCGGTCAAGCGCTATCATGCGGCCAGGATCTGTTCTTCTTCTCCGAATTTTCTAAGGACAGAACCATGGAAACCATTGCTCCAAGCTCTCTAAATCCTTCATTCCAAGTCCAAAACTGAACTTCCATAGGTCAAAATGGGGTAGAACGAAATTTTCTACAACATAGAACCATCAAAACTTAAAGATAACAAAGTTTACTAGATCAAAACCTAAGAATTCCAAAAATACATTAAGCTTAGATCTACAAGAAATGAACCATGGAAATTGAAAAGGCTAAGTACTAAAGAGGCTCAAAATCAAGTAAGAAAGATGATGAAATGATAATAATGGTGATCCATCAAGAAGTAAGTTTGGCACTTGCCTTGGCGGCTGGTAGGTGGAGAAGAGTTATGGAGGAAGAAGAAGATTAATGGTGAAGTAATGAAGAGAGAGAGAAAGGGTGGGCTTTAAATGGAAGGGGTGGTGGTAGGTGGGGGTTAACTTAACTAAACCAGTCCAAGCCGAACCCAAAGTATAGCTAAAGCAGAGTATAAAAGCAGAAAATAAAATACAGAAATTAAATTGCAGAAAATTAATTAACATAAAATTAAAGGAGTTTAACTACAGAACAATACATGATAAATATTAAATAAATATATTAAAACAGTACATGTATTAAAAATACGCATTCTGGGAACGGGAAGTGACACAAGGGGTTGGTTTGTGATAGTCGAAACTAATTATAGTTGTCCCTCGATCCGACCTTTTGTGAGACATTTTTTTATTGTCCGGACGGATCATTTGTGACCTTAACCTCTGTAGATCAATGCGGGGTTTGAAAGATTGCTTTAAGCAGAGGATGATTATCCAAGTCCAAAGTCTTGTAAACTTAGTTAATCCAACCTTGTTCAGACAACCGTAGACATGTCAAGTAGTCGGGTTGGCAGTACGAGTTCGGCAAAAAATAGTCCATGTGTCGGCCTGGCCCAAATAAACACTTAGGCCCGGAGTGGCTCAGCCCAGTATATCGGAATGTATCGGACATCATATTTTGGCCCATAAAAGGGTCCGCCACAATCCAGCCCAAAGTCAAGTCCGATCCGGTCCGAATATTATTCGCAACGTAAATAGTATAAATAGTGATTGAAATATATTCTGCGATCTCCTTTGCTAGTTTGCACATTAACCTTTGGTGAAGTAATTTTGTTACTTCTCGTTATCCTTGTATTCACATGCTATTCATTTAATCATTTTTACTTCTAGTACGTTTAAAAGATTGCAAAGTTATCAAGATGAATACGTCTACTCATTGCTCAAAAATGATATATATGTCTTACTAAAAGATTTGTCCAACTTTTGTATCCCTTGTCATTATGTACAACCTCATTTCTGGTTTACTCAGCTATATGTCTAATATTCTGGTTTTGCAAACAATCGATTCATCATTCATAACACAACACGATAGATGAATCAGTTACCAAGATAGAATACACAACATTTTCTCGTGCAAATCAGTAAAAAATTTGCAATCATAGTACAAAGTGTTGTTTGAATACAATTATTATAAGCCAATCAAATTCTCTTAGAAAGCCCATAAAAGAACCATTACCAAGCAAACAAGCGTGTAGTCATTGGGCAACTGTAACAATAGTCTTCTGCACATTGTACATTGGCAATGATCTCATATTTGTTCAAAAACATGTAAACAGATTCATGTGCAAGGCCCAAGTCCGATCCGATTCAATCTGGCCCAAAATTTATCGTGCCGTGTGCCACGTACCGAATTAACGTAGATTTTCAACCTTAGGCCCAATCCTTGTTAGTAATTCGGCAAACGGAAAAAAAAATCGGGACGGCAAAAGTACGAGTATAAATCGGCTCAGTGAAAATAAAATACGTTCAAAAATTTGGTCAAATATTCAAAAAATGAAAATATTGATGTTAGAAACTTCACATGCTTAAATATGTTGTCAAATTTGGTTAATTAAACAGGTTCCCACCACATTTTTTGGCCAAATTTTTCAATAATTTATATGGAACACGTCTAAAACTTCACATGCTTAAAATCTACGTGGTAATTTGAATATGTCAAAAGTACGCAAGTATTATACGTGTATGAAAGATACGAAAAAATTCGCGTATAATACAAGTTTTATTCGGATGATTGCTAACAAGGGGCCCAATCTGGTACGCTATAGTGTATGAGCCTGAGAGATCCGATCCAGATCTGGCCTAGCCCACTTGACAGCTCTAGACAAGACCCTCATCCATGACCATGTGTGCAAGTGCAACTCACCTACCGGAATAATAAAGAGGCAGGGGATGGGATCATTGCTCTTTGGAGGGTTTGGTTCCGTTGGAGTAAGAATTGCAACATTTTGGTTGTCTATGTTGTTATTTATAACATTTGTTAGAAATTGTGTACTTGTGGACTACTGTGTAAATGTGTCAATATCGTAAAAAAAAAAAACTGTTACAATAATATTCCAATTTCTACATTTTTTTTTGTTACAATTTGTGTAATTGGTATACATAACTCTTACAAACAGACAAGTAACCCATGTCAACAACTTTTATACTTGTATGGAATTTTAGACAACCAGATAGACCTACAAAAATAGACCTAAGAATATGAAAAGTAGACATACATGATAAAAAAGAGAGGCAAATTTGATAGCGACTCTATATTTTACTCATGACAGTTCATTACTTCAAGACAATCCAGTTTGGTAGAAATTTTACTCAGAACAGAACAGCTCGAATTTTACTTTGGACTGGCTCCCGCATCCTCCCTCCCCCAAACCCTCACCCAACCATTCATTTGATAATTTCGACCCTCTTCAAATTTCCTTCTTCAATCCTAAACCCTAACTCCCTTCTTCATTCTTCCACTTCCAAATTCTTAAACCATAATTCCCTTCTCCATTCTTCCAAGTCCAAACAATGCACCCAAATCCAACCCTTCATCACAATCTTGGTAAGTATCCAACCCTCTGCATTCCTTTAGGGTTTTAAAATATTTTATTGTATCTACGTTTTAATTTTTTTGAATATTTGGTAATGCTTAAAATAGTTAGATTAAAAAAAAACTAATTTAGGGTTCATATATCTTTGTTTCGAACACTAGAAATCCATTGTATGGATTAAAGAATCACGGTTTTTGCCTACAGTCGGACTTGAACACGACAGGACTGTAGGCAAATCCGACAGTCCTTTAGTATAATTAGGACTGCAGGAATTTCCTACAATCATATACTATATGTTGGACTATAGGAAATCCCACAGTCCCGCCTTTGTTCAGGATTGTTGAGTTTTCATGCAGTCCTTTACTATTTGTAGGACTGTAGGAAATTCCACAGTCCTACATAGGACTGTATAATTTTTTGACAGTCCTTACACTCCTACATGTTTATCGCTTTATCCTAAATTTTTTTTTTCAGTCTTGCGGACGCTAGCAAAAGAAAACGACTCACCGCGTCGACGCGCAATGAACACAATGTGGCCCGTCCGGTTGAGAAACCGTCATTATCGTCGAACCCAAGCCACAGAGCCAGTCTCGGTCGAAGACACCGGCTCGCAAGTTTTGATCGAAGACATTGGCTCCTATTAGTTCTCTGTCTTCTTCCTCTTCTGATGAAGACGAGCCTACTGGCCAAATCTGGGTGGCAGATGATGGTTTAGTGCATTCTCAGCAGTCGACGAGTCCAATTTCGATTCGTCCAGAAGATTTTTCAATGTTTTTGTCGTTCGACATTGGTTCTAATTTCTTGGTATCCAAAGTATCAGTATATGTATGTTGTAACATTCATTGTAATTTCTTGGTATCCTTAGTATCAGTATATGTGTTGTGTGTTGTGACATTGGTTCTGACATGTGATTAAGTTACTCGATATGTCGACAATTTGTGGGAATTGAAAATTTGGTACTTATTACTTGTTTTCTGTGATTGATGCTAATTACTAGGTGTACAATATGTGTTTTGTATTGTAAGTATCAGTGTACTATTTGGTATCCTAAGTATTAGTGTATCAGTGTATCTCAAGTTGAAAGTCATAAAAAAAATTCTTTGTTTGGATACATTTTGTATCAAATTCTTTAGATCTGTCAACGAAATTAGCAGTTATAATATAAAGTAGGATTGCCAACATAGTTGATAGTCCTATATAATGTTAGGACTGCCAATAAGTTGACAGTCCTAAAGAAAGTTTAATCTTGGGAAAGACGTGTCGCGAGTAAGGAAAGTTTAATCTTGGATGTCCTAGTTTACTGCAGTAGTTTTTCCTGCTATTTTTCTTTTAGACTGCTGTTTTTTCGTAGTTGATCTAATGATGCAGCCTTTTTGAACTTTTGTTATGCAAAATGTAATTAACTGTCAAACTCTTTCTGTTTTTTTTGGTATTGATCCCACCATTTTCCTAAAAGGAAGTTCACCCATCACATATACAAAGTCTTTTCTCCTTTACTTTGGAGTCTTTTTGGTGGTTCATGGAGATATCATAGAACATTTAGCTGCTGTGCGTCGTGTTGGTGTTGGTTGGAAATGTTGCAGGATTACAAATTCATTTTTTTGGGATGGTGTAATCATGATGCATGCTTGTTTGCAACTTTTGTTGATATAATTTTAAAGTCATGTTGAAAATGTTGTAAAGGATATTGCGAGTGTTGTGCAATATAAAGTAATTAAAGTATAAATAAATATTAAAAATATTGCTGCTACACTCATACATTATGTGAGAAGAAAAAAAAAAAAGGTAATTAAAGTAGAAATAAATATAAAATATTGCTGCTCATATTTGAACTAGTGTACAAGTTTAACATAATAACACTACACTACAACTCCTTTGAAATAATGGTAGCATATATATATATATATATATATATATATATATATATATATATATATATATATATATATATTACGTCTCCTTGTTCTACTATAAATACGTCCATGTTGATGTTTTTTTTACTTTTTGGGTCATGAATCGTCGTTCAGCCTATCGTGAGACAGTACCGTCTGTGTCTGTGTCTATGTTTGACTATTCATCAAAGTATTTGAAGGACCAAAATACAAATAATCTAAAGGCATGATAATGCATGCGCAACTACTGATTAAACTGAAACATTCAACAATTATTTTCAATATATCTAGAAAAAATTGCATTATAACTGATTAATAATATGTTTACGCATTCGTTCTACAACTCTAAAATTGGACCCTTATATTTCCGGGGCCCCAGTTGTTTTCATTCAAACTTATGTGCAAGATTCTTGATAATATATTCACAGAGATTCCGCGGGCCCCACCGCAACATCCAAACCCCGCTGCCGCCACTTGTCGAAAGGATGACTCGGTGAGTTAACGCCGTCACGGGTCGACTGCGACAGTACTGCCAACTTAGTCGTTAACGGAGACGTGACTGATAAGTACACTCCTCTTTATTAGATTCTGGAGCCAGCTTCTTCCGCATCTCTTGGGCACACAGTAAGCGTGGATGGAAGTAAAGAAGAGTGCGTTTATACCTTTCTTTGATGACTCTCCTCTTCTACTGGAAATGTGACTGTCTGCATTGAATGGATCCAATGGGGGCTTCTTTTAACGTGAGCCCAACAATATTTGCAATGCTCCAAAGATTCCTGTTACAATGACAATGACCATTTTGCCTCCTCTCTATTCTATATATATTTCTTTTGATATTGTTAAAATTAGTTTAAATATTTGAATAAAATTTTATTATATATATATATATATATATATATATATATATTTTAAAGCTCTTAGTTAAGATTTATTTTCTAAATTTTTAATTGTGACGACTCATTTAGATTAGTTCTATTTTTGAAGCCACTTTATGGTAGTAAAGATGAAACTCTTTACAAAATCTTTTTTATTTGATCATCCTCTAGTACATCATGACATCCGACAAAATTATTATATTTAACTACCATTGGCTATCATGTAAAAGCATCAATATCTACTAATACAAGGGAGCTTCAAAACGGCTCAAGATTGAGCTGCGTAAGTCGTATGTATACCATCAACATTTTATTTTAAAAATTTTAAGGAACATTATAATTTTAAACTTCTTATAATTTCTTTCGGATAATCAAATATCATCTTTTTTATTTTTCTTCCGCATAACCGAATAATCTCTTTTATTCACATATACCCATGATATATTATAATTAAATTTAAATTAAATTCCTATAAAATTTTAAAAAAATATGTAAAACAAATCTTAATTTAAATTTAAATATTATATTTTGATAAGATTAGAAAAAAGAAAAATTATTTTATGTGCAACACACGTGCTTTTACTAGTTACTATTACTTGTCATTTAACCCTCTTGATACTAAATACTATTTTTTTTTTACAAATAACTCCCTATTTTAAGTCAATATAGACGTATAACATCGAAACAATATTTAATACCGATTTTCATCAATCAACAATCTGAATATTCAACCTCCTATTATTTGGAAAAAAGAGAGTATTACAACAAATTAAAATGCACAAAATGTTATTTTAAGTTGTATGACATATTAGGATATTTTAACAAATGCCTCCATTCAAAACGTTGAAACTAGCATATATTCAAACTATTTTTTTTAACTAGCAAATGTCCCAATTTTTGATATGGAAAGTAAAAAATTTAAAATATACTCCTACTTTATAAAAAAAATAGTTTGTTGTTTTATATAGGAATGAGAGTATTTGTTAGTAAAAAATAAATAGTGGAAGTATATACTAATTTAAACATATGGAATGAAAATATTTGCTAAAATATTCTAAAATATTATTCTTTAGTGTCTTCCTACCGTGTTTCCTTTTTATTCAAATTAAGAACAAATTAGCCAACAATGACACCACCAAAGATTCAATGAATCTAGCTCTAGTCTTTTGATCAAACATTGCCATCAAGAAGTACTAAATGAAAATATTTGAAGGACAAAATTGTCATTTAAAATTACGCTTTGCAATTTAATACAACGCACGCTTATAATTCAGCAGTAAATAAACAATTAACATAAAATAAT
This sequence comes from Iris pallida, assembly GCA_029216955.1. Taxonomy (NCBI): domain Eukaryota; kingdom Viridiplantae; phylum Streptophyta; class Magnoliopsida; order Asparagales; family Iridaceae; genus Iris; species Iris pallida. The sequence goes on along the minus strand of JANAVB010030817.1, from coordinate 20,718,525 downwards.
AATAGGTCCCTCCTTCTTGCAACCCCACGCGTAAGTACCGAAATACCCTGGTAGAACCCACCCCACGTGCAGTTCGGAGAATCCAGGAGGAGGGGCATATATATCATTTCCACATCCAGTATAAAAATTTATTCTCCATTCTCTTTCTCAGCAGCAGCAGCCACTTTGAGCTGTGGACAATGGAAGAAGATGCTCACCCATCATCGGAGACGAAGGGCCGGTAACCTTACCTCCCCGCCCCAGAAAACTTTCTATTTTCCATATATTTCTCTGTTTGTTTTTGCGTTTTTAATCACTATGAATATAAACGAACATCATCAAAAAATAGAAAAAAAAATTGGTTATTTTTTTATCACCATGTTTTTATTTATTTCCTTTTCTTTTTCTTGTACTCAGGAATATTGGATGCCACCATCTGTTTGTTGTTATGCTCTCCGTCGTGATCTGCGTGCTTACGCTGTCGCCGTGCGCCGCCGCGAGCGATTTTCCGGTCTCGTGCACCGAGAACGCCTTCCTATTCGACGGGTTTCAAGATTTTACCAGCTCGAGCGCAGTTCGAGAGACCTTTTCGGAGTTCCCGGAGCTGGAAACCTCGTGCCCGGACTCCGAAACCCTATGTTTCCCGTCAACCTTGGTTAATTTAGAGGGGATTCACGACTGTAGTTCCAATACCGGAGCTTACGGTTCTTGCGAACGGAAACCCCTTCTCGATCCCCAAAATCGGAACCCGGACGTGTTTGCTGCGGAATCGGAGCCCCCGGCTTACTTGGAGATTAGCCCTCCTTTACTGGATTGGGGGACGAGTAGTTTGCTAAGTCCTGCATTGGTTTATTTACGCGTAGTCAATACTCATAACAGTAGCGCCTTACACGTGTTTGAACCGTTCAGTACGGACGAGCAATTTTATCAGTATGCCTTCGAGGAGCTTTATTTGGCTCCCGGCGAAGGCAGTTCGATCGCCTTCGTTTTCTTGCCTAGGTTGTTGGGTCCGATATCGGGTCAGATTGTCCTGCAGACGAACCGTGGGGGTTTTGTAGTACGGTGTAGAGGCCTAGGCGTTGAGTCTCCTTACGGAGTCGAGCCGTTTGGGGGTTTCGATGTCGCTCCGGACGGAAGGTTGACTTGGAAGTTATCTTTGTATAATCCTTTCGACGATGGACTTTATGTCGAGGAAGTGAGTGCACAGGTCTCGGTTTATACTGAAACTACAAGCAGTTATGATGATTCCACATGTAGCGTCGAAGTGTCCAACAAGCCTTCGCGGCAGTTTGGTTCGTTTTGTAAGGCTGGTGAGAGGGGGCTTTCTTGGATGGAGGACAGGCCAAAGAGGCAATGGGAGGTGCCTCCTCGGAGTAGTGAAACTATCGTAAAGGTGAACTTGTGGCCTCCTGTAAAAGGAAGAGTTAGCGGAGTGATTTGCATGAAACTATGGAATTCTACGAGAGAGACGTCTGACACAGTTATAGTCCCTCTCGGGGCAGAAGTGGATGGTAGAGCTAATTATATTTCTTTATCAGGTTCGGTTTCAGTGTTTTTAGATTCTTTTGTGCCATGGAACGGGAGGGGAATGGTTTGTAGTGTGTCTCTACAGAATGGTGCGTCGGATTTATTAAGTGTGGTACACATTGCAGAGAGCTCAAAGGCTTTTGAAGTGAAATATACTAAAGGTTTACTTCTTTACCCTGGGTCTATTACACAGGCAGCTTGGGTTAATTATAACCTCCCGATAGGATCAGAGGATAGTGTAGCAACTGGAATATCTTGGGAAAGTTTGAGCTGCAAGTTTTCTATAGTAACCAATGATTCACTCAGTCCCCAAATCATGATTCCTTGCCAGGAGTTAGTCCACGCCTGTCATAGGCTTGAAGCTTTTAGTGGTTCTGAAGGTTTGTACATCGGAGTGAAATCTCAAGAAGGGAAGGAAAAGGTAACTAATGCAAGAACTGGTTCTTTAGAAGGCATTATCAAAGAATCACTTCCATTAAAGGTATTTCAACTTTATATGTACTCAAGAAAAACCACGATAATATAAAGATTATTTATGCTGTTTAGGAACATTACGACTATTCCAAGTATATTGAGTTGTCAATGCTAGTCGAACATCAGAGCCTATTATGCTGATTCATCTTTAAAATTATGTTATATTGCTTTGTCTTTATCAAACTTTAATAATGATTTATTCTTTCTTACCTCGAACCCCTACCGATGAGTTTGCTCAATTGTTAACACTTATTTTTAATCCACCATGAAGAAGGTTGCTTATCCATGTACGGTACTAATTAGTGTTATTCCCGAGGTTACAAAGAACGTATAGAAAAGTGAAAATTACAACTCGTACAAGGACATTGACAATGATGGAAAAGAGATTACAATTGGACATGAAATAAAATTGTGAACAGTACAACCAAGTTAATACAACAAGAAGATAATAAAATATGAAAATACATTTTGAGAAGAAAAGCTCTTTGGGGTGATGACGATCAATGTTGTTTAAAGCAAGATTCGATCTTATTCCGTAGATCTACTCCCAGGAACCAGCAAGTTCCGAAACACGAACTTCTGGAACGCTCACTTGTCACTTTGGAATTGACAGAAATTGGACTCCTTGAACTGACAACACTTTGTTGCACAGAATCGCTGTTGCTAAGGCTCCTTACGTAGCATATACTCTCCTATTCTCCCTTGCAAAAGAGAAGAACTTTCGAATATATAGTGGAACCACCCCCCTTAGCAGCCCAGTAACCATAATAGACAATAAATTCGGAGAACAACTCCCCATTAAGTGGACAATTATAGCAGTAACCCCCACTAAATGACAATTATACTCCATGAGCAACAAATAATAAATTCTGCGTACAGAGCATCCTTTCTGCATGGAGCGCCTAAGCGGAGCGTTTGGCGCAAAAGTACCCCCTCACAAATAATAAATTATGCGCACAGAGCATCCTTTCTAGTAGTTGGTATGCAAGTGATGGTACAGTGCTTCTTGTAGTGAGACAACATACTGTTAAGATAACAGTTTACAAAACAAATTTAAGGCGTCAAGTGCCTTCCGATCATGTATGAAATAAACTGTACGTGACACAGCAATAAATCATTGATAGTTTATCTAATACTTTAAAGAATCTAATTATCTGCTTAATGCAATAAAACACATCTCGGTAGTTCGTTCATTAAATATAATGCCATGGGAAACTCAAATATTCAGAATTCCTTATGGATCATACCTCCTTAACAGACCATCATATCTAATTAAGGTTTCCTTTTTGATATGCATATACAGTCTACGGACGTGGAATGTTGCACAAGTAGAAGGCAGTATTAGGTGCTTACTGTATAGTGGCATGTAAAATGCACATGTGAGCAATCAAGTTTTTTCCCACAATTCAGGGTATAAGTTCATAATCAAAGTTGTACTTTTCAATTGGGTTTACAAATGATGCTGATAACGATTAAGAAGCTTGCACAACAAATGAACACAATCCAAATCTTAACATTTGTGTTCTCTTGTGTAAAATCTTGTCATAAAAGGTGGGGGGGGGGGGGGGGGGGGGGGGTGGATCAGCATCGTTTTGCATGTTGACTTACATAATGGTCTTCAAGTTTTCCTTTCTTTGTCCTAAGGGTTTACAAATCTATATTTTTAATTGCTGCAATCATCTTATGTACCAAAGCAGACCTACATTAAGTGTTCCCGGTATGAATTGAGTCAAAAAAATGTCATTCTCACAGCTGGAAACCTTGAGCCAGCTTAAATTTTGGCAGTGTAAAGCTGTAACTAATAAGTAATCAAACTTATTCCTTCCCTCTCGACTCTGCTCAACTCCTAATAGGTTTATACCTCTATCATCCTTTAACCTTCACTTGCTATAGGGCCAGAAATCAATAGAGTAACTGTGGAAACAGGAACATTAGGCCTTATGTCCAGAAGACAAGAATGGATTAAAATGGAAGTTACTAAAGACGTGGTAACCGTCCATTAAAGACGTGGGCAGAAGACCATGAAGTAACTCCCTAATTAAAATGGAAGTTACTAGCAACAACTTCCTAATAATATGATAGTTACAAACATAACAGCCTCCAGCAGTGGCAAAACTGCGGCGCTGAGACAGAGCATCAATTACGTGCCACTGCAACCCAATGGAACAACATATCTGCAGCTCCGTGGAACCGCTGCACCATGCCCGACGTGAATGTGCGAAGTGCTACTTTGCGCCCTTCGGCCACGTCTACACCTGAGTCCGAGCTAGGCCCCTTTGGGGCTTAGCTCCAAAGAAAATTTTCCATGAAATTGGTGAGAAAACAAATACTTGTTGTGGGATTTAAACCTTGCCGACTAGAAACAACCTCCCCTCCCCCCTCCCATACTAACCACTTGAGCTAACACACATCATGTGTACAAGACAATAAATAAGGGCTCAAATATTGCAATACACACAGTTAGTATTTGCCTCAACACGGAATTGTAGGACCGGGTCACTAATGAACAAATTTAGTAAACCCCAAGACATTGGACCCATAGTTACAAAAGATAAGGAAGCTTATCAAGCTCCTATTAACTATTGCTTCTAGTAGTTTCGCAAACAATTGACACCTTTCCGAATCCAATTCTATTTAAGTATACACTTCTGAGGACATCACTACAGAAATCATGCGATATAATTGATATCTTTAGTACAGAATGTTTGGCTAGATCTTTTGGAGTGTTTAATGTTTCTATTCCAAGTGTGTCAGGTAAAAGAGCTTAGACACGGTAATTTACATGTGCATTGACGAGAGATGGTTCATATGTCTTTTGGAGAAAGGTCCCTATATGCTGTTAACGAGAAGTTTACAATTAATTATTGTACAAAAAGGACCAGGGAAGCTTCAAAGAACTCTGTCTTGATCTTTGCATTTCACTAACTTCACAATTATGTTGCATTTCAGCTTTCCCAACCTGCAATAGCACTCATTAGCTTTCTTAAATATGTTGTAATATCCTTTGTCTTATGTTTTCTAGGCTAAAGATAATCTATTGTCTGAGCAGCCATTTACAGTTAGTTTAACATAATTTGCAGTCAAAGCTTAAAGAATTGCTGGAAGCAGATCAATTGATACTCAGAAACTGGAAATCTCAAGGCACCGTGAGCAAATTGTCTGTGCTTAAAGATCATGAGTTGCTATTTCCAGTGGTCCAAATTGGTACCCAAATTTCTAAATGGATCACTGTGCATAACCCAAGTGAAAATCCTGTTGTAATGCAACTTCTTTTAAACCCGGGAACAATAATTGATCAGTGCAAATATCCTGGCGACTCATTCAATCCTTTATTTGTGAATATCAGCACTATAAGAACCCAGGATGGGTTCTTGTTGCCAGAGTCAGCCACAATTGAAGCCTTTGTGCAACCTTTCGGAAGTGCACTATTTGGGCCAGTTCTCTTCCAGCCTTCAAAGCAATGCAGATGGAGAGGTTCAGTGTTAATAAGGAATAACTTATCAGGCGTAGAATGGTTGCCAATTCAAGCTTTTGGTGGGTCATATTCTCTTCTTCTCCTCGAGGGGTCTAAACTTGTTAAGCAGTTTGACTTCAACCTTTCCTTGCTGAGTACTATCAACCTATCCTCTCCAGATTCTTTATTCAGCTTGGGAACTATCAGCACGTCCTGTGGTCATCGGTTGTATAAAGAAGTATATATACAAAATGCAGGAGAACTTCCTCTGGAGGTTATAAAATTGGAAGTTTCAGGATCCAATTGTGATCTTGACGGGTTTATGATGCACACATGCAAAGGTTTCTCACTAGAACCAGGAGGATCTGTAAGGCTATTAATGTCATATAAACCTGATTTTTCTGCAGCTGTGGTGCTAAGGTACCTGAATCTCATAACGGTTTCTGGTGTTCTTCTGATACCCATGAAAGCAAGTGTTCCTATCGATATGATCAATCTATGCAAGAAATCACTCTTCTGGACAGTGATGTGGAAAGTCTCAGCACTGATTTTCACAGTTGTTTCCATAGTTTGTCTGCTTCTATTTATTCTTCTGCATCCTATTCCATCGGCCACTGAACATTACTCTATCAAGAGTGAGAACACTACAGCCACCAGCAGCAAGATTCAGAAACCATCTCGCATTCACAGGAACGCAAGGAAGTCCAAGTTAGTCTCATTCTACAAAATTTTATGATTTTACATTTTTCTTTCTAGTTTAATATAGATTATTTGATATTATGATTGTTGTTTAGGTCCATCAAGAAAGATGAAAAGCCTGAGGAAGGCATGCTGATCAGCGGATATTCCCATAGTGAAATATGTGTTCAAGAAAATATTCAAAAGATGGAGAATAAGGATTCAGTTCATCCAAAGAAAAGCGCACCACAGTCACCTTCTGACATGATGTCTGTTAGAGTGCCAGACAGCTCCGGTACATCAGAAGCATCAGAACATGGTAACCTCACTGTGAGAGTTATGAAAGAGAGACGAAGGAGAAGAAAGCAAAGGGCTGGTGGAGGAGGATTAGCATCAACATTTGAAGTTTCAAGTAGTCAGAGTGGGAACTCGACACCATCATCACCCATGTCCCCAAACGTCTTCACTCCAAACTCTTCTTACAGTTCATTTTCTGGAGTTTTGGGACAACAGAATCAACAATATAAACAGGATGTTAGTTATCCGATGGAAGCGATAATACAAGAACCTCAAAAAAGTAGCGGAAAGCCCATCCTATTGACCTCTGCTACTTTCCCAACTAGTGGATGGCGTGCACCTGGTGCATCTACTTCAAACTTCTTGGCCTCAACTTCTCCTATTCCCCCTTATGCTCGTGCTCCTGGATCCAAGCTAAGTAGGGAGGAAACGATGAGAAGGGAGGAAGATGATGTGTTTGGAAAAGATTTCACCTATAACATTTGGGGCAATAATTTTTGTGACCATTTCATGGGAAAGCCAAAGGAGTTCTCACCCAAGGTGTTTGATGCTTCAGAAGGTGACTCTCAAAGTTTCTTTGCAAGAGACCTTCAGTCCCACCTGATGATGTCATCAGCTCAGTCTGTATCTCCAGGTCATAAATTACCCCCTTATGATGTAAATTACGTTAATAAATTTTGGGGCAATAATTTATGTGACCATTTCATGGGAAAGCCAAAGGAGTTCTCACCAAAGGTGTTTGATGCTTCAGAAGGTGACTCTCAAAGTTTCTTTGCAAGAGACCCTCAGTCCCTTATGATGATGCCATCAGCTCAGTCTGTATCTCCAGGTCATAAATTACCCCCTTATGATGTAGATTACATTAATGAAATGGATTAGCTTACTTTTAGTTACTTCTTGGTGCCATTCTTCTTGATGCTTGTTTATCCATACTGCTTAAGTATGTCGCACAAACATGGATACGGCACTACAAGGTAAGGACATGGCGACACGGATTCGACATCAATTATGTTGTGTCTTAGTGTATTTTGTAGTGTCCAGGTAGTGTCCAATACATGTCTGGCGCGACACGGTCTACATTTTTGGTTCTCCCTAGGCTTTTACTCTCCTTTTTTTTGCCATATCTGATTTTCTATTTTTTTTTCAAAAGCTTCATGAGATTTTAAAAGCTATTGTTTCTTTCACAAAACTTTCATTCTAACTGCTACATAACCGTCTTGAGATCTTGACAATATTGACCGAAATCTAGCTTGAGATCTCAATCTTAGCCCTGATCCCAGATTGAAATAGCAGGATCCTGCTGCATGATACATCATGTGGCCCCACTCTTTGTTTATCAACATGGAAAGCACCCCCAACAATCTAGAGTTAGACTTGAATCCTAAAACAATTGAACCATACAACATATCAAGTGGTTAAGTATGATCTATATTTGTATATGTACGTGCATCTACTGTACAGGTCCCTCCATGTATACTTTGACACGCAGGTGGATGTTATTAACAAATGATAGGTTCTTGACAAATTTGGTGCTCTAAATACGTTTGGTTTTGCATAATTTGGGAACATATAGATGGTGAGCATTATTCACAATGGAAAAAAGAGATCTGTGTCAACTTCCTTGTGTCAGTAAAATATAGGATAATTACATAAACAGTTGATGCTTATGCTCAGACTTATTTTCTACCTTGCTAAGAGTTTTGTATTTGTGCACTTGCGGAGCTGTTCAACTTGAACTATCTGTAGTTTGTAACCAAGGGAAATATCTGCGGAATGTCAGCATGGTTTGCAAAAGCACACCAATAAAGTGAGTTGTGTGTTTAATTATTCTTCTTGTTAAAATTTGGAAAATTCCGTACAACGCTCTGAAGACTAAACTCCTTAATGCAAGTCAACCTTGTTAGGATAAATAGAAAGCGATCAAATCGCAGATAAAGAGCCACAAGGCTGCAAGCGGAATCACATGCTAATATTCTACTAGTAGACATGACATGCTAATATGCTACTAGTAGAAACTGCTGTAAGCAAGCAAGAAATGTGCTATCGGAATAGCACATTCTCCTGCTAGGGTGATGAATATCATCATTGCTAAAAGCGAAATTCAGTCATCTATGTCGATCCACTCATAGGAATGAGGAAGTTCGGAAGAACTTTTAGAACACGTTTTGTTACCTTCCTTCGGACAAGCATAGACGTGCTACTAGACTCATGCTATGCTAATGCGCTGATGCAAAGCTTCGGCTTCAATATAGTAAAACTCTCCTTTCCTCTTGGAATTCTATTATGCTCTTTGGCCTTTTTAGAGTGCTGCAACCCCTACTTAAATAGGGGAGCAATTCCCTGAAAGTGGTAACCGTCCACTAAAGACGTGGGCAAAAGACTAGGGAGTAACCTCCTATTAAGTGAGACGGTTACTAGTAGTAACTCACTTATAAATATGACAATTACTAAAGTTAAGTGAACAAGTCTTGTTGTAAATGCTCTTGTTGTAGACGCGATGCTGAAACAGAGCAACAATTTTTGGGCAATACCTAAGTAGCTCTGCGGAACTGCAGTGCGACAAAACATGCAGTGTCGTGCCACTGCTTCCTGTGGATCCGCTGTACCGCTGCTCTGTGCAGTTCCTTGTTCGACGCGCAAGAGTGCGTCATCTATGTGCCCGACGGGTCTGTGCGAAGTGCACAATCAAAGTAATACTTTGTGCCCTTCGCCCATACCTCAGTCTGAGCTCGAGCTAGGCCCTCCAAAGAATTTTCTTTTTCATGAGGTCACAAAACAAATGCTTGTAGTGAGATTTGAACATTGACCACTAGAAAACCTTCCATCATAATAATCACTTGAGCTTATACATCTCATATATACAAGACAACATATATACAAGACAATAAATGATCTCAAACTTGAAATTCACACATTTGGGGTTTGTCTCAACATGGAATGGTAAAACGGGAGCACCAATGACCAAATTCAAATAAACTCCAACAATTCTATTATAAATCATGGCTGCCCATTTTTGATAGGAATATCAATTGTGGTTATGCCTAACACGTAGCTATCGAGGGCTGTGCAATTTATTTTCTGCTTGAGTAGCATATGCTTAGTTTTGGAGAGCATGTCCAGAGAGATCTATCAGAAATCGATGCATATTATATTAAAGAAATAAATACACTAACCCTTTCTATGTTTCATGGTTATTACATGGATTACTCCTATTTTGAAAATAATTGTTTTGAAAATAATTACAAGGACTATCCTCTGTTTTATGTTTTATTTTTGAAATAGGGGTGGTTAGTGTTATAATTCTTTGTAAAAAATATAAAACATACGGTGGTCCTTGTAATTAGTTCCAGAATGGGGATGGTTAGTGTAATAAATGTAAAACATAGAGATAATTAACGTAAATTGCCCTATATAAAAAAATGTTACGGACGAGACTAATACATCCATATTACATTGCTTCTCACCTATCCCCAAAGCAAAGAGGGCAAAAGGTGGTGATGTATGAAACTTATTTGGTGCTAATTTGTCAATTTTAGTGAAAAATTCCTATAGAGTGATAAATAAATTTTCTAAAGAGTAAAATTTTTAGAGGAATTTGGCTGTAGAGAGAAGTTTACAAAAAGATTTCTAAACAAATAAAATTTATTTTCTGGCGCATTTTGTAAGTCCTGATTTTTTTTAAAATTTTCACATATAACTATTTAATATTTTCATGATTGCATGTAAGTATATTTTCAATTTGACCGCAAAGATACAAGCTCACATGTTTTCGTACGGACCTTGGATCGCGACGAGACCTCAATCGGATCCGCAGCGTCAAACTATCATTGTGAGGGTATTTTCACCGAGTTTTGTGACACTTTTTCGGAACGTCATCTGACGATGGACCTTGGATAGTGACGAAACCTACGCCTTTGGATCTGCAATGTCGAACTACCCTTGTGAGGATACTTTCAGCGAGTTATGCGATATTTTTTGGAACGTCACTCATGCGATCCGCGGATGACATTCCAAAAAAGTGTCACAGAACATGTTGAAAATATCCTCACATGAGTAGTTCGATACTGCGGATCCAACATTGTAGGTTTCCAATGTCCGCACGGAAACATGTGAGATTGCATCAGTGGAGTCAAATTGAAAATAGACTTATATGCAAATTATGAAAATATAAAAGACGTGTGCAAAAAAAAAAATTAAAAAAATTGTACACAAGTCTTTTATATTTTCATAATTTGGAAGTTTATTTTCAATTTGATTACATCGATACGAGCTCACATCTTTCTGTGCGGACCTCGGATTGGGACGAGACCGACGTCGTTGGATCCTCAGTTTGGAACTATCTATGTGAGGGTATTTTCAGTTAGTTCTGCGACATTTTTCTGAAACATCATCAGCGGGCCCACGGATGGCGTTCCGGAGAAGTGTCACAAAACTCACTAAAGATACCCTCATATGGATAGTTCGACGTTCTGAATCTAACGACATAGGTCTCGTTGCGATACGAGGTCCGCACAAAAATATGTGAACCCGTATCGTTGCGGTTAAATTGAAATAAATTATATCAAACTATGAAAAATATAAGACTTATATGTGAAAATTTCAAAACTCACAAAGTGCGCCAGATTTAGTGCAAAAAAATGTGCCCGATCGAGTGACGGCTTGGCTTTCCCTGTAGATAATTTTTCTAAATTTCTATCTCTACAGCCAAATTCCTCTAAATATATATCTCTATATAAAAGTTTCCATCAATTTTACCTTTCTAGTGGATTTGTTCTTTTTTTTTTTTGTAACTATCAGTTATGAAGAAAGGTAAGGCCTACTGTCTGAAGAGTTTATGGTCCTGGTTTTACTGTCTGAAGAGTTTATGGTCCTGGTTTTTTTTTTCTTCTCAAAGGACATCAAATGCTCGTCTTCTTGTGCTCACAATATCTTGTGAATATATGTTTAACGTTTTTGTTTCTTGCAACTGGGCACCCTTCAATGGTTTGCTGTGAGGAGGTTATAAACATTCGACTGCATCTTGCAACTGGAAGCAAACCCACTCGGATTGTGAATATATGTAAATAAAACTGATTGGCAGCAAACACATGCAAGGAAACAGACCAAGTTTGGTGGGGACGTACTTGTTGCAAAGTGCAGTTGCTTGTCAGTGTAGGAGCAACTGCAAGCTCTCAATCAATCATGGAAGGAAAAACATGTTTAAAAGATTATTTCCGTTTATATGTATGTACAAGTTCAAGGGATCTATACTAGTGTCAAATACACTTCGACTTGGCTGGGTTTTCGGATTACAATGCAGACTAACGTTTCAACTACGGATTATTCATTTTGTAGGACTATATGATTGAGAGTTTATAGGAGGACGTCCTTTTACGTACAGTGAAAATTTGCTCGGTAAAAGCATACTGGAGTCCTACCCCGCTGGGCTTAGCTCGAATTAGATTGGGGACTCAAAATCAGGTATGGATCTAAAATTCAGTACAAATTCAATCATCTGCTACTGAGAAATATCAGTATCTCGCGATGCTTTCTTGTGGAATCGAAACTATCCGGTCAGGATACATTATGTCTCCATCTGCTAGCCACTAGAGCTTGGAAGCTTTGATGAGTGAGCCTCATATACTTGTCCGTCCTACTCTCATCCAGGAATCCAATGCTATGTGATGGCAGTTGTCCAAATATGTTGCCAGTGGGCAGCCATTGCCCACTTGGTAAAGTTCGATGGGCTGCTACTATTATTGGGCATTAACTTTAGCTTTAACTTTGGAGGGGCTAAATCTCGTCACGTATCACTCCTTTTAAGTCCAGTGAAATTAGTCGGAAAGTCCTAGTACGCATAACCTGAACTTGTCGGCCTATTGATTTTTCCTCATGTCGTCTTGGTTGTCTTTGTTGGATATGTTGTCCAAGTGATTCAATATGGAGGAAGTTTTTATAGTCCTCCATCAAACAGGAGAGAGAGCACTATCCTTTGTATAAAGTGCTTTACTTTATTGGATGTGTTTTGTGGAGGATAGATTCAAGCCCATGCAAACAGCGAACGGGTGTACGATTTAATGTATGTTTTATACTTACACACTTAGCACTCTTGCCGCAGATCGAACCAAAAGAATAAACAAGCAATTCTCTCTCTTTTATTTATTTATTTATTTTTGTGCCACGGGCCTACTAGTTGTGCCGTGGCGTGATAGTATTGCGATGCGGTTTTGGTTGCGTCGTGGGGTGTTCCTTCCGTCGCAGTTGCTGGATGGACCGTGGATTGAGGGTTCCCGCGTCGAGTGGTTCCCGAGTATGCGGTTCTAGTTACGTCGTAGGGTGTTTCTTCCGTCATAGTTGCTGTGTGGATTGTGGATTGCGGGTTCCACCGTAGAGTGGTTCCTGCGTGGAGTGGTTACTATTCATTTGTGGGTTTCTATTCTTCTTTGGGGTTCTGATTTTCCGCATTCCCATATAATTCCCATATAATTATATAATTTTGTTGCGGGGTTAGTGATGCAGTTACTATAAAACAAGTTTCTTGTTTATTCGTCTCCACACTGAGAATTGATTGGTCCTTCTTCCCCACCAGACATTATTTATCCGTCTCTGATTTGCCACAGGATGCACGGTGTCGCAGTGTTATCTTGATTCGTTGTATCTTGATAGTAGATCATTTTCTTTCTGTTGTGTTGCTCGTGGGGGGCGAAACCTATTTCAAGAACAACATTTGAAACGTTCTTGGAATCCTCAATTCTTTGATATCTAGGGCCCGTTTGGTTTGCAGGATTGGACAACGTAATGTAATTGGCATTACGTTGTCAATCTAACTCGGGTGTTTGGTTGGACAAAAAAAATTAGATGTAATGTAATCGCGATTACAAGTTTGATTACATTACATCAGTTTCTTCTAAACTCAATTACATCATAAAACCTATGTAATCGCAATTACATTACAACTTAAGCGGAAGGCTGGTATGCTATAATTTGGTCTTTTTGTTCGTTTTTTTGTCATTTTTTGTTGTTTTTGTTTGTTTTTTGTCGTTTTTTGTCATTTTTGGTCGTTTTTTTTTCGTTTTTTTGTCATTTTTGTTCGTTTTTTTTGTCATTTTGTGTTGTTTTTGTTTGTTTTTTATCGTTTTTTGGTCCTTTTTGTTCGTTTTTTGTCGTTTTTTGTCGTTTTTGTTCGTTTTTTTGTTATTTTTGTTCGTTTTTGGTTGTTTTGTTTGCTTTTTGTTCGTTTTTGTCCTTTTTTGTTGTTTTTGTCCGTTTTTTGTAGTTTTTGTTCGTTTTTTTGTCATTTTTGTTCGTTTTTCGTTGTTCTTGTTTGTTTTTTTGTCGTTTTTGTTATTTTTGGTCCTTTTTTGTTTGTTTTTTGTTTTTTTTTGTCGTTTTTTTTTTCGTTTTTGTAATTTTTTTTTCGTATTTTGTCATTTTTGTTTGGTTTTTTGTCGTTTTTGTCCTTTTTTTTGTTCGTTTTTTGTCGTTTTTGTTCATTTTTTGTCATTTTTGTTAGTTTTTGGTTGTTTTGTTTATTTTTTGTCGTTTTTGTCCTTTTTTTGTTGTTTTTGTCCGTTTTTTGTCGTTTTTGTTCGTTTTTTTGTCATTTTTGTTCGTTTTTGTTGTTTTTGTTTTTTTTCTGTCGTTTTTGTCTTTTTTTTTGTTGTTTTTGGTCTTTTTTGTTCGTTTTTTTGTCATTTTTGTTCGTTTTTTGTTGTTTTTGTTTTTTTTTTTGTCGTTTTTGTCTTTTTTTTTGTTGTTTTTGGTCTTTTTTGTTCGTTTTTGTAATTTTTGTTTGTTTTTTGTCATTTTTGTTCGATTTTCTATCGTTTTTGTCTTTTTTGGTTCGTTTTTTGTCGTTTTTATTCTTTTTTTTGTCATTTTTGTTCGTTTTTGGTTGTTTTTGTTTATTTTTTTGTCGTTTTTGTCCTTTTTTTGTTGTTTTTGTCCGTTTTTTGTCGTTTTTGTTCTTTTTTGTTATTTTTTTCGTTTTTGGTTATTTTTGTTTGTTTTTTTGTCGTTTTTGTCCCTTTTTTTTTGCCCTTTTTGTCGTTTTTGTTCATTTTTTGCCTTTTTTATCGTTTTTTTTTAATTTTTTACGTTTTTTGTCGATTATGCACATTTTTTGTCATTTCTGCATGTTATTTATCGATTTTGTCGACCTTGTACGTTTTTTAATCTTTTTGTCGTTTTTTTCTCGTTTTAATTCCCTCTTGTTTTTGGTCTTTTTTCGTATTTTCGTTTTTTTGTCATTTCTGTTCCTTTTTATCGTTTTATATTTTTTTTTGCTCTATTTTATCGTTTTTTGTCATTTTTTTTTTCTTTTTTTGTCGTTTTTGTTCATTTTTTTGTCCTTTTTTTTTGTTTTTGGTCTTTTTCGTCTTTTTTTTCCTTTCATTTATTGTTGTTTTTTGTCAATTTTTTTTTGTTTTTAGTCAATTTTTTTAATCATTATTGGTCACTTTTTATGGTTTTCACATTTTTGATCTTTTTTTTGTCGTTTTTCTTTTTTATCGCTTTTTCATTTTTGGTTTTTTTTTTCCTTCTGTTTTGTTCGTTTGTCATTTTTTGTATTTTTTTATTTTTTGTCGTTTTTTTCGTTTTTGGTCTTTTTAGCAGAAAACAAACCATTTTTCCCTTATTTATTTTTAGTTTTTTTCTTTTTAAATTTTTTAAAAAAATTTAGTGATCCAATTTTTAAATTTTATGTTGTATTTAAAAAAAATATTAAATTAGAAACTTAATTACATTACATGGTAAACCAAATATATGAATGCAATTGGCATTACATTACATGGTTTGATTACATGCTTCAACCAAACATAGTAATGTAATTGTAATTCCATTACATTACAAACCCAATTATATTACAAATCCAATTCCATTACGATTACGATTACATTATAATGAACCAAACGCAACCCTAGTTTCTGTTGTATCTGTTATTTCCCTTTTTCCAATTTAGGGAAAATATTTCCAACAGTGGTCGCCTCCTAACTTTTCAGTGCACTTTTCTCTCATCCTGTCGTGACATTGCCATTGATCTATATTTGAACTTTCTTCTTCCTATTATTTGTACATGTTGAGCGCGAACAATGTGCAAGCCCTTCAATCATAGAAGTAAGGAATCGCTTAGAGAACAATCTTCTTTTCATCCGTACAATTTTAAAGACCCAGTCTGAGCCTGCCTGACATTTTTTTAAGATTCTAAACTCTCATCAATGAAAGAGAAGAAGCCTTTACTTTAATCTTCCACATGGTGATTGATTGGTGAACATTTATAATAATAATAAATAGTTTCCCAACATTGGCAAATGGCTAATCCAAAGAGAAAACCTCTTTTGCCACATGCAATCCTCTCTTCCCTTGCATTTCGGGTTGTCGGTAGGTAGCAAGAGTGACAGTTCCGACATCTCTAGGGTTTCATTATAAATTTGAAATCAAAATCGTATAAATCATGTGTACAGCCAAATTCTAGCGATCCATAATTTGGTAAAAGATGTAAAGATTATTTAGTTATAGGATCTCGTATGACATTGAAAATTTGTATTTAGGTTTCCATATTATTCAGAAAAGAATCTGGATCTCGTCCGACGGTTGATTTGGACTGGCCATTCAAATAGAGTCATAAACATAGAATTATTAGGTTACAATCGTTGGGGAATTAAGCATGGGATGCTGATCACCAAGAAAACATTGAATTATTGGGTGAGTACTTGTCTGAGTTATCTCCACTCTCTACTCTCACTCATGTTCCTGTTGGTCGAGAGAAACGTCCCAAAAATTACACCAATCCATTTGAAGATAACGAACTACAAACTCGTGCAAGAATAAAAATAAATCAAACGTACTGTATATATTCGAAGACTACTACGTCACCTGAACAAATTTCAATCTATATATCTCAATAATAAAAAATTAGTTACAATATATTATGTTGAACCCTCAACCAGGACGAGAACTGACCTAGGGCAGCCAGGATGACCGCACAGGGACCACGGATCCGGAGGGCCAAAAAAAAATCAGTTTAATTATAAAGATATTAATATTTTTGTATCTAAAATACACCTAATATATTTCATGTGCCTCACTTAACATGAAACAATTATGGTATAGTAGTTATTGTGTTAGATTACTTCTTTTTTTTACATATTATGCATTGGGGTTCCATTTTGAAAATTTGTCCCGGTCACATGAGCTCAGGGCTGGCCCTGCCCTCAACTCTCAAAACCCATTAATTTCTCTTAAGTTTTTCACATAAATATACTGCTTCCCATCTAATTAGTTGCCACCTCTGAATTAAAAAGTTGCATGATGGATTGGCAGCCTAATGCGTTCATAGCCTGGTTCACGAATGGAGCAACAACCTAAGTGGAGTACTAGCTGGTAGAAAGAGCAAACACATCATTGCTCCAGTCGAAAGCGCGGCACAGTTATCTGCTCCATCTATTCTGATTTGAGCCGGAGTGGACGCGTATTTTTTATATTTATAAAAATAGTTAAAGTTGGGACGTTGGGAACAGTGAGCTCAAAATACATGTAACGCAATGTGTATAAAATTTCGAACGTTACATCGGACATCAGAATATGTTGGCAAATATCCTTGGTAGCCGAATCAAGAATATTTTCATGCTATTCTTCTAGACCTTATATAACATTTAGAAATTCCTTGACCTAAAAATGTATAAAACTAATGTAATCATAGTGTTCATAACTACTACCAGAGAGAGAGAGAGAGAGAGAGAGAGAGAGGTACAGGCGTGCATCTTTGTAAAAGCGTGCCTGCATTTGGTTACGGTGAACAATCATTGTGAAGAATTCGATGCATCAAAGAGAAGCTCGTTAAATTATTAAGTAAATGAGGTTCACACCATTCATTCTATATAGACATGTTGATTCACATCTTACACATAGATTCTACAACAAAGTTTTATTATCAACATAATATTTGATCCGCATATAAGATTTGAATAATCAGACCTATAGAATGAATGGTGGATCTGATTCACCTAATAATTTTTCTTTTATCCATAATACACAATGTCCGGAGAACAAATGACTCGAATGCATTAGGGGTGAGCTGGTTCGGTTCGGTTCAAACCGAATCGTATATATGAAAATCGAAATAACTGTAAACCGTATTTCTCAAAACCGAAAACAAACCGTTTTTATAAAAACCGAACAAAACCGAATCGAATTAATTTGGTTCGGTTTTCGATCGGTTCGATTTCATGGGCCAATGTGTCGGGCCTTCAAATTTTTAGCAAAATAAGCCTATTTAAATAACAATTTTTTTTAAAAATATGACATTATTGTATTTATGAAATATTATATTATATAGTGTGAAAAATATTAGTATATATAGATTGAGGTATAGAGAGAGTGCTCAAAGAAGTACCGACAAAGAATAGGAGAAGCGAGTGCGCTCAATTAGGAGTTACAAAATATTAATATATGTAGATTGAGGGTAGTTTGATAAACTACTAAATCTAAAGGTTTTTTGTTCGGTTCGGTTACTCGGATCAATAACCGAAAATTGAACCGTTTCAAATTTTCAAACCGAAAACCGCTCCGATAACCGAAAAACCGATCCGTTTGTCATATTTCGGTTCGATTCTGTTCGGTTCAATTTTTGGCTTTCAACACCCCTAGAATGCATGCCCTTTGAATCTAGAAAATTACACGTTATCCTCTCTCAAAATAACAAAACAAAGAATGAAAACGGTGGACCTAATTCACCTAATAATTTATCGTATTAATCACTTTCGTGGCTAAGATTTAAACCTATCATATACATATCATTATGTCTCATCCTTTCACTAGTTATCCAATACTAAATTATAGTTAAACTTTTTGTATATCCTTGCTAAATTTATGAACCTGTTGAAACACAAAACGAACACACAATAGAGCAATACACAAAACCAAGGCCCTATATAAGAAAGTCGTGCGCGCAAAATAATCTTTCATGCTAATATATGAATGTGTTAATTGGATTTAAATTATGGAGTAGTAAATATTCTAACTACATATACAACTAAGTTAGCCTTACATCTTTTCTTAGGCATCCTTGGTGTCACGCTCTGATCTGTATTTAACAGTAAATATAATTTCTAGAGGGTCCAAGGAAGAAAAAGTTCCTTTTCTTTTTCAATGGCTTATAATGTTGTTTATAATTAATCCAGCACTCCATGTCAGTGAGAGTGCTAGCTACTGTTCTGGGCATGCAATGCATATGCAACCATATCATTTGTGGCACATGATGATGACAAGCCATAATTATGCAGTAATTATATGCCTACTTTGTTTTAGGTCACATTTGGTTTGCGAAATCAAGACTTCTTTTCTGTATTGGACGAAAAAAAAAGCACAAAAAATAATTCCCCCCCAAAAAAAGAAAAAGAATGGTTACTCTATCCATCCTAAGCATTCATTTTTTTCTTTCAAATTTTCTGAAAATATAATTGATAGAAATTATAATTTTCTAATAAAAAAAAGCGCAAATAATTGATTTAACAAGGCCAGTAACCGTTATGAACAAGGATAACTAAGTCTTCATATTACTGACAGAGTTATAAACTAATGTGTAGGAAATAATAATGCCCTTGTTCTCATTGCTAGGGTTTGTTACAATATATATAGTGTCTACATTTGGGCTTATGGGTATGGGCCATATTTACATTACAAATATAATCTAACACTCCCCCTCAAGTTGGAGTATGCAAGTCACAAATGTCCAACTTGGGAAGGAAAGAATCAAACACTTGCTTTCCAAGGGGCTTGGTGAAGATGTCAGCCAGTTGAGAAGAAGTAGGAACATGCGAGGCTATTACGGTGCCATCTCTAATAGCATCGCGAACAAAATGCAAATCCACCTCAATATGCTTACTGCGCTCATGAAATACCGGGTTCTGAGCCAGGTGCAGGGCTGACTGACTGTCACAATACACCGACATAGCAGACTCCTGGCGAACGTCCAAACACACCAATAACTCCTTCAACCATTTCAACTCACAAACAAGCGCAGCAAGAGATCGGTATTCAGCTTCAGCAGAAGATCGGAAAACAGTTGATTGCTTCTTGGTCTTCCAAGAAATAGGAGACCCCCCCCAGAAACACCAACCAGCCTGTAACAGAGCGCCGAGTCAAGGGACAACTTGCCCAGTCGGAATCACACCAACCAGAAAGACGGAGATCACAATCAGCTTTCAAAAGAATACCCTGTCCTGATGCATTTTTGAGATATCTGACAACTCTCAAAGCAGCATGCCAATGATCTTGTCGAGGCTTCTGTAAGAATTGAGACAAGATATGCACAGCATAGGCCAAGTCAGGACGAGTAAATGATAGATAAATCAACCTCCCAACCAGCTTCCGATAAGTCTCTGCATCCGCCATCCTTGGACTAGTCGATTCTGCCAGCTTGTGATTGGGCTCCATGGGAAAACCAGCAGGGCGAGACCCCATCAAACCACATTCTGAAATAATGTCCAAAGCATACTTCCTTTGACACAAGGAAATTCCTTCCGCACTCCGAGCCACCTCTATGCCAAAAAAGTACTTCAACACACCAAGGTCCTTCATGTGAAAGCAAGAACTAAGGTACTTTTTGAAAGCATCTAAAGCACCTGTGTCATTACCAGACACAATCATATTATCCACATAGATCAAAACATGCAACTCTACCTTTCCCTTAAAAAAAGAGAAAAAGGAATAATCGGAATATGATTGAATAAATCCATAGGATATCAGAGAAGAAGTAAGCTTAGCGAACCAACAACGGGGTGTCTGTTTCAATCCATATAGAGACTTACGCAGGCGACACACTTTGTTGGGTTCACTATGCGAAAAACCTGGCGGCAACTTCATATATACTTCTTCTGTCAGATCTCCATGAAGAAAAGTATTGTGCACATCCATCTGGTGCAAAGTCCAGCATTTTACAGCTGCAACAGCCAAGAACGCCCGAACGGTAGGCATCTTAGCTACCGGGGCAAATGTTTCTGAATAGTCGACCCCCTCAACCTGATGATTACCAAACACAACCAGCCGTGCCTTTAAGCGCTCAACACTGCCGTCGGATTTGTACTTTATTTTGTACACCCATCTACTTCCCAATGCTTTCTTCCCATGAGGCAAATCGACAAGACTCCATGTCCCATTATCTTCCAGAGCCTGTATTTCAGTTTGCATAGCTGCGCGCCAGCCTGAATCTCGCGAGGCCTGGCGATATGAAGTAGGCTCAACACCGGCAGTGATAGCTGCAAGAAAATCTCTGTGTCCAGCAGTAAATATGTCATAACTTAGAAATTGTGTTAGAGGATACGAAGTACCTGAGGAAGTGACGGGAACAGATGAACTGTGGTGAAGGGGAAACTTTTACTTCGAACAGCATTCGTCACAAAATCTTGTAATCGTACTGGCTGTGATTTCTTTCTCATTCCTCTTCCCAATACTACCTCAACGGGCACCTCTGGCAACACTGTATCCCCTGTATCATTAGTAGTATCCGCATCACCCCCAGCGGACTCTCCTGTCAATACTTCTGCATCTACCTGTGCATTCTTGCCACTCGGTAATGAGCCACCAGCAACCACTCCGGCTTCAGCAATCGTAGCCGGCACCATCCCAAAAGCCTCTATATCGTCTTCCGGCACCTCAACAGATGTATGGCGTGTCGCAGAAGACATCTCGTTAGCAGAGCCACTCCCAAAAAATTCTTTTTCATAAAAAGTAACATCACGGGACACAAAAAATTCACCAGTCTCCAAATCATACAGTTTTCATCCCTTTTTATCAAGTGGATACCCAACAAAGATACATTTTCTGCTCCTGCTAGCAAATTTATCATGACGGGATTTCAAATCATACGTATAGCACAGACAACCAAAGATGCGTAGATGATCATACGAAGGAGCCGAACCATATAAAACTTTATAAGGAGACTTAAAATGCAAGATACTAGAAGGGGTTCTATTTATCAAATAACATGCACCCAGAACACATTTCCCCCAAAAATCTACGAAAAGAGAACCCTGAAATCTCAATGCCCTGGCTACATTTAAAATATGTCGATGTTTTCTTTCCACCCTTCCATTCTGTTGTGGTGTACCAACACAGGATGTTTGGAACAATATACCTTGAGATGAAAAATAATCTCGTAAACAATTAAATTCAGTGCCATTGTCACTCCGCACCCGACGCATATCAGCCCCAAACTGACGCTTCACCATAGCAATAAATTTAAGAAACGCAGAATAAACAGCACACTTATCCGTTAATAAAATAACCCAAACAGCTCTAAAAAAATCATCCACCAAAATCAAAAAATATCGTGCCCCATTAGATGACGAAACACTATATGGTCCCCACAGATCACAGTGTATAAGTTCAAAGCATCTCAAAGCACGACTACTACTATCAGGAAAAGCATCACGAGTCTGTTTAGCTTGATGACAAATATCACAAGCTTTATGAGAAAACATACTACTACTAGAGAGAAAAGGTAAAGTCTGCATTACTTTATCTGAAGGATGCCCCAGTCTACTATGCCAAATCTCAGAATCACTCTCTTTGCATGCCAGGATCACTGAAGCCAAAGAAGCTGGAACCTCCCCCAAGAAGTAAAGTCCACCCCTTTGTTCACCTGCTCCAATCACCATCCTCGTACTTCGGTCCTGAACAAAACACAAATCAGGAGTAAATAACATATCACAATTTCTGGCACCAATCAATTGTGAGACAGAGATCAAATTGCAAGTCAATGTCGGAACGTAAAGAACATCCGTCAACACCAATGAAGTAGTCAAAAGTACTTTGCCTCTTAGAACAGCCTCAATAGTGCTCCCATCAGGCAATATTACAGGACAGACAGGGCCCTCAAAGCAATCAACTAAACAGTCACGAGAGCCTGTCGCATGAAGAGTAGCCCCAGTATCGAATATCCAAGGGACAGAAGAATTCTTACCCATCAGACGATCAGAGTTTGAAGAACCAGGGTTGGAAGAATTGTCGTTACCCAGTGTAGTGCCCCGTCCCTACATCGTGCCCCGTACTCTGTCCACGGGGTGCGCGAGAAAGGAACACTGTCGCTATCGATTCGGCCGGGACCGATAGGTCGGGATCGACCGAGTCGATCGAACGGGAACGGTTGAATTAAGATCCATTCCTCGTTATGGAATGTCTTCTTCGGAACCAAGTCCCATATTCAGCGGGTTGCGCCTCGAGGATTGACTCTGCGGCTGAGTCGGGAGAGACCTCCCGTTGCTCTGCTTTTCACGCCGCTTGCGTTGGTTTTGGCTTTGTTTTCTGAATGCGTTTCGTGGATGTTTTCGATGGTTTTCATGGCTTGCATTTCGAACTCGCATTTCCTATCGAACTCTTTGAATAATGCAGTGTTCTAATCGGTTGCTTGTGCGATTTCAGGTAATCGCGTAGGCGACGTCTAGCGCGACCAACAAGTTCGCTCGCCAAGGTAAACTCAAGGTGAGTGGCTGACCCTTCTCTTCTCGACCCCCTTCTTAAGCAAAAATCGATAGTGTTGGTACGAATAAAAAGATAAATGCAAAGGCACAAAAGGCACGAAAGGCACGAACACGGGAAAATGAAATGAGTTTTCAAAAGAATGGTAGGCTATGTCTTAATAACTAAAAAAGAAGAAAAATGGTCTTTGCACGGTCATTGGACAACTTGTCGACAAGGTAGAGTTTCCCCGAACGACAACCCGGGGCCACGGGACCGTTGCGGCCAAGAAAGGAAACAAATACAAAAGCTGTGCTGGGCACAACGTTAGGCGAGGACTTGCAGCGGGGCTCGCTACTCGCGCTGAAAGGGTCTCGTCTAATCAAAGCAAAAAGGAGTCCACAATGGCTCTGGGAGCCAGTGACCAACACACGAAGTATAGCACTTAATATGCAAAAGATAACAATTGGAAGGAAAGAACATGGTAAGTTTCATAAGGCGCGACGCGGTCCGCCGGGGTAAGTTTCAACGTAAAGTTTACTATGCTTGTCATTACTTGTTTGGAAATGCATTAGGATGGCTAGAAACATTCATACTCTAATGTCATATAAACTCTTCAACCAAATGAGAGCTTGGAATTTAAATAGCCACGCACCAGTACAAAGTGTAATGTACTGATCCTCGCTCTCCACGCAGGTACCCCGAACCACGAAGGGCGTGCCAACTAGAGCTCAAGGCGGCGTGAACTCTTTTGAAGCCTCGTCCGTGTGAAGGCTTGTTTTTCTGGATTTCCTTTTTGAAGAAGACCGCACATCAGTCCGAAGAAAAATGACGACTCGACTTCCCGCTATAGCAGGTGGAAATATGTATTGGTTTTTACTTGTATAAAAGGGTGTAATGTATGGAACGACTATCTCATCGGCGTTCACTTTTGTAAGTCGAAGTCATGTTGTAGCCCGCGCGGCAATGATTGTAAAAAGAAGTCTATGTAAAGTTCATATTATCAATGAAAAGTCTATTTCCATTTCAAATGTGTTGTTCAATTTCTCTGCGTACTCTAAATTGATGTTGTGTTTCGGATAACCTTATGACTATGCCTTGTGCGAACGCAACTTAGGTTCGTACGGCATCACGCCCGGGGGACGACTATCGATTCGACGGAATCGGGGCGTGACATAATGGTATCAGAGCACGGCTTTACATCCTTTGGCCTCGCGTCTAGAGTTTTAAACCATTGACCACGCAACGATGAGATAAGTTGTTCCATACAATGAGTCCGTAATAATTTGAGACTGATGCGTTGCCTTCGTATCGCAGAAGTGGCGGAACCCACGGCCGAGCAAGAACAGAGCGCTTCCAGTGGCTCTAGTAGCTCGCATCGTCGGCAGGCCGGACCTTCTAACGATACAATCGAAAGGATGCTGCGCATGATGGAGGCGCAGCGGAACCAGTCCGAGAGCCGACATCAACGAGTAGAGGAACGACAGGCCCAGTTCGAAGCTCGCTTCGATGCGCACATCAAACTTCAACAAAAGCAGATGGATACACTGCAGCAGATCGTTCAGACGTTTGCGGCCAACGGAAATTCTGCGACGGCACCTACCGTCACCGTACCTACTACCACCGTGCCGACGATTCCACCCATTGAAGTCGACACGGCGGAGCCCGAGCTTCAACCAGCGGCACCAAAGAAGTACAACTTCGAAGTGTCAGAATTCAAGAAGGCGTGTCGCACCTCTTTCAGCGGCACCGAGGGTCCTTCCATTGCGATCGACTGGCTGGAAGAACTAGAAGACCACTTCGAGCTCCTCGGCATCGAAGAATCAAAGCAAGTTGCCTGCGCACAACTTTAACTACGGTTGAACGCGCACGACTGGTGGGCCGTGCGCAAGCGAGCGATTCGACCGGACAACACTACCGCGCCGATCTCTTGGGCCACGTTCCGCAAGGCTTTCGAGCTCGAGTACCTTCCGTCCGCCGTTCGCCAAGCAAAAGAAAATGAATTCATGTCATTGAAGCAGGGGAGCAGGACGGTGCAACAGTACGCCGCAGAGTTCAACAAATTGTCCAAGTTCGCTGGTGCGTTTCTGCCTACTGAAGAGTGCCGCGTGCGACGGTTCGAAGTGGGACTGCGACAATCTATTGGTGCGCATGTCGGCATCCCGGAGTACAAGACCACGGGCGAGGCTCTGAATCACGCTCTCCGTCTTGAGAGCCTGCTTCCTTCCGGTGCTGAAGACGTTGTGCGCCACTCCAATCACAAACGTCCTAGCTATACGGGAGGCAACAATCACGCGTCAAAGCGTCCACACACTGGCGGCTACCAAGGCAAGAACCCGTTACCGCGATGCAGGAATTGCCATCAGCTTGGGCATACCGAAGACCACTGCTTTGCCAAGGCAGAGTGCTATGCTTGTGGGCGGAGGGGTCACTATGCCCGAGACTGCCAGAATCCTCGACCGAATCGCAATGGCCCTCCCCAACAAAACCGTCAGGAGAATCGAGTGCAGGCGCCTCGACCTGCTCTGCCTGCCCCACCAAACCATCAAGACAGGCGTCCGAATGCACAAGGACGCGTCTACGCCTTGACTCGAGATGAAGCGCTTGCCTCAGACACGGTCGTGACAGGTATACTTAGTTTTAATAATGTGCCTGCTCGCGTACTATTTGATTCAGGTGCTTCGCATAGTTTTATAGCGGCGGACTTTGTCGCCGAGCACAAATTTCCGTTAGTATCATTAGACCTCGACCTTAGCGTGAGCACACCTTCGGGCACACCAATACTCACTAATTCAGCCTGCACCGACGGGATTATCTGTATCGGCGGTCAAAAGATTGGTCTGGACGTGATGGTCCTAGACATGAATGACTTCGATATCATTCTGGGGATGGATTGGCTCGGGCCGTGCAACGCAACCATAGACTGTGCCAGGAAGACGGTCACTTTCCGTATACCAGGAGTGCCTGAATTCTGCTTTTCGTGTGGTGAGGCGTCGTCGACCTGCATGTTGATCTCGGCAATCTCTGCTCGGAGGATGCTGCATTCTGGGTGCGAAGGCTACTTGGCGTCCGTCCGAGACATGCGACAGGATGGTGCAAACGTAGGTCAGACCGACGTTGTGGCAGAATTCCCCGATGTGTTCCCGGACGAGCTACCCGGCATGCCCCCCGACCGAGAGATCGAGTTCAGCATCGATACATTTCCCGATACTCGACCGATTTCAAAGGCCCCGTACAGAATGGCCCCCGCCGAGCTGAAGGAACTCAAAACCCAGTTACAAGAATTACTCGACAGAGGGTTTATTCGGCCTAGTGTTTCACCGTGGGGAGCGCCCGTATTGTTCGTTAAGAAGAAGGATGGGTCCATGCGTCTGTGCGTCGATTACCGAGAGCTTAACAAGGCCACCATCCGGAACAAGTACCCATTGCCCCGCATAGACGACTTATTCGATCAACTGCAAGGCGCCTCGGTATTTTCGAAGATTGATCTCCGCTCGGGCTATCATCAACTCAAGATCAAGTCGGACGACGTGCAAAAGTCAGCCTTTCGCACTCGGTACGGCCACTACGAGTTCCTGGTGATGCCATTCGGCCTGACGAACGCCCCTGCCGCCTTCATGGACCTAATGAATCGGGTGTTTCGACCCTTCCTTGATAAATTTGTGGTAGTCTTTATTGACGACATTCTCGTCTACTCGAAAGACAGGGCGCAGCATGCAGAACATCTGCGGACCGTGCTCCAGACACTTCGAGAGAACCAGCTATTTGCGAAGCGGAGTAAGTGTGAATTTTGGCTCAGCAGCGTATCCTTTCTTGGTCACATCATTTCGTCCGAAGGCATTGCAGTCGACCCGAAGAAAGTGGAAGCCGTTGCTGATTGGAAGAGGCCTGCGTCTGCTAGCGAGATTAGAAGCTTTCTTGGTTTGGCGGGATACTATCGACGCTTCGTGAAAGACTTCGCGAAGATTGCATCGCCACTGACTCGCCTCACTCAAAAGGGAGTCGCGTATGAGTGGTCGGATGACTGTGAAGCTTCATTCCAGGAGCTAAAACAGCGGCTGATTTCGGCACCCATACTCGCACTTCCGGATGGGCCAGAGGGTTTCCAGATATTCAGCGATGCTTCAGGCCAGGGCTTGGGATGTGTGCTCATGCAGCGAAACAAGGTGATATCATTCGCCTCCAGACAGTTGAAGCCGCACGAGAAGAACTATCCTACGCACGACTTGGAGTTAGCGGCGATTGTGTTCGCGTTGAAATTGTGGCGTCACTATCTATATGGCGTGGCGTGCGCGATCTATACCGACCACAAGAGCCTCAAGTATCTCTTCACCCAGAAGGAACTGAACTTACGACAGCGGCGCTGGCTCGAACTAATCAAGGACTATGACTTGACGATCGACTACACTCCGGGTAAGGGAAATGTGGTGGCGGACGCTCTGAGTCGGAAATACCTTGCCTCGCTATCCATCGACCGCAGACTACTACAAGATCTCGAAGAAATGGGCATCGATCTCCGGGTTCGATTCAGAGATATACGGTTGGCGCAGCTGCAGTTAGAGCCGAGTTTGCTGGAAAAGATCATGGCCGCTCAGAAGGATGATCCGTACCTGAAGAAAATGCGCGAGCAAATTTCAACAGGTAGTGTGACCGACTTTGCGGAAGACAAGACCGGTGCGCTGCGATTGAATGGCCGACTATGTGTTCCGGATGATTCTGAACTACGAAAGGAGATTATGTCGGAGGCGCATCACGCGAAATATACCTTGCATCCAGGCAGTACCAAGATATACAAGGACCTCCGCACGACCTTCTGGTGGCACGGGATGAAGAGAGATGTGGCGCTCTTCGTGTCACAATGCATGGCCTGTCCGCAGGTGAAAGCTGAGCATCAGCGACCGGGCGGGGAGATGCAGAACCTTGCCATTCCAGAGTGGAAATGGGATCATGTCACGATGGACTTTATTGTTGGCCTGCCGAAGACACCACGGGGGAGCGACGCCATCTGGGTCATCGTCGATCGATTAACCAAGTCAGCGCACTTCATTGCCATTAAAGTTACTTGGAGCGTTGATCGGCTGGCGCAGATTTATCTTGACGAGATCGTACGGCTGCACGGAGTTCCAGTATCCATCGTCTCTGATCGGGATTCACGGTTCATGTCGCGATTCTGGAGTAGCCTTCAGTCGGCGCTGGGTACCAAGTTGCAGTTCAGTTCAGCTTACCATCCACAGACTGACGGCCAAACGGAGCGCGTTAATCAGATTCTCGAAGACATGCTACGGCTCTGCGCAATCGACTTCAAATCAAGCTGGGACGTCCACTTACCGTTGGCGGAATTTGCATGTAACAATAGCTACCAGTCCAGCATCCAAATGGCGCCGTATGAAGCCTTGTACGGTCGGAAGTGCAGATCGCCCATTTGCTGGGATGAAGTCGGGGAACGGCAGATACTCGGGCCGGAGCTGGTTGAACAGACAGTGCAGAAGGTCAAGCTAATTCGGGAAAGACTAAAGATTGCACAGAGTCGGCAGAAGAGCTATGCCGACACCCATCGAAGACCGCTTGAGTTCTGTGTAGGCGATCACGTGTTCCTAAAGGTGTCACCCATGCGTGGAGTTACTCGGTTCGGCGTGAAGGGGAAGCTGAGTCCGAGATTCGTTGGGCCGTTCGAAATACTCGAGCGGGTCGCCCCCGTAGCCTATAAGATTGCCCTACCACCGGCGCTTGAAGGTGTACACAATGTCTTCCACGTCTCCCAACTGCGGAAGTACGTGCACGACCCTAGCCACGTGGTGGATTTTGGCCAGCTAGAGCTGAAGTCTGACTTATCCTACGTCGAAGCGCCAGTTCAAATTTTAGAACGCAAGGATAAGTTACTTCGAAATCGGGCGATCCCTCTCGTCCGCGTACTCTGGAGGAACCATGCGGCAGAGGAGTCGACATGGGAACTCGAGTCAGAGATGAGGGAAAAGTTCCCTTCATTATTTTCATAGAGGTAGGTTCTATTCTTAAGTTTCGAGGACGAAACTTTTTCTTAGTTGGTTATGGTGTAGTGCCCCGTCCCTACATCGTGCCCCGTACTCTGTCCACGGGGTGCGCGAGAAAGGAACACTGTCGCTATCGATTCGGCCGGGACCGATAGGTCGGGATCGACCGAGTCGATCGAACGGGAACGGTTGAATTAAGATCCATTCCTCGTTATGGAATGTCTTCTTCGGAACCAAGTCCCATATTCAGCGGGTTGCGCCTCGAGGATTGACTCTGCGGCTGAGTCGGGAGAGACCTCCCGTTGCTCTGCTTTTCACGCCGCTTGTGTTGGTTTTGGCTTTGTTTTCTGAATGCGTTTTGTGGATGTTTTCGATGGTTTTCATGGCTTGCATTTCGAACTCGCATTTCCTATCGAACTCTTTGAATAATGCAGTGTTCTAATCGGTTGCTTGTGCGATTTCAGGTAATCGCGTAGGCGACGTCTAGCGCGACCAACAAGTTCGCTCGCCAAGGTAAACTCAAGGTGAGTGGCTGACCCTTCTCTTCTCGACCCCCTTCTTAAGCAAAAATCGATAGTGTTGGTACGAATAAAAAGATAAATACAAAGGCACAAAAGGCACGAAAGGCACGAACACGGGAAAATGAAATGAGTTTTCAAAAGAATGGTAGGCTATGTCTTAATAACTAAAAAAGAAGAAAAATGGTCTTTGCACGGTCATTGGACAACTTGTCGACAAGGTAGAGTTTCCCCGAACGGCAACCCGGGGCCACGGGACCGTTGCGGCCAAGAAAGGAAACAAATACAAAAGCTGTGCTGGGCACAACGTTAGGCGAGGACTTGCAGCGGGGCTCGCTACTCGCGCTGAAAGGGTCTCGTCTAATCAAAGCAAAAAGGAGTCCACAATGGCTCTGGGAGCCAGTGACCAACACACGAAGTATAGCACTTAATATGCAAAAGATAACAATTGGAAGGAAAGAACATGGTAAGTTTCATAAGGCGCGACGCGGTCCGCCGGGGTAAGTTTCAACGTAAAGTTTACTATGCTTGTCATTACTTGTTTGGAAATGCATTAGGATGGCTAGAAACATTCATACTCTAATGTCATATAAACTCTTCAACCAAATGAGAGCTTGGAATTTAAATAGCCACGCACCAGTACAAAGTGTAATGTACTGATCCTCGCTCTCCACGCAGGTACCCCGAACCACGAAGGGCGTGCCAACTAGAGCTCAAGGCGGCGTGAACTCTTTTGAAGCCTCGTCCGTGTGAAGGCTTGTTTTTCTGGATTTCCTTTTTGAAGAAGACCGCACATCAGTCCGAAGAAAAATGACGACTCGACTTCCCGCTATAGCAGGTGGAAATATGTATTGGTTTTTACTTGTATAAAAGGGTGTAATGTATGGAACGACTATCTCATCGGCGTTCACTTTTGTAAGTCGAAGTCATGTTGTAGCCCGCGCGGCAATGATTGTAAAAAGAAGTCTATGTAAAGTTCATATTATCAATGAAAAGTCTATTTCCATTTCAAATGTGTTGTTCAATTTCTCTGCGTACTCTAAATTGATGTTGTGTTTCGGATAACCTTATGACTATGCCTTGTGCGAACGCAACTTAGGTTCGCACGGCATCACGCCCGGGGGACGACTATCGATTCGACGGAATCGGGGCGTGACACCCAGCAAGCTCATCAGTTTCTACCATTGTTCACTTGAGAGTGGTGAAGGATACCCTCCATGCATCATATCCGCCGAACTCCCAGCAAGACCAGCAGGAACACCATGACCAGCAGCGGCGACATGATGAACAACCCCTGCGCCACCAGCACCACGTCCCCCATCACGTCTCTGCGGTAGTGCCGGGCCTCTGCCACCACCGGCACCACGTCCGCCCTCACGCCGAGGACGAGTCTTCCACCACTCTGGATAGCCAATCTTGGCAAAGCAAGTTGCAACATCATGACCTATTTTCTTGCAATGAGTACAGATCATACCTGATTTGTCCCTAGAATCTGAGGTTCTACTATTAGAAGTAGTAGAAATACGAGGTGAAGTCTTGATAGCCAGCGCCATCACCTCCTCAGTAGAGGATTGAGATTTTTGCATATCCTCCTCCTCGCGGACTGCCTTGTATGCCCGATCTAAACTTGGCTGAGGAACCTGAGCCAGGAGATTAGATCGGGTATGACCATACAACTCAGCATTCAACCCATACATAAAGTCCTGAAAGTGGTCTTCATCCCTCATAGCCTGTAGTTTTACAGCAAGTTCACCACAGGTACAAGTAGGCAATGGAAAATAAGCAGCTTGTTCATCCCACAAAGACTGCAAATTTTCAAAGTAGGTTTCCACAGACATCGACGCCGTTTGTTTGCACTCGGCCAAAGCCACCTTAATTTGTTGCTTCCGAGTGCCATTGCTAACAACAAATCTTTTCTCCAACAAGTTCCACAATGGATAAACCTCCTCAAAGTACGGCAAAGATTTCTTCAGAGGTGGATCAATGGTATTAAGAACCCATTGAACCAACAGCGCTTGCACGCATCTCCAATCAAGCAATTTACTAGCATCATTAACAGGTTTGACTTCAGTACCTTCCAGAAAAGTGATCTTCCGCCTAGAGATCAGGGAGAGACGTATCGACCGAGACCACTCAGCATAGTTCGGTCCACGGAAAACAACAGGAGTAATGATATTTCCTGGTTGATCAGCAGAACTCAGAAAATATGGAACCTTCGGATTAGGATAATTTGGGTTGTGTGTACCGCCACCGCCAGTCGCGACAGAATAGCTGGATGCAGCATCATCTGCCATCGCGGATGTCGGGTGTACAAAATTGTGTACAACGCCGACGAATCCACCGCTGATGGACGGGGTCGACGGCGAATCGGCCGCAATCAGGGGCGCCGGATCTGGCACGTAGAGGCGGATGTCGGGTGTACAAAATTTTGTACAACGCCGACGAATCAGCCGCTAATGGACGGGGTCTGCGGCGACGTCGGACGCCGAGAATCAGTCGGATGCGGTCCGCGGTCGGCTCGAGAGGGCGCGCGGTCGGCGTGCGGGTGCACGACGCGGGAGGACGCGCGGTCGGCGCGCAGGAGGGAGAAGACCGGTGTAAGGTTCTCGTTGGGAACTGTATCGAGATGGCGTGGATCAAAGCTTTGAGATGCTTCTGACTTCGAGCAGAAGGTCGTGGGTTCGTCTCCCACTATGGTCGTGGGTTCGTCTCTTCTGACTTCGAGATGGCGTGATCAACTCTGATGGACTCTGATGGGCTCCAAGGGGGGTGACTTCGAATCAGATGCTTTCCTGACTTCGAATCAGATGCTTTCCAATGGGAAATAAGCGATCAACACAACCACGATGGGGGCCAAGTTGGAAAGCATCTGATTCTTCCCAACTTCGATCAACACAATCAGATGCTTTCCTGACTTCGATAATTCTTCCCACAGACGACGCCAAGTTGGAGATGACTTCGAAATCCTAGTTAGGACTTCTCACCAGGTGATCACCGGTCTGAATCAAGAAGAAGATGCAAGTTTTGGCGGCTAGGGTTTTTCGGGAGGCTCTGATACCATGTAGGAAATAATAATGCCCTTGTTCTCATTGCTAGGGTTTGTTACAATATATATAGTGTTTACATTTGGGCTTATGGGTATGGGCCATATTTACATTACAAATATAATCTAACATAATGGCATGTAAATATATGTATTCTTTCATCAAATTTTGTGAACCATTATTACTCTTAGAATAAGTACCAATGGCGATTTCTAAAATTGAGTTCTTATTCTACTTGGCATTGTACTTTAAGGAGATTTATATCCTAGTTGAAAGAGTTTCTACATAGAAATTGTAGACATACAAAAATACTCTCCAATGGTTCTTCATTTCTATCATGTGTGTCACATAGTAAAAGGACAAATATAATGGTGTGGGTCCAATAATAATTATCATGAGAGATAGAAGAATTTCTATGAGAGTTTCTACATACAGAAACCCTCCTAGAAAGTTTTCATCCTACATCATTGCCACCTAGGATAGAAATGGTGATAGAAATCACCATTGGGAGAAGTTTTTTCTAAAATAGATTTCTTCCATAGAAATAGGGACGATAGAAACCCCCATTGGAGATGGTCTTAGAGCATCTCCAACCATATTGTCTTGTTTTGTGTTGTGATTCCTATGTGACATGAGACACAAGACAATGTCTTTCCTATGTGGCAAGATGATATTCACACAAGATAATGAGATAAAAAAAAGTGTTCTCTAAAGCAAAAGTATTGAAGAGACAATAAAAAGTATTTTTTCCAACTTCCAAGACAACTCCTCCAGTTCTTCATTTTTTTTATAAATATTTATATTTATAATTGATGATGTGGAGACAAAGTCATTGTGAAGTGCATTGTCTAGATTTAGACAACCAACTTCACATTGTCCTTGCCATGTCATTGCCATGTCAACTTCATGATTCATTTTATATTTGCATTGGAGAATGATTTTTGAAATGAAAGCTTGTCATTCTTATGTGGCAACCATTTTTTCTAAACTCATAATAGAGTTGGAGATGCTCTCATTGTGAAGTGCATTGTCTAGATCTAGACAACCAACTTCACATTGTCCTTGCCATGTCATTGTCATGTCAACTTCATGATTTATTCTACATTTGCAGGGTTATTTATAAATACCCTCCAATCGTTTGTACGCATTTTGGTAACTGTCCCCGTTGTTTTAAAAACAAAGAACATCCTTCTGGGTGCTTAATTTTCTACTCACTTTCTTCATGCATCAGGGGGGTACAACTAATTAATTCTATAAACCAGGAGGATGTTCTTTGTTTTTAAAACAACGGGAACAGTTACAAAATGCGTACAAACTATAGAAGGGTACAACTAATTAACTCACATTTGCATTGGAGAAGAATCTTTGAAATAAAAGCTTGTTATTCCTATGTGGCAACCATTTCTTCTAAACTTACAATAGGGTTGGAGATGCTCTTAGATAGGATACGATAAGAAACAGCTAGTATGATCTTGTAAGTATAAGTGTATGAATGTTTATATTGTTGTTGAGTTACTTCTTTATGTACAATAATTCTCATATGCTCATGCTTTCTCTAGTTTGGAGTTATTAATTTAGAGGTACTGTACTGTATGGATCAATACATAGAGGAATTGTCTTTTTCTTGTTTTGCTAGCTGTTGTCAAGCATAAAACCAACCCAAATAGAAATTTGAGAGGAGATAGAACTTGAGGTATTAAAGAAGTAACTGTAAGAATCGTCTTCTGATAAACTCAATACAGAGTATACATCGCAAATCTATGTTTCACAGACATGGATATGACATGGGACGTTTTAGAAAGACACAAGACCATTTAGAGACGGATATGACATGATACGTTTTGGATATGGATTCAAGTCATTCGACAACTAATTTGGTTTGTTCTAAGTATAATTAAGATCCTTTGGTATATCCGGTACGTGTCCATCACGATAGTGTTGGATATGGCTCGTGTTCACTAAGAACAACAATGAGCGCTCGTCCGAGAATTTCAGAGAAGTACATAATGAGTTTGAAATAGCCAGGATACAGAGTATCAACAAAAAGGTATATCGGTTGTATACCGTAGGGCACTTAAGGAGCCAGTAGAGGCATACAAGGAGGCTATGTGGGTAAGGGGTCTGGCTAGTGAATTTGAATTTGAGAATGTATTTTGTGACAGTCAAAAGGTGATACATCTCAGAATTTAGTGCATCACAGTCGGACGAAATACATCGACGTGCAATACCACGAGATACGAAAATGGTGCAATAAGAAAATAGATCTAGTTAAGATTGACCCAAAAGCAAAACTTGTTGACATGTTGTTAACCAAGGTAATTCCAGTAGAGAAGTTCAATTTAGTCTTGACTAATTCTATCCAAGTACTCTGAGTGGAGGATAATACTCGACTTCGATAGCAGATTGTGGTAGTTTCATGGTTCTGCGATAAAAGACCGTCTTAGTAGACAATTTTTTCGATTTTTTGTGCAAGACCTTGTTGGTGACCATACTTCAGTTTTGGCAGAATTGAAGCGGCAATATTTTCTTGATTCTAGTTAAAAAAACTATGATAGATTAGAGGAAAGACTAAAGTTGGAGCTAAGGTGGATCGAGCACACGTATAGCAACACTGTTATTAACATCTTGTCAAGGTGAAAATTGTTGGATATAGCTCTTGCTCACGAAAAGAGCTTTTGAACGCTCGTCCGATAATATTGGAAAAGTTCCATTGGAGTTCAAAATAGCCAGGATATTTAGTATCAGCAGAAAGGTATATAGACAGTATATCGCCGATAGACTTAAGAAGCAGCGTCGGACATAGCTCAAAGCATACCGATGACATATCGTCGAGTTGTATAGGAAATAATAATGCCTTGTTCTTATTGATGGGGGCTGGTTACAATATATACAGTGTCTACATGATTGGGCTAATGGGCCAGATTTATATTAGTTACAAATATAATCTCTAACATCCCCCCTCAAGTTGGAGCATGCCAGTCACAAATACCCAACTTGGGAAGTAAAGAATCAAACACATGCTTTCCAAGGGGCATGGTGAAGATGTCAGCCAGTTGAGAAGAAGTAGGAACATACGAGGCTATTACGGTGCCATCTCTAATAGCATCGCGAACAAAATGCAAATCTACCTCAATATGCTTACTGCGCTCATGAAATACCGGGTTCTGAGCCAGGTGCAGGGCTGACTGACTGTCACAATACACCGACATAGCAGACTCCTGGCGAACGCCCAAACACACCATTAACTCCTTCAACCATTTCAACTCACAAACAAGTGCAGCAAGAGATCGGTATTCAGCTTCAACGGAAGATCGAAAAACAGTCGGTTGCTTCTTGGTCTTCCAAGAAATAGAAGATCTCCCCAGAAATACCAACCAGCCTGTAACAGAGCGACGAGTCAAGGGACAACTTGCCCAGTCGGAATCACACCAACCAGAAAGACGGAGATCACAATCAGCTTTCAAAAAAATACCCTGTCTCGGTGCATATTTGAGATATCTGACAACTCTCAAAGCAGCTTGCCAATGATCTTGTCTAGGCTCCTGTAAGAATTGAGACAAGATATGCACAGCATAGGCTAAGTCAGGACGAGTAAATGATAGATAAATCAACCTCCCAACCAGCCTTCGATAAGTCTCTGCATCCGCCATCTTTGGACTAGTCGATTCTGCCAGCTTGTAATTGGGCTCCATGGGAAAGCCAGCAGGTCGAGACCCCATCAAGCCGCATTCTAAAATAATGTCCAAAGCATACTTTCTTTGACACAAGAAAATTCCTTCTGCACTCCGAACCACCTCTATGCCAAGAAAGTACTTCAACACACCAAGGTCCTTCATGTGAAAGCAAGAACTAAGGTACTTTTTGAAAGTATTTAAAGCACCTGAGTCATTACCAGACACAATCATGTCATCCACATAGATCAAAATATGCAACTCTACCTTCCCTTTAAAAAGAGATCAGAAAAGGGAATAATCGGAATGAGATTGAATAAATCCATAGGATATCAGAGAAGCAACAAGCTTAGCAAACTAACAACGTGGTGCCTGTTTCAATCCATATAGAGACTTACGCAGGCGACACACTTTGTTGGGTTCACTATACGAAAAATCTGGCGGCAACTTCATATACACTTCTTCTGTCAGATCTCCATGAAGAACAACATTGTGCACATCCATCTGGTGCAAAGTCCAGCCTCTCACAGCTGCAACAGCCAAGAATGCCCTAACTGTAGGCATCTTAGCTACCAGGGCAAATGTCTCTGAATAGTCGATCCCCTCAACCTGATGATTACGAACACAACCAGCTGTGCCTTTAAGCGTTCAACACTGCCGTCGGAGTTGTACTTTATTTTGTACACCCATCTACTTCCCAATGCTTTCTTTCCAGAAGAAAAATCGACAAGACTCCATATCCCATTATCTTCCAGAGCCTGTATTTCAGTTTGCATAGATGCACGCCAGCCTGAATCTCGCGAGGCCTGGCGATA
Source organism: Iris pallida (assembly GCA_029216955.1). Taxonomy (NCBI): domain Eukaryota; kingdom Viridiplantae; phylum Streptophyta; class Magnoliopsida; order Asparagales; family Iridaceae; genus Iris; species Iris pallida. The sequence continues at coordinate 20,681,641 of JANAVB010030817.1, read as the reverse complement.
TGAAGTAGGCTCAACGCCTGCAGTGATAGCTGCAAGAAAATCTCTGTGTCCAGCAGTAAATATATCATAACTTAGAAATTGTGTTAGAGGATACGAAGTACCTGAGGAAGTGACGGAAACAGATGAACTGTGATGAAGGGGGAGACTTTTACTTCGAACAGCATCCGTCACAAAATCCTGTAATCGCACTGGCTGTGATTTCTTTCTCATTCCTCTTCCCAACACTACCTCGTCGGGCCCCTCTGGCAACACTGTATCCCCTGTATCATCAGTAGTATCCGCATCACCCCCAGCAGACTCTCCTGTCAATACCTCTGCAGCTACCTGTGCATCCTCGCCACTCGGTGCTGAGCCGCCAGCAACCACTCCGGCCTCAGCAACCGTAGCCGGCATCATCCCAAAAGCCTCCCCTGAAATCTCAATACCCTGGCTATATTTAAAATATGTCGATATTTTCGTTCCACCCTTCCATTCTGTAACGCCCCAGTCCCAAAATACGTAGGACTAGGAACGTAGACATGCCAGCTGTATTTATACGAAGTACATAGGCCTCGTATGAATACATAAGCTGTAAAATATAGTAGAACCATAACTAATCTCATCCACACAAAATAAATGATAAAGGATATCATATAATGATAATGAATTGTCTTGATACAATATGTTGGACGGAGGCAAATCCACTACCAACAAGTAAAGGAAAAATACATGAGAAAAGAAATGGTTTTTGGCGAGCGAAGCGAAGACGATCCAGGTGCAATCATCCTCGAAGAAATAGTGACGACCACGGCTAGAGCTAGAACACCTGCAAAAGACAAGAGCACACACCTGGCGAGATAACAAGGTCCTCAGAGGAACGTAACAAGACACATAATATCATGCCATATAAACTGAATAAATATTGCTCAAATAAATAAGTCAATTGAATTATAACATGGTCCAATACACACCTATTGAACGAGCGTACCATCCCCCCAACCAAACAAGGACAGGAGATGGTAAACTAATTCACGGTGACGTATCTTTCCATGCTATGAATCCAATATGGTATTCGGATCCCAACAAGGTTCAATACCTTCTCATCGAAGTAGTAAGTCACACCTACAACCAAATAAGGACAAGATGTGATGAACTAATCCTCGACAAGTTATTGTTCCAAGCCACGGTCAGATACAAGTACCCAAACCAAAAGTACTCATACCTAACGGATAAGGTAGCCTAACCGTTCTATGTAAAATATAGTTAAGAACAATCCTTCCTATGCATGGGCCCTGGCTAAATAGGATCGGCATAGTCCCCCCTTGGGGCACCAGATGCCCCATCAGTAAGAGCATAACGTTCCGCAGAACGTCAGTGGCCGTCAGTAATCATGGGTAATCTGACCCGCGTCTCCGACAGAGCTCACGGATTACAAAAGGGAAAGTGCATCGAAGCCCATACGCTAAGGAATTATCCTCCCCGCCCAAATGCCTACTCTGTTGTATCCACAACAGTAAATCTCTATAACCGCTAAGTCAAACTAGCATGCAACCTCTATTAGCGGTTATTCCTATCGCACGGCTTGTACGTACTGGTGGCCAGTCAATCACGCACGTCCGTGTTCTACATACGACTCACAACTTCGTGATACAACGTGTCAAGGCCATGAATGCAACACACAAAGGTGGTCCCTTAAATCTAGGTTTTAATGTGTAAGAAAAATAATACATAGCAGAAAATATAAATGAACAGTAAGTTCTAACAGGTTATGCCATGTATCACAGTTTATTTTGCATAAAGAAAATACATAATGCATGAAATATGAGCTAAAATAAATAAACAGCAAATGGCAAGGTGTCTTGCCTGGTAGTACGCCTGGTGTGCTGCGAATATCACGGTGGCACGAACTGCGACTTCGGTGCGACAACTACACAAGGTGACCTCTGATGTCGACACGGATGGTTTCATTGGGTCCAGAAGGGTCAATTTAGTTAGGGTGGACAGGAGGAAGGGCAGAATTGGCATGAGGATAGGAATAATGGCCTTAGTCTTGGACTTAAGGATAATCAAGAAAAATTTGGAAAAACTATTTATAATACTTGAAAAATTATGTATTAGTAAAAATAGTTTTTGTTTTAGATAAATATTTAAAAACATAGAAATTACTTTGCAAAAACTTTAAGTTTGTCAAAAATGATATTTAGATAGGAGCTATATTTTTATTAGTAAAACTAATATTTGATAAATACATAAAGATATGGAAAAACCGATTTAGGCTAAAATTCTATGTTTTGAAATGATAAATTTCTAAGTAAAAATATATATCTTTTTGGACAATACCTTGTATTTTTTTTTGAAAATAAATATATGTTTTGAAATCCTGATAAATCATTTTGGGGCTAACACTTTTAAATAAGATTTTAGGTAAAATATATATTTCAAAAGTAAAGTACGATATTATATGTAAAAATCCTAATCCTAATTTTGGAATTACAGGTAGGAACAAAACTAAATACTATATTTTTGAAGTAACTATAATTTAGGAATATCTGCTATGCATATCAAAATAGATAACAATAGAAAATTTAAAAGTTGTAATGATATTAGTAACCTTAACAATACTAATAACCAATAGTAACACTAACTACTGTAATACAGATGATGCTGATAAAATAATAATAATAATAATATTAATATTAATATTAACATTAATAATAATAATAATACCTAAAGTCATAGTTAATACAAGGAGGAAAAGATGGGAAAAAAAAACAAACAAACAATATACTAAACAACAGAACAAACCAAAAAAAAGAATTAAATAGATAAATAATAAAAATAAAAAAGTCATTGAGCTGCTCTCCATGAGTACAGCTGAACGAAAAAAATCAATCAGAGAAGAGGAATAGTGAGAGGAAAGAGAGAGAGGGATAGAGCGGGATGAGAGAGAGATCGAGTGAGCGAGGGAGAAGAGGAGCTGAGAGAGGGGGAGAGGCTGGGCGGAGACTCGACGGAGGAGGGTGGCCGGCGATGAGAGATGGTCGGGTTCGGCTGGCTATTGGTGGGGCGATTTGTGGTGCCGGGAGAGATGCAGAGGTGTTGAGACGAGGCCTGGGCGAGTTGGTTTAGAGTTTAGGGGGTCGAGATGTTTGTCGTGTCGTGTGTGACACGGGGATGGAGTCGAGGTTCGGGTTTGTCGGACATGACGAGGGTCGTCCATGATGTAAGGATAAAAAATATTGGAAAGACACCCGGGGTCAGACCCGAGGCCGTCACGGCTGACACGGAAAGGATTGGACACCGACACGATGCACGCACGTTTGGTTGTAGAATTTGGAGAAATAGAAATACATGGATGAGTACCTGCCTATTTATAGGATGTGGAAATTCCCGTTTGGATAGGATTAGGAATATTTAAACCCAAAAATAGATAATTTGCTATTTAATTTAAAATCAATCAAATTCAAATCCAAATCAAAATCCAATTTAAATCTAATAAAATTTAGGCTTAATTGCTAATTGCTACCCTCAACTATCACACTTTTTCAAGTTGATACCCTAAACTTTTTTTTGTAACAACTTGATACCCAGACATTATTTTGGACAAAAATGCCCCTACTCCTAACCCCCCTCCCCCGTGCTCGCTTCGCCCCCCCCCCCTCTGCTAGCTACGGCCGCAGCTCCACCCCCCCCCAACCCCCCCTGCTCGCTTCAGGTGGCCCGGTCGGCGGGAGGCCGGTCGGCCGTGTGCGCGAGGGGGCACGCTGGGTCGGCGCGGCGCTGGCCGGAGGGCGGTCGGGGGATCCGCGGAGGGGCGTGGTCGCTGGACCAGGGGCGCGGGTGGCCGCGTGCGCTGGAGGGGCGCGGGAACAGGCGGCGGAGAGGGTCGGCGTTGGCCGGAGCTAGCAGGGGGGGTGGCCGGAGTGGGGGAGGGGGTGGAGGGAGGGAAGGGATAAGGGTATTTTGGGGTTTTTTAAAATGTTAGGTATTAAGTTGAAAAAAAAAATAGTTGAGGTATCAATCTGTTATGAAATAAAGTTTAGGGTATCAACTTGAAAAAGTGTGATAGTTGAGGGTAGCAATTAGCAATTAAGCCTAAAATTTACATCCTTTAGTTTAAAACCCAATGAGATAATTCAAATTCCAAATATAGATATTAATTTAATCTATTTAAATAAATCCAAAAATTAAATCAAGATTTAAATTGCCACAATATTTTCAAAATATGTTTTTCAAAAATGCTATTATAATAATTTCAAAAATACATTATTATTTAAAAATAAACTTAATAAAATATTTATAAAATATATATCCAAGCACAAATATTCTTTACATAATTATGCTTTTCTAGTATACAAAATATTATTTGTTATTAATAACTTTTAGAAATGACGTAAAAATAACAAGCTTAGAAATGATAGCAAATCTAATTATTATATCTATTATTTGAAACTATATAAAAATAGAACAAAATGTTTTTCTAAATTATGTACGCTCGCACATATTCGCACTCTCAAGCAATTCCGAAAAATAAAATTTCGTGCGTGACGTAAAATACGACTACGCGACGTACAATACAAAATTTTTAAATCAGTACCAAATTTAATAAAAAAAGTATAAATTTAGGGGTTTTACACATTCTGTTGAGGTGTCCCAACACAGGATGTTTGGAACAATATACCTTGAGATGAAAAATAATCTCGTAAACAATTAAATTCAGTGCCATTGTCACTCCGCACACGACGGATATCAGCCCCAAACTGACGCTTCACCATAGCAATAAATTTAAGAAACATAGAATAAACAACACACTTATCCTTCAATAAAATAACCCAAACAGCTCTAGAAAAATCATCCACCAAAGTCAAAAAATATCGTGCCCCATTAGAAGACGGAACACGATATGGTCCCCACAGATCACAGTGTATAAGTTCAAAGCATCTCAAAGCACGATTACTACTATCAGGAAAGGCATCACGAGTCCGTTTAGCTTGATGACAAATATTACAAGCCTTATGAGAAAACACACTACTACCAGAGAGAAAGGGTAAAGTCTGCATTACTTTATCTGAAGGATGTCCCAGTCTACTATGCCAAACCTCGGAATCACTCTCTTTGCATGCCAGGATCACCGAAGCCAAAGAAGCTGGAACCTCCCCCAAGAAGTAAAGTCCACCCCTTTGTTCACCTGCTCCAATCACCATCCTCGTACTTCGGTCCTGAACAAAACACAAATCAGGAGTAAATAACATATCACAATTTCTGGCACCAATCAATTGTGAGGCAGAGATCAAATTGCAAGTCAATGTCGAAACATAAAGAACATCCGTCAACACCAATGAAGCAGTCAAAAATACTTTGCCTCTCAGAACAGCCTCAATAGTGCTCCCATCAGGCAAAGTCACAGGACAGACAGGGCCCTCAAAGCAATCAACTAAACAGTCACGAAAACCTGTCGCATGAAGAGTAGCCCAGTATCGAATATCCAAGTGACAGAAAAATTGTTACCCATCAGACGATCAGAGTTTGAAGAACCAGGGTTGGAAGGATTGTCGTTACCCAGCAAGCTCATCAGTTTCTGCCATTGTTCACTTGAGAGTGGTGAAGGATACCCTCCATGCATCATATCTGCCGAACTCCCAACAAGACCAGCAGGAACACCATAACCAACAACGACGACATGATGAACAACCCCTGCGCCACCAGCACCTTGTCCTCTATCACGCCGAGGACGAGTCTCCCACCACTCTGGATAGCCAATCTTGGCATAGCAAGTTGCAACATCATGACCTGGTTTCTTGCAATGAGTACATATCATACCTGATTTGTCCCTGGAATCTGAGGTTCTACTATTAGAAGTAGTAGAAAGACGAGGTGAAGTCTTGATAGTCAGCGCCAACACCTCCTCAGCAGCGGATTGGACCTGCGATTTTCGCATATCCTCCTCCTCACGGACTGCCTGGTATGCCCGATCTAAACTTGGCTGAGGATCTTGAGCCAGAAGATTAGATCGGGTATGACCATACAGCTCAGCATTCAACCCATACATAAAGTTCTGAAAGTGGTCTTCATCCCTCATAGCCTGTAGCTTTGCAGCAAGTTCACCACAGGTACAAGAAGGCAATAGGAAATAAGCAGCTTGTTCATCCCACAAAGACTGTAAATTTTCAAAGTAGGTTTCCACAGACATCGAAGCCGTCTGTTTACACTCAGCCAAAGCCACCTTAATTTGTTGCTTTCGAGTGCCGTTGCTAACAACAAATCTTTTCTCCAACAAGTTCCACAATGGATAAACCTCATCAAAGTACGGCAAAAATTTCTTCAGAGACAGATCAATGATATTAAGAACCCATTGAACCAACATCGCTTGCACACATCTCCAATCAAACAATTTACTAGCATCATTAACAGGTTTGATTTCAGTACCTTCCAGAAAAGTGATCTTTCGCCTAGAGATCAGGGAGAGACGTATCGACCGAGACCACTCAGCATAGTTCGGTTCACGGAAAATAATAGGAGTAATGATATTTCCTGGTTGATTAGCAGAACTCAAAAAATATGGATTCTTCGGATTAGGATAATTTGGGTTGTGTGCACCGTCACCGCCAGTCGCGATGGAGTAGCTGGATGCAGCATCATCTGCCATCGCGGATGTCGGATGTACAAAATTTTGTACAACTCCGACGAATTGGCCGCTGATGGACGGGGTCGGCGGCGAATCGACCGCGATCATGGGCGCCGGATCTGGCGCGTAGAGGTCGGGTGTACAAAATTTTGTACAACTCCGACGAATCGGCCGCTGATGGACGGGGTCGGCGGCGAATCGGCCGCGGTCAGGGGCGCCGGATCTGGCGCGTAGAGGTCGGCGGCGGTTCTGCCGCGGTCAGCTGGCGTCAAGCGCGGTCGGCGCGGGAGCGGACGTTAGGCGCGGTCGGCGCGGGAGCGGGCGTCGGCCGCGGTCGGCGCGGGAGCGGGCGTCAGGCGCGGTCGGCGCGGGAGCGGGCGTCGGCCGCGGTCGGCGCCGGATCGGTCAGGCGCGGGGTGTCGGCGTCAGGCGCTGTCGGCGCGGGAGCGGACGTCGGCAGCAGGATCGGCCGCAACGAGGATGGGGAATATGCTGGCTAGGATTTTTCTGGAGGCTCTGATACCATGTAGGAAAATAATAATGTCTTGTTCTTATTGATGGGGGCTGGTTACAATATATATAGTGTCTACATGATTGGACTAATGGGCCAGATTTACATTAGTTACAAATATAATCTCTAACAAGTTGGGTACAGTTTTATATGTGGTTCCGGTATATATGTGGGTATATGTGGTTCAGGTACATATGTGGGTACAGTTTTATATGTGGTTCAGGTTTAAAGTTCTATTTTCGACGATTAGGATTGTTCCAGGATTTACGTTGTGGGGAGTTATTCTAATCTTTTCTAAGCAAAAAAAAATAAAAATAAAAATGAAGAAGAAGAAGAAGAAAAGAAAAGGGAATTTGGGAGGCAACCAGCTAAAGAGCTCGACGAGATTTATAGGATTTTCTAGAGATCCATAAGAAAATTTGAAGGGGGAGAGAGAGAGAGAGATTGGTCCTGATATCACACATGATTGCGATGTGCGGTAATTGCTGTTGTAATTTTCTGTATGGTTCTTTGATTCAAATAAATTAATATTTTCTTATCAAGTGGAGTAGGCCGATGTTGAGTATATTGTGTTTTTATTCTTTTGTGTCGTAACTTTCATGCTTGTGCACTAATTTTTTGAGTTTTAATCCTTCCTACAATGCAATAAATACTTTAGATGGGAATGTACATGTTATGAAGTGGTGCCAGGGAATTTAGTACACCACATAGTGCAATATTTTTGATGAGTTCAGTTCAATGAAGTAAACATGCATGGTGAATCGACTGTATGTAGGAAGTTCATCAGTAAGCTTCCGTTTGGATATTGCGTGCTCTGATCAGAATCTTTCCTTTCCCTGAATAAAAAAAATGTGAAATAGACTTGGCATAGAAATTGTAAGGAAGTTGATGCGTACAGAAGTCACTATTAACAGTACACAGTACGTACTAGGTGCCGGACTGAGTACATTGTGTGTGCCCAACTTTGGGAGGAAAATAATAATCGGATGCCAAAGCCTCAGACAGTAACTAGCTAGTACTCATCATCTAATAAGTACTGATACTAGCCGGGGTGTTTATGATTAACCGACAGAGCCAACAATCACTTTGGTCAGGTTCGCGTGACCAATCGAATGAACAGTATTTTCGAGACTCAAATTCTAACGTCGTTCAATTTCAAGACCCAAATCCTAATATCCATATATACATGAGACCCTAAAACTAAATAACCCTTTCTAAAATCCCTCAATTCGATAATAAAAGTTTAAACTCTTTACGAATCCGATCGATATGATTTTCAACTTAAATTAACCGACCAATCTGAAAATCTAATAGAATTATTTTACTCGGTTCTAAAAATAGATATATTATATATATATATATATATATATATATATATATATATATATATATATATATGTTTGGTAGTTTGGATAGTCACATTTGTGCCAATTTTTTTTAATAACTAAATTATTGTAAATTGTGACACTTAGGTTAGTAAATTTTACAATTTAAAAGGCTTGCTAAATTTGGTCTTAGTAAAATTGTACATCCCTTCGGTTAACTCACCAGGGTATACACCTAATTAATATTAATAGCCCCTTAATTACTAGCTATAGTTCTCAATTTTAATTTTTCTTGTTCATCTTATCATTTTCATTTTTTTTTTCACCAACGGGTTTGAACTTATTTCCTGTTTAATTGATCAGAAAAAGAAAAACCCACAATTTTGACATCAATGTGGGTGAGTCATGACTCATGTATTTCAAATGCCAAAAATGAAATCTATGAAAAAACGCACGCGCGCGCACGCACGCGCGCGCACACACACACATAATATATATATATATATATATATATATATATATATATATATATATATATATAGAGAGAGAGAGAGAGAGAGAGAGAGAGAGAGAGAGAAGGGAGGTGAGGTGGTTAAGAGAGATGCATGCGGCCCGAGTGGTCAGGAGATCGATTTCCGGTGGGAGGTTCGCCAAAATTACCATCTTTCAATATAAATATATACATGCCTCACCACTACCACTAGACTGGAGGGTCATTGGCTATATATATATATATATATATATATATATATATTTAAGAAATACCTTCATTTTTGTATGAAATGGTTAAAAACCTAAGATATATTTTAACTATTTTTTAATCAGGATTTTGACTATTTCGTCTTAAAAAAGGAGAGTATCCCTTAGTTAGTTATTTTTTTTAAAATAGTGGAGATATATGTTAACTTTCATATTTTGAATTGAAACATTTGCTATTTTTTTTTGTTGAACTATATAGTTTAAACTCACGAAACCAAGAAACATTAAACTCAGGAAACCAAGAAACATTAGAAGAAGAGATGCCTAGCTAAGTTAAATTTGAGTTGCAAGAGAAGATTGACGTAGGGAATCCACATGTTTACAGTTACGGTGTTCTAAATTCAGTGATGGGAGTTGCAAGACTTTTACAAGGGCATGTGCATTTTGAGGGTGGTTCTCTGCATGGTCCATATACATGTTTCCAACTGAGATTCCTTCTTTTTTATGTTTTATTTGGACGGTGGTGACAACACAATCCACATAGAAACGGTAAATATATACAACTTTTGTATATATATACGTACTTTTTTCTAATTTTCTTGACTAATGGACTACTGATATGCTTGTTGCTGGTCCATGTACGTAGCCAGGTGGATTTGTTAGAATTATACGCACTTTATGTTGAGAACTAATAAGGGACTTAGTCCCACATTAGAAAAATGTAGTATGAAGAGGAGCTAGACTCCTTATAAGTAGCGAAGTAGCCAATTAATAAAATATACAACAATTATTCTCTACATGGTATCAGAGCCATAACCACAAAAAAGTTTTTCCCACCCCTTCCCCAACCCGGCAACCCCCCCTGCCCTGCCCGACGCCACCCCCCTGCTGCCGCCGACGACCCCTCCGCCCCTCCTACTGCCCCGACGCCCCCCCTGCTGCCACCGACGAACCCCCCTGCTGCTGCCCCCCCCCCCCCCCCCTCCCCCGACGCCCCCCCCCCCCCCTCTTTCGCCCCAAACTGCTATCGACACCCCCCCTTTTTTTTTCAAAACGAAAATAAAGAAACCCTAATTTGCGAGAGAGATTATGTGGGCGGTTATTCGAAGACGGATAGACGTCAAATGCTTTATTTGCACCATCTGTTCCTAGATTACGTCCTCCGGAATTACAAAATATTTTTTTGTTTTTCCGTTCTCGATCTGCAAATTAGGATCTATATGCGCGCGCCGGTGTTGGCCACGTTAACAGCGCATTCGTAAGGTCTTTATTGAAGACTTTACATAAAGACGAAGACGACGACGACGACGACGAATCACAGTTGAAGACGTCATGGATTCGATCAGTGGTAAACTGACAGCAGAAGAGATGAAGGCCATGGTTGATGATATTTTATCAAAGAGATTAACCGAGGCAACCCCACGTGTGATCCATACTGATGTGGATCCGTCACCCTACAAAATGGGGAAGCTGGACAAGCTGGAGACGAAGTTGGAAGGAACGTCCAACTACTTGAAATGGTCACGGCAGACAATGCGGACGCTGAAGGAACGAGGCTTGGTTGGCTACGTCAATGGCCAAACCAAGGTGCCAGATGATTCCTCCTCAAATGAGTTTGCTATTTGGGAAATTATCAACAATGTTGTGGCTGGATGGTTGACAGCCTCCTTGACCGACCAGGTGTCAGGCAATGTAGAGACGATGGAGGCTGCTGCTGATATATAGCGGACTTTGAAGGATATGTACTCAGGCTCAGGCAATCCTATGCGGATCTTCCAACTGCAGGATGAACTTGATAGGGTGGCCCAGGACGACCGTACCATCTCTGAATATGCAGCACTGTTGAATAAGTACTGGTCTGATATGGATTACTATGATCCTCTTGGGATGGAAGATGCACAAGTCGAACCAGCATTTGTAAAATATTTTCAAAAGTTCTTGGATTATATTTCGCGACAACGGATGATGAAGTTCTTGAAGGGTCTTAACCCTGTGTTTGAGCATAGAAGGAATGTACTCCTAGCACAGCCCATGCTTCCAACCTTAGAAGAAGCCATAGCTGCCATGGCACAAGAAGAGGCTCGATTGAAGTTGATGCCCAACAAGGGCTATTTCCAGGAAGAGCAAGCCGCTGTTGACAAGTCTGCCCTTGCCGCCTTCAATCAGCCTCCCTCTGTGGCCGGTATTTGCCACAACTGTGGTGACTCAGGACATTACATCAGATTTTGTCCAAAACCCCTATAAAGTCAATCGAGTGATCGTGGACGGGACCGCAGAGGACGTCACGGTGGTAGAGGCGGTTATGCTGGTAGAAGGAGAAATTATTCTGGAGGACACAAAGCTAATCTGGCGGAGGAAGGGGGAGAAAATCACCTGGCTGAGTTAACCCCTCTTGAGAAGGGGTTCCTCGCGAGGTTACGCAGCACGAAGCTTGGTTCGGAAGACAGTCATGGGGCGTCCTCTACCTCGGGGGATCACATCACTTGCTTTGCCCAAACCAGCACAGGTATTCCTGCGCGTGCTCTTGCAGCAGTTGTCCACCAACCAGGTTGGATTATGGACTCTGGGGCATCTCGCCATATTACGGGGTCCCGCGGTGAGTTCCAGGACTATACTCACCTACCGACGCCGGAGAACATTCAGACTGCTGATGGTAACTCCAGCCCTGTCATGGGTAAAGGCACTGTCGCATGCACCCCTTCTCTCACTCTCACCAATGTCTTACATGCTCCGTCTTTTTCTGTCAATCTTCTTTCTATTAGTGCCATTATTCTTGATCTTAACTGTACTGTTTCCTTTGACATTCCTATGGTGACTTTTCAGGAGAAGGGGACAGGACGACGACTAGGGACTGGTACATGGCATAAGGGGCTATGGTACTTGGACAGGACTAGACTGGACAAAGCATTGGCATCTCTGGTAGCAGATACACCACCGGAAGATTCACGGCGCAGTGTAGAAGATGAATTGCTACTCCACCACCATCGTGTCGGTCATTCTTCTTTTAAAATTATTAGTCGAATGTATCCGTCCTTATACCAATGGGCTAATAAAGAGAAGTTATTTTGTAATGCATGTGAGTTGGCTAAACATACCAGAAGCACGTATGTGAGTTCAGGAAGTAGAAGTTCAGCTGCATTTGATATGATACATTCGGATGTATGGGGCCCTTGTCCTACAACCGGTATTAATGGTTTTCGATGGTTCGTCACTTTTATTGATTGTTATACTCGCATGACATGAGTCTACCTTATGAAGAATAAGAGTGATGTCTTTGAGGCGTTTCGAGACTTTCATCGCCGGGTAGAAACACAATATGGGACTAAAATTAAGTGCTTACGGTCTGACAATGGGACGGAGTATACAAATAAGAAGGTTGCTGAGTATTTATCCACTCATGGAATACTACACCAAACTTCATGTGCCTATACACCGGCACAAAATGGTGTGGCCGAACGGAAGAACAGACACCTGCTGGAGGTCGCACGGACGATGATGCTGGCTATGAATGTCCCGAAACACTTATGGGGGCAGGCGGTGTTAATGGCCTCTTATCTCATCAACAGATTGCCATCTCAGGTATTGGACTAGAAGACACCGTTGGAGATGTTTACTGGTGCAACCACGTATACTGTTCCACCGAAAGTATTTGGATGTGTATATTTTGTCCAAGATAATAGGCCAGGAGTTGACAAACTGGATCCTAGAGCGGTTAAATGTGTCTTTGTCCGGTACACGGCAACTCAGAAGGGATACGCATGTTGGAGCCCAATTGAGCGGAAGATGTTTGTAAGCATGGACGTTACATTCAGAGAACTGGAACCATATTATGGTTCGGATGACGGTTCAGCGTTTGGTGACACACCTAACACAGAGGGTGTTAGATGTGAGGGAGAGAAAATAAGCCCATCTGTGGTGGTCGGATCGGTCCCATGCCCGGTCGTAGAAAACTGGACGAAAGGGGGAGAAAGCAGTGACTCCGATACAAAAGATGAAGAAGATACATATGTTAAACAGGGGGAGCTACAGACAATGGAAAAGGAGCTCCAAGTCTACAAAATGAGACAACAGAAGTCTAGTACTGTGCCTGTACCGTGCCCTGTGCCTACTGTACCAAGTCCCTCGTCTACTCCTGCTCCAACTCTTGAAGTTGTTGCCCCCGCACTGAATCAATCTGATTCTGATGCAAATCTCTCTGACTCTGATGGTATGATCTCTCCACCACCTATTGCTCCCTTAAGGAGATCTTCTCGCATCAATGCGGGTAAGGCTCCTAGTCGTTTTGATGATTATGAACATGATATTGCCAACTACCTGTTTTATTCTAACATTTTTTCGAATTATCGAGCCTTTATTGTATCATTAGACTCTACTTCGTTGCCCAAAAGTTGGCAGGAAGAAAAGAAAGATCCAAGGTGGAAAGCTGCAATGATGGAAGAACTTGGGGAACTGGAGAAAAATAAGACGTGGGTGATGGTTCCATTACCCAAAGGGAAGAAAACTGTGGGATGCAAATGGGTGTACACAGTAAAGGAGACGTCAGAAGGAAACGTGGAACGATACAAGGCAAGGTTGGTTGCAAAAGGATACACACAATCATATGGCATCGACTATGATGAGACGTTTGCTCCAGTAGCAAAAATGAGCACCGTAAGAACTCTGGTCTCCATTGCAGCAAACTATGGGTGGAAGCTATACCAGTTAGATGTGAAGAATGCCTTTCTCCATGGGGACCTACAAGAAGAAGTGTACATGGAACTCCCGCCAGGGTACTACGCTACAGAATCAAACGGAGGGACATCGCATGAAAAAATGTGCAAACTAAAGAAGTCGCTATATGGACTCAAGCAATCTCCTCGAGCCTGGTTTGACAGATTCAGAAAGGCTGTTACAGGCATGGGATACCATCAAGCAAATGCAGATCATACGGTCTTTCTTCAGCATGCAAGAGGCCACATCACTATACTTGCTGTCACGCCCCAGAACCAGAATACTGGAAAGTAGGGACGGACCAGGCCAGCTACGTATACCAAAGTACTCCAGTACTCCGAAATAACGTATAAGCTGTATAGATGGGGGTTACTACTACAAGCCAACAGTCGATCCTAGGTCAAGAATCCTAGGTATCTCAATCACAGGCAGTAAACAATGTACAAGAAGTAAGATCAACTAGAATATAAAATAGTAAAGCGTCCCAAACTATCATATATCAATGATCATGAAGCTAGTAATACAGAGTGAAGACTAGCAAGAGTAATAGTCATACATGATAAGCTCTAGCTATAGTCTAGAATACGCAAATCATGTTCTGGCCCGTAGGCTAAATGTCAAGTCCAAAACACGAGCTAAATACGTGCTCGGAGGCTAAACGCCACAAAAAAATAATGTACATAACTAGTAGGGGAATAAAATAGAAAATCCACTAAGGTACTCTGGTGCTCTGGGTAATCACCAACGAGTGGAAGGTACGGAAGATCCTCTGGGCTCCTCTATCAGATCTGGCCAAACAAAACCAGTGGGGTCAGACCCCCAATAGCAAGTACCACAAAGGAAGCCAAACTATGAACTAAAACCAGCATGCAATTCATAGCAATGGATAGAGAGAGATAAGTAAGTACTAATCGAGACTCGTGCACTACCAATGCACTTATCCCGAGAATAGAAGGACAATAAGTAAAGCAACATGTAGCATAAAGTAAAGGACATGTGACGTAATGTAAACTGTATACATGTGAGAAAAAGGAAGCATGTGAACATGAAAGATAAACTAGACATGTGAGCATGTTAAGTAACTGGAGCATGTGAGCATGTAAGATAACTGGGACATGTGAGCATGTAAGAACTGGAACATGTGAGCATATGGTGAAGCCGAGCATGTAGTAGGAAGAATAGCATGTAAGGAATGACAAAAAATCTAAGTACTGCAATAAGATAAACAGGAGCAAGACTAGACTAGACAAGAATGGACTCCATCCATCAATCACGGCCAAGCAATGATTACGGCTTGATACTTTAGCTAACTAGGGTTGTCACAATCCTAATTACTAACAAATGCAAGTCTGAGAATTCCAAGTCCAGCTCATGCCTGCTACTACCTGAATGGTCCAAGCCAAAAAGAAAAGAAGTATAGCAGACACACTGTAGTAAGATACATGTGTCCTAAGGAGATATAGCAGACACACTGTAGTAAGATACATGTGTCCTAAGGAGGTGCCCCACTCGACGGTGAGCTGGAAGTGTGCTCATCATGACAGATAGCTCCAAATCCCAATGTATATATATATATATAATGCCAAGACCAAAGGGGCAACAGGTTACTGGGAAATTCTCAATGATCTAAGTAATCAAGCTAGTTGTTTAGTCCTTAACATTTTCTTGTTGGATTCCGGGTGTGGCATTCCGCAGAATCCATCCTAGACATGAGACATGCAAGACTGGACAAGACAAGCAAGATTGTGCACCATAACAAGCCACAACAAGACATGACAATATCAAGGTAAGAGTGCGCTACGACGAGCCACTATCAAGGAGCAAGACATGTACTGGAATCAAGAGTGCGCCATGACAGGCCACTATCATGTAAGCAAGAAAAAGACATGTTCAAGAGTGCACCACGACGGGTCACTATCAAGTAGGCAAGAAGGCATGGCAACAATTATCATAGCTTGTAAGAAAGAATCTATCAATAGACATATCATGGCATGTGGAGAAGAATAATCAAGGCTAAGTACATTTCATAAAATGGTTGAACATGTGCTAGTATCAAGTCTATATAGAGTGTACAATCATTATCTAACTGAGCAAGATCATCTTATCATGTTAAGAAATCATTACAATCGAAGAAAATATCAAAAACGGACAAAAACGGGCAGAAACGGGCAAAAATAGACTAAAACAGCATAAAACGGCATACCGGCGGTATACTGCGGCATACCGGCGGTATACCGGACTAAAAACAGAAAGTTTCTGGTGCAAAAAAGGCATACCGGCGGTGTACTGTGGTATACCGACGGTATACCGGTTTTTCAAACAGCAACAAAATTCAGAATTTTGCCAAAACTTGTTTCGGCCATAAAAACTTTATTTTAAATCGAAATTCGGACTTTCAAAAGTCAAAATTGAATAGAATTGAATTTTCTACAACATGAAAGTATTAGTTTTCACAAATCAAAACATTTGATAGATCAATACCTCAAAATACTCCCAAACAGAGGTTCTCGGGACACCGAAACGGGTTCCGATTGTCACCAAACTTAAAATCCATGATATACAAACTATGTGAGGGCCTCATATATGTATATGTGATCAAGATACATGATGGTAACACTAGTATCACTCTTGATACCAAGTTTTCTACTAAGTCCATATTGGGTTTTAACAGAAAATCAAAAACTTGTTTAAACCAATTTTGGAAACATGTATATAGATGAGAATCACAAGGAAAACATTCTTAACAAAATGAGTTTAGAACAATTCTAAGCATTTAATACCAAGGGAAACAAAAATGACAACAAAACAAAATGGTTCATGGATTTGGCAAGATGTACTTGCCTAGGTTAAGCTCCAAGCCTAATCTTCTACTCCTCCTCCTAGGGGGGTTAGACACCACACCCAAGGCCTCAAGGCCAAGCTCTTGGCAAGCTCCAAGGGGGAGAGAGGGAAGAAGAAATGAAGAGAGAGTGAAAAGAATGAAAAGAGAGAGGAGAGAGAAAGTAAAATGGTATATATAGAAGGGGGAATTAATCTTAGCCGTCGGATCGTGATCCATGTGAATATCTAAGTCAATCCTAACCATCAAAACAAAACCAAATATCCAATGGGTAATAGGGTACATCTACACTATTCACGAAAATATCTAAATACTATTCATCAAAATATCCAAAACACTATTCATCAAAATATCTAAAACACTATTCACAAAAATATCGAAAACACTATTCATGAAAATATTTTAAATCGAAAATATCTAAATTATGGAAAATCTGTCTGGACGGTATGCCGTCGGTATACTCCGGTATACTAGCGGCATGCCAGCCAAGGAAAAATCTATAAGTTAGGAAAATTTTAAAGCATTACGAAAATCAAAAAAATACGAAATATACTACAAAATACGTATCCGTATATAAATACCGATACTGTGAGACGAGTCTCACAACTCTCCACAACTTAAAAATAAATTTCGTCCTCGAAATTTCCTAAATCTAGTCAAGCATGAAAACCAAACCAAAGAGCTGAAAAATCATATCAATCAAAACAAAGCATGGCATGTTGGTAAGATAAAGACAACAGTAATATAAGTAAATGCGTAAGCAATAACACAACTACAATCAAGAAGGGATGGAGGCATATGAATAAATATGTCTCCTGAGTCAGTTGAGTAGGAGCAGGCCTACGCTGACTCCACAACTTAGATAAAAGTCAATTCTCAAAATAAGCCGGTACCAATGACTTAATCCAAGACATGACTCTATCCAGGACGTATCTTCGTAGTTGATACCAATGAAGTTATCACATGCCTCGACTACGAAGACAGAAGAGTAGGACGAGAAACTCGCCAAATATGCGTAACCCAAGAGATAAATAAGAGTGGAAGCAGAATAGGACAATACCTACAACATAATCGCCCTCGGCCAAAACCTGTTCTGACATACTAAACTCTACCTGTCCATGCCTCGGAACTGCTGCTCAAACCGGCTGCTGCTGAAATGGTACCTGAGCCATATACTGCTGGACTGCCGGGGTAGCCGGTGAAGCTGGACTCTGACAGGACTGACCCTGCTGGCTGATCGAGCTGAACTGACACCTCTGCCTTCGGGTCAACTCTGAACTCTGCCCCTGAATGCTGAGACTGATCCTCCATAACTGGCCTAACAGAAGATTTCTGACTACCATCGGCAAAACCCAAACAAGATGATCGGAAGGATTAAGAACCGTGCCCTTGAAAGTTAAAGGACACAAGGATTAAATCGAGAGAACAGGAAGGATCAACGATCAACGCAGATATCAGGTCAAAGGATCAGAGATATAGAATAACACGAAGGATATCAATAAAGGAGAATTGTGACTGAGATATCTAAACATCAGTAACCCCCACATATCTGATAAATCAGACCTGCATGGGCCACCACTAAAACCTATGTCACGCCCCAGAACCAGAATACTGGAAAGTAGGGACGGACCAGGCCAGCTACGTATACCAAAGTACTCCAGTACTCCGAAATAACGTATAAGCTGTATAGATGGGGGTTACTACTACAAGCCAACAGTCGATCCTAGGTCAAGAATCCTAGGTATCTCAATCACAGGCAGTAAACAATGTACAAGAAGTAAGATCAACTAGAATATAAAATAGTAAAGCGTCCCAAACTATCATATATCAATGATCATGAAGCTAGTAATACAGAGTGAAGACTAGCAAGAGTAATAGTCATACATGATAAGCTCTAGCTATAGTCTAGAATACGCAAATCATGTTCTGGCCCGTAGGCTAAATGTCAAGTCCAAAACACGAGCTAAATACGTGCTCGGAGGCTAAACGCCACAAAAAAATAATGTACATAACTAGTGGGGGAATAAAATAGAAAATCCACTAAGGTACTCTGGTGCTCTGGGTAATCACCAACGAGTGGAAGGTACGGAAGATCCTCTGGGCTCCTCTATCAGATCTGGCCAAACAAAACCAGTGGGGTCAGACCCCCAATAGCAAGTACCACAAAGGAAGCCAAACTATGAACTAAAACCAGCATGCAATTCATAGCAATAGATAGAGAGAGATAAGTAAGTACTAATCGAGACTCGTGCACTACCAATGCACTTATCCCGAGAATAGAAGGACAATAAGTAAAGCAACATGTAGCATAAAGTAAAGGACATGTGACGTAATGTAAACTGTGTACATGTGAGGAAAATGAAGCATGTGAACATGAAAGATAAACTAGACATGTGAGCATGTTAAGTAACTGGAGCATGTGAGCATGTAAGATAACTGGGACATGTGAGCATGTAAGAACTGGAACATGTGAGCATATAGTGAAGCCGAGCATGTAGTAGGAAGAATAGCATGTAAGGAATGACAAAAAATCTAAGTACTGCAATAAGATAAACAGGAGCAAGACTAGACTAGACAAGAATGGACTCCATCCATCAATCACGGCCAAGCAATGATTACGGCTTGATACTTTAGCTAACTAGGGTTGTCACAATCCTAATTACTAACAAATGCAAGTCTGAGAATTCCAAGTCCAGCTCCTGCCTGCTACTACCTGAATGGTCCAAGCCAAAAAGAAAAGAAGTATAGCAGACACACTGTAGTAAGATACATGTGTCCTAAGGAGATATAGCAGACACACTGTAGTAAGATACATGTGTCCTAAGGAGGTGCCCCACTCGACGGTGAGCTGGAAGTGTGCTCATCATGACAGATAGCTCCAAATCCCAATGTATATATATATATATATATAATGCCAAGACCAAAGGGGCAACAGGTTACTGGGAAATTTTCAATGATCTAAGTAATCAAGCTAGTTGTTTACTCCTTAACATTTTCTTGTTGGATTCCGGGTGTGGCATTCCGCAGAATCCATCCTAGACATGAGACATGCAAGACTGGACAAGACAAGCAAGATTGTGCACCATAACAAGCCACAACAAGACATGACAATATCAAGGTAAGAGTGCTCTACGACGAGCCACTATCAAGGAGCAAGACATGTACTGGAATCAAGAGTGCGCCATGACAGGCCACTATCATGTAAGCAAGAAAAAGACATGTTCAAGAGTGCACCACGACGGGTCACTATCAAGTAGGCAAGAAGGCATGGCAACAATTATCATAGCTTGTAAGAAAGAATCTATCAATAGACATATCATGGCATGTGGAGAAGAATAATCAAGGCTAAGTACATTTCATAAAATGGTTGAACATGTGCTAGTATCAAGTCTATATAGAGTGTACAATCATTATCTAACTGAGCAAGATCATCTTATCATGTTAAGAAATCATTACAATCGAAGAAAATATCAAAAACGGACAAAAACGGGCAGAAACGGGCAAAAATAGACTAAAACAGCATAAAACGGCATACCGGCGGTATACTGCGACATACCGGCGGTATACCGGACTAAAAACAGAAAGTTTCTGGTGCAAAAAAGGGCATACCGGCGGTATACTGCGGTATACCGGCGGTATACCGGTTTTTCAAACAGCAACAAAATTCAGAATTTTGCCAAAACTTGTTTCGGCCATAAAAACTTTATTTTAAATCGAAATTCGGACTTTCAAAAGTCAAAATTGAATAGAATTGAATTTCCTACAACATGAAAGTATTAGTTTTCACAAATTAAAACATTTGATAGATCAATACCTCAAAATACTCCCAAACAGAGGTTCTCGGGACACCGAAACGGGTTCCGATTGCCACCAAACTTAAAATCCATGATATACAAACTATGTGAGGGCCTCATATATGTATATGTGATCAAGATACATGATGGTAACACTAGTATCACTCTTGATACCAAGTTTTCTACTAAGTCCATATTGGGTTTTAACAGAAAATCAAAACCTTGTTTAAACCAATTTTGGAAACATGTATATAGATGAGAATCACAAGGAAAACATTCTTAACAAAATGAGTTTAGAACAATTCTAAGCATTTAATACCAAGGAAACAAAAATGACAACAAAACAAAATGGTTCATGGATTTGGCAAGATGTACTTGCCTAGGTTAAGCTCCAAGCCTAATCTTCTACTCCTCCTCCTAGGGGGGTTAGACACCACACCCAAGGCCTCAAGGCCAAGCTCTTGGCAAGCTCCAAGGGGGAGAGAGGGAAGAAGAAATGAAGAGAGAGTGAAAAGAATGAAAAGAGAGAGGAGAGAGAAAGTAAAATGGTATATATAGAAGGGAGAATTAATCTTAGCCGTCGGATCGTGATCCATGTGAATATCTAAGTCAATCCTAACCATCAAAACAAAACCAAATATCCAATGGGTAATAGGGTGCATCTACACTATTCACGAAAATATCTAAATACTATTCATCAAAATATCCAAAACACTATTCATCAAAATATCTAAAACACTATTCACAAAAATATCGGAAACACTATTCATAAAAATATCTTAAATCGAAAATATCTAAATTATGGAAAATCTGTCTGGACGGTATGCCGTCGGTATACTCCGGTATACTAGCGGCATGCCGGCCAAGGAAAAATCTATAAGTTAGGAAAATTTTAAAGCATTACGAAAATCAAGAAAATACGAAATACACTACAAAATACGTATCCGTATATAAATACCGATACTGTGAGACGAGTCTCACACTTGCTGTATACGTGGATGATATAGTAATCACAGGTAATGATGAAGTCGAGATCGCTAAGCTGAAGTCAAAACTCGCGATGGAGTTTGAGGTGAAGGATTTAGGAGCGATGAGGTACTTTCTAGGTATCGAGGTGTGTGAAGGCGAACAATGAATTGTTCTCTCACAGAGAAAATACGCACTAGATCTGCTGAAGGAGACATGGATGCTGGGATGCAAAGCAGCAGTCACTCCAATTGACCAGAAGTGCAAGTTGGGAGC
The DNA here is from genome assembly GCA_029216955.1 of Iris pallida. Classification (NCBI taxonomy): domain Eukaryota; kingdom Viridiplantae; phylum Streptophyta; class Magnoliopsida; order Asparagales; family Iridaceae; genus Iris; species Iris pallida. Next base: position 20,659,917 of record JANAVB010030817.1, on the reverse strand, counting down.
AGAAGCAGGAGAGCCAATTGATCGTGAAATATATCAACGACTTGTAGGGTGATTGATTTATCTGGGGCACACTCGCCCTGATATCTCATTTGTAGTGAGTGTAGTAAGTCGCTACATGCATGATCCAAGAACGGGTCATATGGATGCAGTGTTTCAGATCTTGAGATATCTGAAAGGGACGCCGGGAAAAGGGCTATGGTTCAAGAAGAATGGATGTATAGAAGTTGAGGGATACTGCGATGCAGACTGGACGAGCTGCATAGACGATAGAAGGTCTACCACGGAATATTGTGTCTTTGTAGGAGGAAACTTGGTCTCATGGAGAAGCAAGAAACAGTCAGTGGTAGCACGGTCTACAGCTGAAGCAGAATACAAAGCAATGACTTTAGGAGTGTCGGAGTTGCTGTGGGTGAAAGCATTGCTGACAGAGTTGAAGCTGGACAAGGGAGCACCGTTACGTCTTCTGAGCGATAGTCAAGCTGCAATAAGTATAACTAACAATCCAGTTCAGCACGACAGAACGAAGCACATCGAGATCGATCGATTCTTCATCAAAGAGAAGCTGGAACAAGGGATACTGAAGATTGATCATGTTCGCTCAGAAGAACTAGTGGCAGACTGTCTGACTAAGGGTCTTAGTTCATTAAGTCTGTCGAAGCTATGTAACAAGATGGGAATGATTAATATCTATCGTCTATCTTGAGGGAGAGTGAACTAATAAGGGACTTAGTCCCACATTGGAAAAATTAGTATGAAGAGGAACTAGACTCCCTATAAGTGGTGGAGTAGCCAATCAATAAAATATACAACAATTATTCTCTACACTTTACAAACATATATATATATATATATATATATATATATATATATATTTTAATATGGTTTTTCTTCTGTAGTACTCTTTCTATATTTTAATATGGTTTTTCTGCTGTAGTACTCTTTCTTCTTCTTTGAATCTCAGATGTATGTATTAGAGACTATTGTCATATTCATATAACTTAATCAACTAATGCACATTTGTCTAAAGAAGTGGCAAATGTGGTCACGAAATCTAAACCAGTTTAAGTAAAAAGTTATATCAATATGAATCCACATCTTTATTAAAAATGAATTTTTGATATGAACGTGTAAATTATTAGGAGTATATAATCCTCAGCTCTAAGGACACAGAACTAGAAATTCGAGTTCGAATGGACTGGGGTTGATTATGATGTACTAGGTGTGAATTAACTCATATAAAAGAACAAAAAATAAAAAAGAAAGGAAAATAAAATTTTGGGGTGCAGCTATCTTTCCCACATTAAAGGTTACATTCCAAAAAGATTTCAGTAATTAAAAAACTTTTCATAAAGATAAAACTGTTATGGTGTGTTTGATTGCAAGGTGGAAAATACGTGGAAAAGAAATTAATTCCATGGAATTATTTTTCAAGGAAAAAAATTTCATAGAATTTTAAAATTTTCCATGGAAAACTTAATTTGATTGTTTAATTGTCATTATTTTTCACGAAAAATAGTTACTTTCCATGGAAAATGATATTTTCCTATGGGTTAGACAAGTTTCATTTTCCACCATTTTAGATAAAAATATGGAAAATGATAGTTTTTTGGAAAATAATTCCATGGAAAATATAAGCTATCAAACACTACAATTGGTGGAAAATTTGTGGTGAAAATATTTTCCATGGAAAAAACGCCCAATCAAACACAGCCTTAGTATATATAAATGGAGGAAGAGGAAGAAAGAGGAAGAGGACCATTGGCAGTGGGACGGCCGTTGGATTTTCAACCTTGATTCAAGGTGTGTAAGTATAGTCTGGAGTGTTGTAGAATGTCGATAGGAGTTGCGACGAAGGAGACGAAGAATTAGAACTCAAACAAAGTCAAAATAGCAGAGACGATATACTGGACAATGTAACGTCCGGCATATTATCCACAATACTATTGAGCAGTCAGATCCTATAATTTGTGAGTTTTTATGTGCAGATAGTATAGCGTCCAATACACAGCCTACGAATTTTATGCTCGATAAGTTTGAGTGTGATCATGGATTGCATCTGAACAACCCCGAATGGTGCTTAACTAATTAATTTAGGGAGTACTCCATACTCCTAAATTAGGATTGCTTAACCTATTTAAAGGAGGCTAAGGGAGTTGTCAAAGGGAGTGCTCATCAAAGAGATTCAAGGAGATCATACACACAAATCTACCAAAAAAAACTATGTTTTGCTCGTAGGCATGCTCTTCAAGGCAGTTGGAGAAGAAGATATGTACGGAGAGTTGTCTATTTCGTTCAGGAAGATTGTCATAAGGTTGGTGATTGATTTAATTGCGTGATCTTCTTCTTTTGGAGATTGGTAAGGGATTGGTTCTTGGGACAAATGAATCAATTAATAATTGTTATCAATCGTTGTATCAATGTATATATATAAATTGAGATTTGTTCAGGTGACAAAGTCACCACATATTCGATGTTTGATCCGTCTTGGTTCTTGCATATAGATTGTGGTTCGTTATCTTCAAGCGAGTGTTGGTGTCGTTTTTGCGACGTATTTTTCAACAAAGCGATATCATAGCTAGAGTTCCGAAAGGGAAACGTGCATTCATGTCTCTAGAGATGATGGACACATATATGGTTACCCTCACATGAAAAAACTATGCAATCTGGAAGTCAATGATGGATGATCTACTCTTGTGCAAATATTTGCGTGGTTCGTTGGAGGACGACATCACTAAGCTATTGGACAAAATTGTTGATGGTTGAAAAGGGTTGACCGTAAGGCTGTTTGATTCATCCACCAATGGTTGGATGATTCGGTATTTCATCACGTGTCTACGGAGAGTTCAACAAAGACATTGTGGGAGAAGTTGCACTCATTGTATGAACGAAAGACGGGTGAAAACAATATGTTTCCTATTTGCTAACACGTCTACTCAAAGTACACGAATGACGTTTTAGTGACGCAACATCTGAACGAGGTTCATGGTATAATCGATCAATTAATTATCTACAACGAAGATGTTGATTAGGGATGAACTTTAGGTATGTTGCTTCTGAGTTCTCTACTGAAAAGTTGGAAGAGATTGATGGTGTCTGTGAGTAACTCCGTGCCAGATGGAGTTGTCACAATGAGAAAGCCCGGGTTAGCAATTAGAATCGCTACATGAGTATGCTTTGGTTGCTTCGTGCGGAAAGGAAACGCTTCACAATGAATAATACATTTTCTATTCTCATTATTCAGTTTTATTTATCAACATCTCATTATTCATTTTATATTCTATATGTGAGAATACATTTTCTATACAACTATTTTTCCATCTTTAGTACTAACGAATCTTGACCTAATTGAATACGAGATACAATCTAATATTTAATATATTTTTTATTTTTATTTTCCTTCAGTCCCTAGATTGTTTGTATTGTAGTCATATATAATGGTGTGGTTAATAAGTTTATGGGAGTTTGGGATTGCTATTGTTAAGTGCTTGCAGTCTTTCTACTCTATCAGAATTCAGAACTCAAGAGAAGAGACCACCTCTTCTCCTTCCTTCCTTCTTTTAATAGTCCACACTCACAAAATTTGAAGAGAGAGAGAGAGAGCAATCTATAGCTGAGAGAGAGAGAGAGAGAGAGAGAGAGAGAGAGAGAGAGATGAACAGTAGAGTGAGAAGAACAACGTTGCAGAGCATGAAGCCCATTCCAAAGCACGATAAAGTAAACCTCTTTGGACCATTTCCTGCATTGGTTTTTGGTTGTCATTGCATTTTTAGTTGCTTTTTTCCTCTCATTAAAGTTTGCTCCTTTGTTGAATTCAAGATCTCCTCCTCATAGTCTGAGCTGCCTCTTTGGTATGGCTTTGTTGTTCTTGGTCAAACTTGTCATCATTCTTCTTCACTCTCTCCAACATGAATTTTTTCTCTTTTAAATGTTTTTGCTGTTCTTGGTATCTATCAAAATTCAATAAAAATGGGTTCTTTGATTTCTCACATGGCCTCTTCTAATGATGATCTCAAATGGGTATTGAGAATTTTCAAGAAAAAAAAAGTGATTTTTTGTTTGTTTGTCCTAACATTTTATTAGGAATATTGACTGTTATTTGTATGTGTTCTGTTGGTGTAGGAGACAGAGAAGGAGAAGAAGGCTGAGATGATGCAGGGGACAAGGAGACTCAACAGAATCCAATCCAGAAGAGAGAGAAAGATTGCTCTTCAACAAGATGTATGTATGAATCATATTGATCTCTCCAATTTTGATTCAAATTTTCTTATTTTTTTAGTTGAAGAACAACAAATTGTTACATATATTTGTATTAAATACTTCTTGTTGTTGTTGTTGTTGTTGTTGTTGTTGTTCTAACTTGTGAATGTAGGTTGATAAGCTAAAGAAGAAGCTAAGACACGAAGAGAATGTACACAGAGCATTGGAGAGAGCTTTCACTAGGCCTTTGGGTGCTCTCCCTCGCCTTCCACCTTATCTTCCTTCAAATGTAACTCTAGCTTGTCAATTATCACTTTCTAATAGATTTATATGAGAATGTAGTTTGAACTGGTTGAATTTTTTTTCCCAATTATTTTTCAAGATTTTAGAGCTTCTGGCCGAAGTCGCGGTTCTGGAAGAGGAAGTAGTCCGGCTGGAAGAGCAAGTGGTGAACTTCCGGCAGGGACTGTATCAGGAGGCTGTATATATATCATCTTCCAAGAAGACCAAAGAAAACGAATCCGATTCCTCTCAGAACTCCAATCCCATTGCCCCGGTTGTCGCCAACCCTTCTCCCTCGACCGGATGGTCTTCAAATGGTGATCCGAATGAGCCCTCCACGAATCGTCTCGCCAATGGAAGACACACACCAAAGAAGGCCAATGCCGATGACCGTCGCGGTAAGGAGAACCAAATCAGTACTAATACTACGAAGAACCGCAAGCAATCACCGGCAAAGAGTGTTCCAAGAACAAGAATGGCGGCAGTACCACCGGATGTTCAGGTGAAGAATATCGTGAATTGGTTGTCTGAGGCTTTGAATCCTTCACTTGTTGAAGTTTCCTGGTGAATTTGGAATGTTAATTGATTTACTATTTCTTGTTTCCTTCAAGAGGTTTTGCAGTATTTCGGAGGAAGTACCGACACCGGACAAGGCTAGCAGTGGACCAAACAAGTTATCTGAAGATATCTTGATGTGCCTGTTAAGCATCTTCTCACAAATGAGCTCATCCAACAATACAATGGGGGAGCTTGGGGCATTGCCTTCGGTGTTAGGTTCTTTTGAAGGAATAGGCCTAAAAGATCCTTATGGTATTTGTTCGGAATTTGGAAGAAGAGATATTGGCCAATACAAGCATTTTGTTTCAGTCGAACCGGTCACAATTGATCCGAAACTCTCCATGGCTTCTTCATTTCTTAACCGTAGATTGAAGTGAGCTCAAAACTATATTCTTAACTCACTTTTGTGTATGTATACTTACTCTGTTTTGCTGAATTTTTCAGGGTTTTACTTAGAAAGCTTGTGATAGTTGAGTTATCGGGGCTAACCCATCACCAGAAGCTCGCATTCTGGATCAACATCTATAATGCGTGCATGATGAATGTAAGTTCATCAGTGAGAACCTTCTATTGATATGAATAAATTGCCACTTTGAAGAAAAACAATATGATCCATCATCGGCTCTCTTAACTTTGATACAGACATTTCTAGAAAATGGTATACCAGCTACTCCGCAGATGATTGTCACATTGTTGCCAAAGGTGTGATTCTCTTAAATATGTACTCTTTTGGGAAGTTAAGTCTTAACTATATAGCAAATAAAGTTGGTGTGATTGAGAATTGAGCATTCACCTATATCCATGATTGTTCTTGCAGGCGATGGTTAATGTTGGTGGGAACTTGCTCACTGCAATGACCATCGAGCATTTCATCTTGAGGAAGCCTTATCATTCAAGAAGTGTAATCTACCAATCCATCCTCATTGAATCAGAATGTCACATGATTTTATTATGTTTCTAAATTGTTTGCTATATTGTACCTGACAGGCATATTCTAAAGGATCCAAGAGTGATGATATGGCAAAAACACGGGGAGTATTGGGGCTGGATTGGCCTGAACCCTTAGTTACCTTCGCTCTGTCATGTGGGAGTTGGTCGTCGCCTGCTGTAAGTTCTTTCAGCAGCACAGACTAATTGGTTTAATGTTGTCTTTATAGTATGTTGCACACTATTGACTAGTTGTTATTACTTCCATTTAGGTGAGGGTTTACACTGCATCTCAAGTCGAGAAGCAACTGGAAACAGCAAAGAGGGACTATTTGCAAGCATCGATTGGCATCTCTATGCCGGATAGGATGGCGATTCCTAAACTGTTGGATTGGTATTTACTAGATTTTGCAAAGGATGTCGAGTCACTGATGGACTGGATTTGCTTGCAGCTGCCAAGTGAGCTGAGGAACGACGCAGTTAGGTGTCTGGAGGCGGGCAGGAGAAGTGTGGTTCCAACACCGATACAAGTATTGCCATATGATTTCAGATTCAGGTACCTCTTGGCCCCATAGAAGAATCCCTTCACTGTTGTCTTCTCATAGCACATTGTGGTCCACATACCAAAGGATTTGTACACATCTTTAGAAATAAGACGAGTGAAAATTTAGAAAAATGAACATTGAAATTTATTTGTTGCGGGGAGTAGAGCTTGTTGCGAAGATCCTTTTTTGCAATTTACTAATAGAAATAATTTCTTTGGTAGTGCACTTCTGTATTATGATCGTCATTGGTGAAAAAGATTTGGGTTGATTTTTGGGCAGCTCTTGTACATTTTTTCACTCTGAGAAAAAGAAACTACATGTTTTTATTGCACAGAATCCACGGATTATTCATGTGATAGAAGTATAACTGTTAATACACAAATAACAGGTTATGCTCCAAGGAAATAGTGAATCAATGATCTACGTAATTGGAAAGAATTATTGTTGATACAGTACATATTAAACCAACAGATTAACTGTAGATTATCAGTCATGTTTTATGCAAAATGTTTATTTTTCCCACTTTGTTTACTTGATTCACCTCATCTGTCAATTAACTGTTTGTACCCCATCTTGAATGCGATGATTTCTGATTTCTGACAAATAGTCGATAATGGTGGCAATTCTTGTGAACAATTAAGTAGAAACTCTCAACGAGCCTTGGTTTCCATTAACCGACATCAAAGTGAACTCAACATCCGATACCATCTAGTAATTATGTATCGTGATCATTAGCTGTTTTAGCTATAGGTTCAAAACATAGTCCTCCAAATTAATATTTATGGTGCATTCTTAACCTCACTCTTCCAGTTAGTTAGTCCTCATGGGTAGATGCAACGATCACGAGTGTGAGTAGGAAGGATCTGATATTGGGACAAAGTGGTCCCTGTTCATAATTCAAGACAACAGAGCCAGTAGGACTAAACGGAGGCTATGAGGCTGATGGTATCCTACAATAATTTGTTGCGTAACTGAGATCTCAACAGTGATGGTGCAGATTAGGTTGGCCCATGAAATGCCTCTCTTCTGATATTCTTATGGTATTTTGCTTGGAGTACTGTCCCTTTCATACTTACCTTTTCCTATAATGAATGCTGTATATTAGCTGGGTATTCAAATCAATATTCTTCAGTTATATATATATATATATATATATATATATATATATATCAAGATGTCATGTTGTTATTGAGTTTGATAGTCAATAATATATATAGAGAGCATTCCTATATGGATGACAGGGTGTTGTGGAACTTCATGGCAGTGCTACAGCCTGGTTATGGGCAAGTGAATAATCACGCGCTTACGCGCGGGGGGGGGGGGGGGGGGGGGGGGGGGGGGGGTGTGCGGAAGCTAGATGTAGATTGTAGAAAGATTTCGTGTTGTCACGCACGCCTTCTTTAAATGATTCATGTGAGGTAAGGATCGACACTAGGAAATAATTAATGGCAGTAGATCTCCTTGGTTTTAGGTTGGTAATGCATGGACTAGTTAAGTGACATTAGGACCATTTCAAATTCTGGTCAGGCTCAAGTTCCTCATGCTGTTGAGCTCACAAAAGATTTAGTTAGGCTAACTAAATTTAGAGCTGACTTTGTGATGATAACTTACAAACATGGACAACTCCTTACTGTTTTTTTCTGGACCAAGGCTCAACTGCATACAAAATAATAAAATGACAGAGGATAACTTGATGAATGGAAACTTTAGTTAGAGCAAACTACATTACTGTAGCACAGTTGAGGAGCTCATAAAGAAGAATGTGGTCCATACCTTGTACTCATGTATGGTGTCTGCAATTTCCTAGCAAAGAAATGCACTTTTTTTTCTGGCACCAAATTAGGACTCAGCAGTTGTGCAGTGCATGGTTGTTGCAGCATGCAGAGGGGGATTTTGGCAATCAATTCTCTGGCTTTTTCTCAGAGGTGGGCTATGTCATTAAGTGCTCTGTCTGTCTTTTTATGTTCCTAAAGGTCCCATTGTCACAGAATAAAAAAAAAAAAACCAATTTTTCCTATTTTACCTATTGTAATTTATAAAGACAAGGTGATGCATTTACGCAGTGTCTTGGGAGAGTCGAGATGTACGCATTCTTATCCCCATTTATATGAAGATTTACATAGTCTTACCGTCATATAAATGAAAATTCTCAAATCATACTCCGCAAGCATTGTTTGGCAAATCAAGAATGAAACAGTTACTTGTTTTGTGGTTGGTAAGTTCTATAGAAAATCTGAGAAATCGTTGCGTTGCTGCGGCAGATTATTACTTTTGATTTTTGTCAGAAATCTGTGAAACCCAATCAGAAAATACATGGCCAGAGCAGTAGAGTTTTGTGTGTAGGTCAGAAATTTGGAGCCTTTCTATACTTTTTTCCAGGGTCCACTGCACTGGTAAATGGCCTACAAATCAAGGTGATAGGAGGCCCAAAGGCCGTGAAGAGTTGGCCTGATTGTATATGCATGCCAGGAATGCATGTGCAGGTGTCCTAGCCAATAAATGTGAAAGGCTGAAAGCACAGCCTGATATATATTGTCTGTGTATAATCCTCCAGTCTGGTACTGAATGATATAGATTCCCAAGTCCCTATGCCCATGGCTTGGTTTGGGGCATTGTCTTCTTCTTCTTCTTCTTCTTCTGTGAGTATAATTTTTGTACCGATCCGGGAGGTTGGGTTGTCATATTCCGAGGTACTTTTGGTTCTCTTGATCCTTATTATGGACCGGTCCTAGGATATCACCCGTGACCCTCAAACCTCTTGCAGGATCATGCTAAACCTGGAGGGTTATCCTAGGAGAGGGGGTTGTCCAAATCCGAGGTCTTGTCAGGCTTACTCCTGGACCGGCCCTGACTTTAATATGGCACGAGAGCAGTCTCTTTAAGATTGTTAACATGGTATCAAAGCAATCTAAGTTTAAATCTCTTAGGGTCTGCTTGGATTGAGGGGAAAAAAAAAAGCAGAGTTATGTGGGGTTAAATAAGGGGGAGTTAAGTGAGGGGGAGTAGAGTCAATACATAGAACATTGTTTGGATTGGAGGGAGAGTTAAGTGAGGGGTATTTAATAACTCTTGCTTGGATTGGAGGTTTTGAGTGAGAAGAGAATAAAAGTATGATAGTTACCAAAATAATCTTATTACATATGTCATAAAATTAAATTTGATTGAAATTTTAATTATAACTTGTCAAAATATTTTCACAAATTAGGAAGGTACGGAGCAACATGTTGAAAACAAAAAAGGAAAAAAAATTGCGATATTTTATAGAACAAATGAGGCGTATTTATGACTTTTTAAACAAAATCTCTCAATCACCCTCCTTAACCCTCCGATTTGGGGGGTTAAAAAATGGACAAAAGATGATAAAATAAATTCTTACTTAACCTTCTATAACTCTCCCTCCTAAACTTCCACCCTCAAATCAAATATAATTTTATTTTTTTCTTATTTAACTTTTTCTTACTTAACTTTCTTAACCCTCAATTCAAGCGGACCCTTGAGCTCATGGGATTTCCTACTTCCACTCCTACGATTAACTTCTCATAACCTTGTAACCAGCCCTACATTACAAAATATTACTGATTTGATGTCTTTATGTCATGTCGGATATATGTCTAACAAAGACAAAAGGCACAACAATGATTTTGGAGGGTTCATGCTTGTTAGGTTCATATTTCATTGGAGAAGTGAGGAGTAAAACTAAGAAAGTATGGTTCACGTGGATCATAGACATTTCTAGTTTATTATGCTTAGTTCATGTCTATTAGAGCCCACCATTCCGTACACGTAGTCTGTAGATCTGCATGATTGAATGAATTGAAGAAAGGAAAGAAAGAAAAAAGATTGTGCTGCCCCCTAAGTTTTATGGTGTTACCCAACAAATTCTTTACATACTTTTTATTTCTCCCAGTTCCTAAATCCTAATAGGCGGGTGAAGTCTCCACATTTGTATATTGTATGTAAGAGCTTGTTTCTTATTTTGTAGGGTTTGTTTGTAAAATCGGAAGTAGGGAACATTTTGTATTTGGACTTTATGGAAGAAGGAAAGAAAACTATTTACTAACTTGTCCTTCTAGTAGGAAACTAATGTGTTTGGTTGGAATAAAAAAGTAGAAAATAAAAATTAGACAAATGTCTTTGGTTGAGATAGGAAGTAAAAAGTGAGAAATAGAACCGTATTTTACAATAATACTAAATTATTTTTTTTTCTGAAAAGAAGCTTCATAAAACTTAATGAGAAGGTAAACCCATATCATAAAGGATATGAGAAACCATACAATCTGGTATCTCTTCAAACAGAGATATTGAAACAGAGGAATTAAAAAACAGAGCATCAGATGCTAGCGAATGTGCGCATTGGTTAGCGCTCCTATGGACATATGAAAATGACAAATTGAAATCAGATTTTGTAGCCTTCCTTGCGTCTTCGATTGTGTGACGAACTCGCCAGAGTGGAATAGAAGACGGAATGTTGATTGCATCAATTAGGGGCTTGCAGTCACCTTCAATTACGACATCTTGTAGATTCTTCATGCTGCAAATCTGGAGTGCTAAACTGATGCCCATTGCTTTAGCTTCTAAAGGTGAGCCACCATCCTCATTCTTTGACAGAGCCATCTTGAAGTCTCCATATGAATCACGTAGTACGGCACCCGCTGGCATTTTTTCATCCAAGTATGCGCCATCGAAGTTAATCTTCCAGGTGTGTTGATGTGGGGGTTGCCATTTGAAGTCCTGTTGGTTCCTGAGTGTAGCATTGACAGAGGGAGAAGGATCATTACTGAGAACGTCTATCCTATCCTTTAACCTTGATGCATCTTCAAATATTTGTGTTGGATTGATTGGAAGACGGTTGAAAATTGCTTTGTTTTTCGACTTCCATATAGTCCACATTTGGTAGAATAGAGATGCAGTTAAGGATGGATCACCCTTCTTCAGAATAGTAGAGATAACAGATGAGATAATGGAGTCATCATTTATCATAGCTGCAATCTCAGTAATATGATCCCAAGATTTACCAGTGATAGGACAAAGAAATAATAAGTGGTTAGTAGTTTCAGGATTCACCTTGCACAGAGGACATATGGCATCAATGTGGTTGATTCGAAGGTGGATGTTGTCTTGCGTGGGGAGAGAGTTTGTAATGGCACGCCAAGCAAATAGCACCACCTTAGGACTGAGATGTGTGAGAGACCAAAGTCTCTTCCAATCTTTGAATTCATCCTCGTTGCTGCTGTTAAGGTTAGGGAATAACATCTCATGTATTACTCTGTATGCTAACTTGGAAGTAAACACTCCATCAGCAGAATGTATCCACATTAGCTTGTCACAAGGACAATTAGCAGATAAAGGTATTTTTAGAATTGTATTTGCTTCGCATGGAAAAAATAGAAGATGTATAAGATTGGCCTTCCATGATAGATGATGTATGTTAATCAGATCACTGACTTTTTGTATCCATCGATTGCTAAAATTATAGTCTTTCACTCTGAAATCTAGTAAAGATGGAACCCATGGATCATTCCATATATTGATATCAGAACCATCTCCCATCGACCATAAGATATTGCCCATAAGGAATTCTCTGCTACATAGGATACTTGACCAAATGCATGAAGAGGTACTGGATGGCACTGCTGACCAGAAGGAGTTTAAGTGTAGATATTTACTGGTGAGAAGAGAAGCCCAAACAGAATCTGATTGCGTGATGAACTTCCATGCTAGTTTAAGGACCAAAGAGAGATTTGCAATGTATGGATCCCGAGTACCAACCCCCTTGGTATTTCGGTTGGGTGAATCTAGACCAAGCCGAGAAATGGATCTTCCTTTTGTCATTAGAGTCCCACCAAAAATTACGTTAATGTTTGGATAAAGTATTGGTCACTGTTTTTGGGATGAGGTAGGCAGAAAGATAGTAAGTAGGAAGAGAGGCAAGAGTTGATTTGATTAAAGTGGTTCTTCCAGCGTGAGATAAACATTTCCTCTTCCATCCCAATAGTTTAGATAAGCTAGAATCCAGGAGAGTGGAGAAAGTAGACACTCTTTTCTTAAATTGAAGAAGTAAATGACCAAGGTATTTATCTTTGGAATGCATCAATTGGACCCCCAAGAGATTACGGAGCAACTCTCGCATTATAGGATCAGTTTTCCTACTGAAGAATATAAAAGATTTTTCAAAGTTGACACGTTGGCCTGACCAACTTTCGAAGGTTTTAAGAATAATCTTCACTTGAGCAATGTTATGAAGGGAACATTGACCAAAAATGAACAAATCGTCAGCGAAAGCAAGATGGGAATAAGTGTGATGAGAGTTACGGATGGATACACTATCGTAAAGAGAGTTTTTAACCATGGTATTAATCAGAATAGTTAGGATTTCCATACACAAAATCAACAAGTATGGTGAAAGTGGACATCCTTGTCGAATTCCACGACCCGGAGTGCACGAATTAGAGGGAACACCATTGATGAGGATAGCAAAGGAGGGTGTAGTGACACATTGCATGATGAGATCATGTGATTTACCTTTAATACCAACACCACCTAATGCTTGGCTGATAATACCCCATCCTAATCTATCATAAGCTTTAGACATGTCTACTTTGAAGGCAAAAGCACTGTTTTGTGGAGGGAATTTGGATATTGAGTGAATAAGCTCTTGTGCGATAACAATGTTGTCACCAATATTTCTATCAGAAACGAATGCATTTTGATAAGGACTGATCAATTTATGCATGAGAGGCCGTAATCAAATAGCCAGAATCTTTGAGATGATATTGTAAATAACATTACAAAGGGCTATAGGCCTGTAATCAACTGGTTTTGAGGGGAACTTAATCTTGGGGATGAGGGCTATATGGGTGTGATTGAGGTATGGTGGCATAATTCTAGATCTGAATTTTTTTGGATGAGAGTAGATACCTGAGTCCAACTTGGTCCCAGCATCTTTGATAAAATAAAGCAGGTAACCCATCTGGGCCCGGAGACTTGTGTGGACTCATACTCTTGATTGTTGCCATGATTTATTCTTCGTGAGGAATAGAGCTAAGAGTATCATTTTCAGTATTGGAGATGACAGGGAGTTCCATCAGAATGTGTTCGAGAATAGGTTGTGTCTCTACAGCTTGGAATAAAGGCCTGAAGTGGCCAATAAAGATATCAGATATCTCGTTATGCTCTGATACTTGTACTCCATCTTGATTGATAACACTATGGATGACATTACGTTGTTTCCTCATAGTAGCCGAGAGATGAAAGAACCGAGTGTTTCTGTCCCATTCCTTGAGCCAGGAGATGTTTGAGCGTTGCTTCCAGTAAAGCTCTCTTTGAAGATGTAATTTGTTCAGAAGAATTTGTGCAGTACGTTCTTCCATATAGCTTGCTTCAGTTTGGTTTTGTGATTGAAGGTTCGATAGTCTACCCTCTTGATACCTGATATCTTGATCAAGATTGCCAATTCTGGATTTGCCCCATTGATGCAATCGAGATAGTAAGCCTTTGAGTTTTACTTGAGTATCAATAATATTGAGGTTATTCCATGTCTCAGAGAGAACCTGGTTGAAATCCTTTTCGACCATCCAAGCTGCTTCAAATCGTGGCAAAGGCCTTTTACTTCTGTAAGTAATTTCAGTAGCAAGAGTATTGGATTATGGTCACTGTAGTGGTGAGCGTCGGTATAATCGATCGGTATTTGGATGGATTTTCGATATTTTTTTAATCGGTATTTAAAAAATCAATACCAATATCGTACCATTTAGAATCGATTTTTTCGGTTTCGGTAAAATCGGTATTCGGTCAGTTTTTGTTCGGTATCGGTATTTTACCATTTAACATTTGGTCAACACACTTAATATGAACCTCTTAACCTAGAAAAATATTTTCACTTTTTTTGGAAGCATTAAATTTCAAAGCCAAATCTTTACCAAGCAAGCAATTAATCAAATTTATTAGAATAATATGTAATAAGTCGCAAATACCTAAAAAAGAGCTTAAAAGATCAAACACGGTCATTAAGTTTAATCCTTAGTATAAGTTTAAGTACACCAAAATTTACTTCAAAATTATATGAAAACACAAAAATATAAGCTCAAAAACCCAATTCTTAGTGTTCTTAACATAACTTCAATTCCACCAAAATCCATTCTAAGTTCTAACAAACTGATTCTCAAGTAAAACAAAGATAAAAATGAAAAAGATTAACATAAAATTAATCACGAAAAGCATTCTAAGGGGAATATATATATATATATATATATATATATATATATATATATATATATATATATATATATAATCGGTTCGGTTCGGTATTTTCGGTATGGTATTACACTCAAACCGTTACCACTACTATTATACTATATTTTAATCGGTTCAGTAATTCGGTATCGGTACATAATTTTGGTTCGGTTTTTTGGGATATTTTTAATCGGTATTCGGTCGGTTTTTCGGTAGCGGTCGGTATTTGCTCACCCCTAGGTCACTGTTAATACAAGGGAGATGAAGCAATCCTGCTTTTGGATGGAGAGAACGCCATTGAGTGTCAACCATAGCTCTATCCAGTCTCTCCGTAATATAGTGATGAGGTCTTCTTTGATTACTCCACGTAAAAGCTGGACGAGTAAAGCCTATATCCATAGCTGCTACTCTATTGTACTATTTGATAAAATCTTTGTGATGATTATAGTTGAAGCTATTGCCTCCCCTCTTCTCCTCAGCAGACAAGATGCCATTGCAATCCCCAATGCAAATCCATGGATCAGTAATAGCTGTTATAGTGAGCTCTAATTGCTGCCAGAAAATACTCCGATCATGAATCACAGGAGGGCCATAGATACAGAATAACTGCTATGGTTGTGTATATCCTGGATAATGAAGGGAGGAGTGTCACGCCCCGCTCCCAAAATACGGCGAGGCGAGTACGTAACAACATCCCCAGGCTACGCGACATATGAATACTCCAGTACCATATTCGCGATTGTCGCCCGTAGGGTTCTATGATAGGTTGATCACGGGTCACATGATGCATAAAATAATAAATGACAGGTTGATTAAAGGATATTCTAAACTATAATTAGAAATTTTATTATTCTACCCGATTACAACCATTAACCCACTACATATATTACATTACCAGCTACAAAGTTTTACTAACTGATACCAGGTCAACCTCCTCTTTGTCCCATTCATAAATTTTCTCTTCAGTGTGCATTTGCATTCTCTCCTGACCTTCATCAAAACCTAGTGAACAAAACTAGGTCGTCAATATGACGAGCAAGTCCTCAGTCAAAGGAGTAAGGAAGATAAAGTAAGATGATAAAAGTTTCAAAATTGAACCAGAGGAAAGGATAATTTTAAAGTAGATTTACTGATAAATATTTCTTAGTATTTGTATCTGTTTCCAAAGGAATTTAGGTGTCATGTATAAATGTGTAAACCTCTGACAAATTATGTATGCAAATACAATATTTAGAGAGACACTTCTGGATCACACAACTTCTATTTTCTCAACAATAATCCTATTTATCCGGGATCAGGTTTATACTTAATGGGTAGTGCTTAAATTTATCCGTTCCATTAGTATCAGGATCACATATTGATGTGATATAATCATGATAACACATGAGTGGTTTTTCGAGTTATCGGAATCAAGTGTTATAACAATTATCGTATGACTTAAATTTTTTCAAGAATATCGGAGCAGGCTACATTGGATATTACACGGCTGAATTCGGGGATTCGAAATCCAATGGAAAACAGGAAACAAAAAAGTGAGCTAAACCTCACCTCGGACATCGTATGGCCGTACGAATGCCGATAACAGGAACTGATCAGTTTTGTAAAATATAATATTGCAAAGAGTTCGAAGGTGTGATCCAAAGGTTTCTCTTCCATCCCAATGCAATTGTCACTCCCCGTTCACAGAATATGTATTTTAATATGTGTACTGCTTAAATATATTTATTTAATATTTATCATAAATTTGTTCTGTATTTAATTCCTTTAATTTTACGCTAATTGTTTTTCTGTATTTTATTTTCTGTTTTAGTTTTGCTCTTGGGTTCGGCTTGGGTTGGTTTATTTTCAGATTTGGTGGTTCATCATGAACCCAACTCCCCACCTACCACATTTTCATTTAAAGCCCCAATCCCTTTCTCTCTCTTCATTACTTTTCCTTCTCATTTGCTCTTCTTTTTCCTCATAACTCTCTCCACCTATCAAACCCATAGGCAAGTACATCTTGCTTCCACATGAGAACCCATTTTTATGGTTCATTAATCTTCCTCTCGTGATTCTAAGATAGCTTAGAACTTGACATTTTACATTTTGAAGTCTCATTTTTAGTAGATCTAGAAATTATCATTTTTCGGATTTCATGGGTTTTGATCTATCAACTTCCTTATTTCCAAGTTTTGTTCGTCCCAGATTGTTGAGATTGGGTCATACGCCATTCTGACCCATGGAAGTTCCATTTTTGCTTGGAATGAAGGTTCCATGGAATTTGGAGTTCGGGAGGAGTTTTACGCTCACGTTATACGTGCCCGCATAAGTATTAAATTTTACGCCGACGTTTTTACGTGCCCGCGTAATATCAAGCTCTACGCCCACAATCATTCGTGTCAGCGTGAATCTGTTTTACGCAAGTCGACTTGGCTTGGCGTATTACTCCTTTACCCGTATTCATTCGTGCGTAAACTTGACTCTTTACGTGTGCAACTTTTACGCATGGCTCGACCCTTTATGCATACAATGTTTTACGTGTAACTCGACTCTTTACGCGTACAGTATTTCATGCGTAACTCTATTCTTTTACGCGTACAAGTCTTACGCGTGACCCTGTTCTTTACGCGTAGCTCTGTTTTACGCGTACTTCTTGGCTCGACGTAAGACGAGTTTTTACGCGCAACTTTGTTTCTTTATTTGAGCGTACTTCCTTTACGCGTATTCATCCATGCGTAAACTTTGACCCTTACGCGTACGAATTTACGCGTAACGTTACTTCTTTATGCGTACTTTCTTTACGCGCGTATTTGCCCTAGCGTAAAGCTTTGGCGTCGACTAGTCATGGTATAGATTAGCCTTGGCGTAATCCAACCTTGGTGTTCCTATTGCTCTATCCTTTATTTACTTTATGTCGGCATGGCATCTCTTATTTATCCTTATGCCTTTTTGCATGAACTCGATAAAATCATGATATGTTAATATTTAATACATATTGTGGTGTGGAATGTGCCCTGTGTCCCGATTGGTTTATGGATACCCAGTATGACTGGAACTTAATCCTGAGAGTTATAGACTCGGCAATACTAAATACTAATTTGACTTTCATGCCTTGGCACGAATTGACATTGATTGTTACCTTGACTAAATGATTGATCATGCGTTCCTAGTTGTAACTAAAGAGACTGGCTAGCCGTCTTACTGAAACTGAATGAGACACGTTCATATTAACTATGAACCATTGCAATCGACTAGCCGATCCCGAACATTGGCATATGGACACGTGCAGGTTTCAACTGATTTTTCTATAAAAGCGGTATGTGTACTTTACAGTCAAGGCATGATTATTCCGTGGTTAGGTTTGATTGTTGCATTACGCTATGTAAGACCTATAACCTAACCACACGGGCATCGTTGTAGAGTTGTGCATATCGTACTCTGTACGAAAATACTCATTCTGAATGACCATGATCTACGACATGGGATTTCAATTAACATAGGGACTACTAAGTTAAATAAAATAACGATTGCATGGAGAGAATGGATTCTCGAGTTCTTACATGGCAGCCATCATTGGGGCAATTAGTGCCCCGACATGCCGGCTGGTTTCCACAGATACTGTAAATCTGCTACACGGGCAGGGAGCGGTATCTGCTTATATTTATTTACTGTATACTGATGACAGGCGTCCCGCTGGAACTCGTCTAATTTCTGATTGGCGCAATTGATTATTGGGTAGACTAGCCTTGCTTGTGCATAGTAAGAACTGAGGAATCCTTATTGCATATTTCCAGGATAACTTGGAACTCACAGTTAGCAAGCCGTAGTAGTTGTATTGCCGTTAAATTGATTTGTTTGCGTATTGTACCTACTCTGTTAACTACTGAGATGATCAGAATGTCAGGACATGACGGGTCAACTTATGTCCTTGTTTGGTTGGAAAGTTGGTTTAAAGTGTCGTGATGTTGTGTGAATCCTAGTAGCAAGCGGAGACTTATTATTATATTCTTTACTCTTACCACTGGTTTTAGTTCTCATGTCGTGCTTCCTTGTGGTACTTGCTATTAGAGGTCTAACCTCTCTGGTTTTGCATGGCCAGATTTGGAGCCAGTTTTCGAGGACTCAGCTTACTTCTACCTCTAAGATGGTCAATACTAGAGGGATGATCGCAGAAGGACACGAGTGGGTTTCTTGCTTCCCCGCTGGTTTTGCTACTTACTTTATATTTTGCCGCTTGGCACCGACATGTTAGTCGGATTGTCTTGTACTTACATTTACATAATTGTAACTAAGTCAGGCTGCAGCTGATAACAATTGTGTATACCTTGCTATATCATCTGGCTATGTTTTGTAAAGCCAGATCTCAAGAACATTTTGACAGAGCATTTGGGACGCCTTACTGCTTTATCTTATATGTTCTCTATTATTGCTTCTTGTTTGAATGATTGAGACAATAGATGTCGAGTGACCATAGTGAGACTTTTATGTATTATGCACCCCCTCATCTTTTAGACAGCATTGATCGTATTATACGGTATTCATCTACCCGTAATACATAGCTGGCTGAGTCATTTCCCCGCTCTCCGGTATTCTGGTTCTGGGGCGTGACAAGGTTTTAGTGGTGGCCCATGCAGGTCTGATTTCAGACTTGTGGGGTATTTTAATTTATAGGATATCTCAATCACATATGTTTTCCTTTGATCTCATGATTCGTTATTCTCGACTCTAGCTTGACATTTCGGTATCCTTTGACTTCATTGATCTTTCCTGTCCGATCGTTTGATTGTTCTCTTGTCCTTTTTCTTAGGGGCACTTCGTCCGCATCCGTCAGAGCTGGACAACAACAACAAGGGCAACACGAACAACCTGATCATGTTGGTCAGCAACAAGGGCCAATGCTACCCCAAGAGACCATCCAAGAAGAGGTGATAGTAGAACCAGCAGCTGGATCGCAGTATCCGGAGGTTCCAACACCACCAACAGTTCCACCTACCCCCGTAGAAGTAGACACACCAGCCCTTCTAGAGATCATGAGAGGGATAATAGCCACGCAACAACATCAGATGTTGGCCCAGCAACGCATGCACACTCAGCTGCAAGAGCAGAATGTATTGCTCAACCAAGGATTGCAAACGGCTTTGGAAAGAGAGGTGAGGACAGATTCAGGGGCATTGACCAGATTTTGCAAGTACAACTCCCGTCATTTCGAGGGCACGGAAGATGTCATTTCAGCAGATGCATGGCTTAAGGATATTGAGACTATTCTGACAGCAGCTAAGGTACCGGCGGAGGAACGTGTGGATCAAGTGAAGCTATTACTTCAGGACCTCGCACGTGATTGGTAGGAATCAGAAGAAGTGGGTATTAGACGTCCTATAGCTTGGGATGATTTTACTGTGAGGTTCAAGACGAAGTACTATGGAGTTGTGGCACAGTTTAAGCTACAACAGAAGTTTATCAACCTCAAGCAGGCCGATAAGACAGTGGATGTTTATGCAGCAGAGTTCTGCAGATTGAGTAGGTTTGCCCCAGAGATGGTAGCAACGGAGAGCCAGAGGGCTATGAGGTTTCAGCAAGGGTTCTATCTTGAACTCTTGTAATTGATAGAGGGGTACAACTACCAGACCTTTGATGAGGTATTGACGGCAACCCGGAGGCATGAGATCATAATCCAGAGGATCACATCAAGGACCGGAAGTCAGAAGAGATCTCACAATCAGATTGAAGGGGGAGGGGAGCAGCGCCCCGAGTTACAGCACAACCCCCTGGCATTCGCATTTACGATGTGGAAATACGAGGGCCAGTACCCCCAGCAAGATAACAACAACAACAGTAGCAGCAGCAGTAGAGGAAGAACCAGCAACCCCCAGCGGGCTGCACGTGTTGTGGAAAGGCAGGGCACACTAGAGGTGTGTGTCGGGCATTGAACGGACAGTGTTTGGTATGTGGATGTCCAGATCATCGGGTTTCCACCTGTCCTATGAGCACGAGGTCAGAAGGTCCAGTGCAACAGTATCCGGCTCTGCCAACACCAGGGGCAGGCCAGTATCAAGGACCAACAGTAGCAGTGAGATCGTTGGCACAACGCCCGTTCATGTCACAGGCTCAGATATTTCGGCAGCAGGGACCGTCGATGCAGCAACAAAAACAAAGACCACCCCAACATCACCAAGGCAGGGGCCATCAGCAACACCAGGCTAGGCTGCAGCATGGGAACCAACAAGGAGGCCGAGGGCAGGCATTCAATCTGTCCTTGGAAGAGACATTGACATCGGAAGATGTTGTGGCAGGTAACATTCTCGTCGCCTCATATTCTGCAGTAGCATTGTTTGATTCGGGAGCATCACACTCATTTATATCTGCACAATTTGCGACACGACTAGGAATGGAATTCGAGGCATTGCCAGGAAGGTTGAATATACTCACTGGTAATGGACTCGTAGGAGTTAGTAGGGTTATTTAGCATGTAGAGTTGTAGTTTGCGGGCGTTTCTTACCCGCCAGGTTGATAGAATTTTCTGTTGGAAATTTCGACGTTATCTTAGGCATGGACTGGCTGAAAGACAGTTATGCGACAATAGATTATCGTAGAGGGAGTGTGTCTTTTAATATTCCAGGCATGAAGCGGTTCACCTTAGTCAGATCAGTGGCAACTCAAGAAGAAGAAGAAGTAGTGACGCTATTGGAAGAAGTTCAAGTTTCGAAGGTAGTGGAAGAGTTTCTAGATGTATTTCCCGAAGAACTTCCAGGTCTACCACCGGTTAGGGATATTGAGTTCAGTATAGAATTGGCACCTGGAACTAAACCGATATCAGATCGAGTTTATAGAATGGCGGATTCAGAGCAGGCCAAGGTGTATCAGCACCTAGAGGAACTGAAGAAAAATAAGTTTATTCGAGTTAGCGAATCACCATGGGCAGCACCGGTGGTACTTGTAGGAAAGAAGGATGGGTTATCAAGATTGTGCATTGACTACAGAAAGCTCAATGCGGCAACCATAAAGAACAAGTACCCACTACCAAGGATCAACGACTTGTTTGATCAGTTGAACAGAGCAAGGATTTTCTCCAAGATAGATCTTCGATCAGGGTATCATCATGTGAGAGTTCGAAAGGAGGATATTCCCAAGACGGCATTCAGGTCCAAGTACGGGCATTACGAATTCTTAGTAATGCCGTTCGGTTTGACCAATGCTCCAGCAATATTTATGGATTTGATGAACCGCATCTTTATGTCGTACTTAGATCAATTTGTCGTTGTGTTCCTCGACGACATTCTCGTATACTCAGCTAGTGAAGAAGAGCATGAAGATCACCTCAAGAAAGTGTTACAGGTTCTAAGAGAGAACCAGTTGTATGCCAAGCTCAGCAAGTATGAGTTTTGGACGGATTATATTTTATTCTTAGGGCACATCATATCAGGGGCTGGAGTAGCAGTGGATCCTAAAAAAGTGGAAGCAGTAGAGAGTTGGCCAACACCTAAGACCGTAGTAGATGTGCGAAGTTTCTTGGGATTGGCAGGATATTACAGAAGGTTGGTATCAGACTTTGCAAGACTCTCAGCACCCATGACCCGCTTGACACGGAAGGATGTGCCATTTGTTTGGTCGGCAGAGTGCCAAGCATCATTTGAGAATTTGAAGCAGAAGTTGATCACGGCGCCTATTCTTACATTACCGGTTAGACCCGGGGGTTTTACTGCATATTGTGATGCGTCAGGAAAAGGACTTGGATGTGTCCTAATACAACATGGGAAGGTGATAGCGTATGCATCTAGGCAACTTCGAGACCACGAGAAGAATTATTCGACTCATGACTTGGAGTTGGCAGCAGTAGTATTTGCTTTGAAGTTATGGAGGCATTACTTGTACGGTGATCGAATGGACATGTACAGAGACCATAAGAGTCTGAAGTACATCTTTACTCAGAAGGAACTGAACATGGGGTAGAGAAGATGGTTAGAATTAATCAAGAATTATGACGTAAAGCTTCAGTATCATCCAGGCAAGGCTAATGTGGTAGCAGACACTTTTTGCAGGAGAGGCGGCGCATAAATATGTTGACATCACAAAAACATATTTTAGAAGATCTTCAAGAGATGGGCATCGAGGTTATACTTCCTAGTGATACAGGAATTCTGGCAAGTCTACGAGTTCAATCCGACTTGGTAGACAGGATCAAGACAGCTCAGGCACAGGACCCAAGGATTCAGAAGCTTAGGACAGAATGTGAGTCGGGACTCAGAAAGGAGATGGAAATTCACGAAGATGGTACACTTAGATTTTGATCACGTCTATATGTTCCTAGTGGCGATATCCGACAGGAGGTTATGACAGAAGGCCACAGTTCTCAGTATTCTATACATCCCGGAGTGACCAAAATGTACAAAGATATCAAGCAGCACTTCTGGTGGAACAGAATGAAGAGAGAGATAGCTAGATTCGTTTCTCGTTGCTTGATATGTCAGCAAGTAAAGGTAGAACAACAGAGGCCAGCTGGATTATTACAACCACTTCTTATCCCGGAATGGAAATAGGAGCATATCATAATGGACTTTGTGATCGGTTTACCAAGATCACCAAGTGGTAAGGATGCTATTTGGGTGATAGTAGATCGGCTTACGAAGACGGCACATTTTCTTCCTTTTAGAGTAGGGCAATCTACAGAAAAGTTGACAGAATTGTATATGCAGCAGATAGTCAGGCAGCATGGGATCCCTGTCAGTATTGTATCAGATAGAGATACCCATTTTACATCATATTTCTGGAAGATTTTACATCATAGTCTGGGTACCAAGTTAAGATTTAGTACGGCTTACAATCCACAGACGGACGGACAATCAGAAAGAACAATTCAGACTTTAGAAGATATGTTACGAGCTTGATCCCTAGATTTTGGAGGGTCTTGGGAGAATCACCTGCACTTAGTCAAATTCTCATACAACAACAGTTATCAAGCCAGTATCTAGATGGCACCATTCGAAGCACTATACGGTAAGAAGTGTAGGTCGCCACTGGCATGGGATGATATCGGAGAGAGGAAGATGTTAGGTCCAGAAATGATTGTTCAGACGGTTGAAGTGGTTAAGGGAATTAGAGAGCGACTTCGAGTTGTGCAAGATCGACATCGTCATTGGGCAGACCAGCATCGTAGATCGCTAGAATTTTCTGTTGGGGACCACATGTTTGTAGAAGTAAGGAATTTCAGGCGCATCCATAGGCCAGAATTCCTATGCGCCTAACATTACATGCGCCAGGAAGCTCAGATGAAGTACTTGGCACAACAAAAGATAGCAAAAGTATAGACATCAAAAGAGGATTTTTTTATTTCATATAAAAGTCTATTTCATATATAAAAGAAAGGCTTTACAAAGAAGAACTTCTACAAAAAGAAGGATCCTAAGACTACAGCCAGGCGCAGCAAGGGCCATGCGCCCCCTGCCAGGCGCATCCTCCGTCAGGCGCATCTTTTCAGCGTCTCAGTCAGGCGTGTCTCTTTCAGGCGCGTATCTTCAGCGTCTCAGTTAGGCGCGTCTCTTCAGCGTCTCAGTCAGGCGTATCTATTTCAACGTTTCAGTTAGGCACATCATCTCGGCCTATGCGCTCCACTTTGATCCGATCACTTGCTTCGGCTAAAGAAGCAGCTTTGGACAGAACCAGAGTGGGCATCCAACCCCACTCTAGCAGGCGGAAGAGCTCTCCAAAGCCCAAGAAAGAGAAGAGCACCGCAATTTTGATCTGCGGTTCTTCCGGCATAACGGAGACGGGGCTCGAGCATATCGATCTTTGGATGCAACAAGCACCTTCGGCCTGCCTCAGAACCCCGTGATTCTGACTTTTTTTTGTAACAGTCACCTTCAAGTGCATGAACGAAGACAACTCGTCGTATCTTCACCCTCGGGAGCATCTTGTCAACAGAATGTACTCGAGCAAATAAGTTTATTCGGGAAGACGTGAGAGAACGAGAAGCAAACTCTCTCATTACTGCTATTTATAGGCCATGCAAATCAAACCCATGCGCCAAGTGGCGGGCTCTTCAAATCCTGTGCAACGAATTTGCAATTATGGTGATGAACTTGACCCTTCAAATTTGGCCAAGTCAAAACGGCTATTTAAAGCACTTGAAGAACTCAATAGTCGGACCAATAAAGACGCGTCTTGCAAATGGATGCGCCGATCAGATACCGAGCATCGAATAGACGCGTCCGTCAGTACCAAGCGTACTGTATGGATGTGCCCAACAAAGCACAGATCCATGCGTCCCAATCAACATGGACCCGTACGCCCAGTGTGGTACAAATCGATGCGTCACCCCACCAAGCAATTAATGTCAAAGTGACAAAGTTGGTAGCACGTCCCCCGAGGACTGAACAGTTGGCAGCTTTTGCAAAAAATAAAGCGTCGATGACGTCAGCGTCATCATTTCTTTCCTCTGACGGTTATAACCTACGTGGTCGACCAACCACTCGTATGCGCCTCAGCAGCCATGCGCCTGAAAATTCGTATGCACCTCAAAAGCCGTACACCCTGACTGGTTCGTAACTCCTGAAGGTTGCGAGCCAAAGTCTTCTCATGCGCCCAATTCCAGGCGCATCCTATCAGATTACCTTCCACCAAATTCGAGATCTTTGAGCTACGGACATACGTCACGTGTCCTTTGACACAATTCAGCCTATGAAGGGGTGCTAATCATCCAAGATCTCAGCAACTGAAAGAACTTCTTCCTGCTATGTGCCAGCCCACAAATGCAGCATGAAGGATTCAACCCACAAATGATGGTGCATCATCTATGCGCCTCCCGCAGCTTCAACCACGTGGCGTTCCCACGTACAGGCGCATCCTACATATGCGCGCATGAGCAGCCCAACCTACTACTTATAAATAGAGGGATCATCTCCTTCTTCCATACAACACACACAGAAGAATAGACATATACAGCAAAGACAGCTACAACCAGAGCATCAGAGTTCACTCACAGAGATCGGAGGAGACACTCAACGTCTTCTTCCTCTCCGTAAGCTCAGGCACCCAGAGCAACTAAGACCTTCAGAGAACCGAAAACTGTCGTCAGATCGTCAATGGAGTCAACGCATTACCACTCGCTCCATCGACACAGGACCCAAATAAACAAAAGTGTACTCCTAAGACTATGTCTAAGTCCTACATTGTAACACTGTTCTGTTTGTAGTTGAAATTGTAATCAAAAGATTTTAATGGCAAACAAGCTGGCGACTCTGCTGGGGACCTCTTTCTCCTCCGCTGAGAAAGATGTGTCACAATCTGACGACGTGAAGGTGGGCTCCTCCCACAAGATGCTGGTCATACGCCTCAATCAACAGGCGTATGAGGAGTTTATCTCTGAAGGCAGTGCAAGTCCTTCGAAGCGGCTGCCGAAGCCGAAGAAGACTCGCCAAGTCTGGGTGCGCAAAGTCGAGGCCCCTGGCACCACCACTGAAGGGGATGTGCCGATGCAGCATACCCTTCCCGCTGACATCCTCAGCAGCTAAGATGCGTCTGCGGGTGCAGCACATCCCTCGGGGAAGCGTGGGGCTGACTACATTCCCCAACCTTCTTCTTCTCAGACAAAAAAGATGCGTCGACGGAGCAGGGACGCAGCTAACGCCCTGCGCATTAACTCTGATGCACCACAGAAGGCATCTATCTTTGACAGACTCACTCGCTGTCGTGGCGAGGATAATTTGGACTCTGAGTACTATGTGCCCCAGAGGGCTGGTACGAAGAAGCCTAAGGCAGCACGGGCCATGCGCCTCGAACGTGCTATGCCAGCAGTAAGCCAGAGGCATGCGCTCACAATCATGCGCGCTGCCAATGGTAAACTGTACAAGGTTGACTCGGGTGCTTCTGCGCCACGAATGGGCCAACCTTCAAAGACCTCGTGCCGCTTGGGCGCATCTGCTGTGTTTTCAACCAAGTCGTGTGAGGCAAACTCTGTGGTCTTAAACCCCCGCGTCTACATTGGTTGTGCATCTGAGGCTGGTTCAAGTCACTCTAAATGTTGCTCCTCCACTATTGATCTGGGCGTATCTTTTGCATCGGATCAGGGGGTGCAGCATTCACTCGACCACCCCGGTGCTTGGCCTTGCCATACGCCTGATGGGGGTGTGAAGGTAGCACTCCCTTCCAACAATTTACGTAACGTGATCCCTCACAAACGCCGATCAGGAGAGTCGACTGACAAGCACAATGCGTCCCTCACAGGGCACACCTGTGTTGTAGTCACCATCAACTGTTGTTGCAAGACAGCAGCCCCACCAAGACAGTCCGTATTCCAGCGGCTGAAATCTTCAACGCCCCTCCAACATCGCCTCGGAAAGAAGGTGTCAACTGAAGAGGAGCCTGAACTAAAGGTTGCTTCTTGTAACATAATCTCTAACTCCCCATCAATTCGAAAGGCGACTGGCAACTCCTCGACCTCGTCCTCATCCAAGAGCCAGTCAAGGAAGACCAAGACGACCGTCCCGTCCTCAGGAGTGTTTGAGGGCACCCGGAGAAGAAAGAAGATCTCAGAGGAAGTTGGGGGTAGTCAATCCCCTGTGGATTTTTATCCCGAAGATGAAGTTAGCCTTCCGAACATAGCTGGGGGTAGTCAAGCCCCTGTGGATCTCCAACCTAAAGCCATCCTTGACATGGACCCTCCGAAGAACCTCTGAGAACTTCGAGGCCTGCAGGGGCGTCTGGCATACATCTGAAGGTTTATAGCAAACCTTTTCGAAAAATGCCAACCCTTCACCCAGTTCATGAAGAAGGGAGTCTCCTACGTCTGGACAGAAGAATGCCAGAAAGCTTTCGATGATATCAAAGCTTACTTGACGAGCCCGTCGGTCCTGGTGGCACCCGTCGTAGGTAAACCGTTTCTCCTCTACATCCGTGCCATGGATCATTCCCTCGACGCTTTGTTGGCTCAGAACAACGATGAAGGCTACTAGCAAGCTATCTACTACCTTAGTAGAACGATGATCGGGGCCGAACACCGGTACAACACCGTTGAAAAGGAGTGTTTGGCTTTGGTATTCGCCATCCAGAAGACTCGCCATTATGTTTCGGGCCAGACAATTCATGTCATCTTCCGAGTCAATCCACTCAGGGTTCTCATGACGAAGCCGGGATCTTTGAACTCCCAACTAGCTACATGGGCAATCCTGTTGACGCCGTACAACATGGTGTTTGTTCCACAAAAAGTCGTCAAGGGTCAAGCTCTAGACGACTTTTTAGCCGCGTACCCCATCCCAGAGTCCTCCAGGCTCTATGAAGACATCCCGGATGAGATCCAAGAATCAAACGTCACCGAAGAAAACTCCGTCTGGCGGGTGTTTTTCGATGGCGCTTCAAGAGTAGGCCCCAAAGGCCAAATCATCGTCGGAGTAGGGGTGGTCTTAGTCTCCCCCGATCAGCTGGTCATCCAGCGTGCTTACTCCCTTTCGAAGCCGTGCTCCAACAATGTTGCCGAGTACAACGCTCTCATCATGGGACTTCAGCTAGCACAACAGCTGGGGGTGAATCATCTGGAAGCTTACGATGACTCAAAACTCGTCGTTAATCAAATTCGAGGGCAGTACGAAGTTCGCCATGAAGATCTGGTTCCTTACCATAAAGCTGCATTGAATATTATTTCAACATTCACCAAGTTCTTCATAGAACACGTACCGGTTACAAAACCTGGAGGCTGACACTCTGGCCGGCCTCGCAGCTTCATTAGCAGCACCCTTCGGGACTCAATACTACGTCACGGTAGTTGGACGAGACTTCGTCTGTCCCAAAAATAATCTATGCACACAAATGGCCCATGCCATGACGACAAGTACCGGTGTTAATGTCCGAGACTGGAGGTTCCCATTCATCGACTTTGCTGTCTATGAAATTCTTCCAAAAGGCCCGAAAGAAGCCGTCTCGGTCAGAAGGCGTTTCCTTCGATTTTATTATGATACAGCTACTAAAATGCTGTACCGACGTTCCTTCGATGGACTTCTCCTTCAATGTCTATCCAATGAAGAAGCAGCCGAAGTCCTTCGAGAAGCTCATGATGGGACTTACGGGGCTCATCAACCTGGCCCTAAGTTGCAGGATCGACTGCGATGTATGGGTTACTACTGGCCAACCATGGCAGCCGATGCCGTCGACTACGCTAAAAAGTACCGTACGTGCCAGCTTCACGCCGACTTTATCCATACACCATCGGAACCACTACATCCTTCGATCGCTTTCTGGCCCTTTGAAGCTTGGGGCATGGACATTGTAGGACCTATTGTAATGCCCATATCTCGTATTACGTATTTAGAATATGTATACGTATTTTGACCCGTATTGTATGTCTTCCTGTTTGATTTATTTTGGCATTTCGTTGAGTTTATCTTGGTTTGGTTCGGCTTGATATGGTTAGGCTTGGTTCGGTTTTGGTTGGAGAACCAACCCACCCCACCTACCACCACTCCCACCATAAATATCAATTCCACTCTCTCTCTTCCATTATTACTCATTACTCATTTCTTCTTCTCCATCTTTACACTTCACCTACCAGGAGAAAGAGAGAGAGAGAGAGAGAGCTTAGGCAAGTGCAACTTGCTTCATGGAGGAACTCTAATTTTATTGTTCTATTCTCTCCTTTACAGCATTCTAACATACTTTAGTACTTGGCATTTTTACTTTCCATGGCCAGATTCTTGTAGATCTAAGTTTATCTTATTTTTGGATTTTTTGGGTTTTGATCTACTTAATCTTGTTATTTCTAAGTTTTGATGGTTCCATGTTGTAGAGAATTTCGTTCTGCCCCATTTGGACCTATGGAAGTTCGGATTTGGACTCTGGATGAAGGTTTTATGGAGCTTGGAAGCATGAGTTCATGGTGTTCTTCTTCTCAGAAATTTGGAGAAGAAGAACATTTCTCTGGCCGCATGGCAGTACTTGACCGCATGAACATTCATACGGTAAGTCGTTCTCAGCCGCATGAGACCCTTGTACTTCTAGCCGCATGGACTTGAGTCGAGCGCACGTGCCTGAACTTCTCGGCACCGCATACGCCTGGAATTCACTGGCCGCGTAAGTCCTCAGTCACTTCCAGCCGTATGAGGGCCCTTCTTCCTGAACTGCATATGCAACCGTCGCTCCCAGCCGCATACAACCACATTGACCCAGCCGCATGGGGCTCAACTCAGTTGAGCCGCATGGACCCTTGTTCCACGAGCCGCATGGATCTTTGCTCTACGAGCCGCATGAACCCGAGTCCGTTCCAGCCGCATGAGAACCCCTCCCCCGCGAGCCGCATGGAACCTATTTCCTCCTAACCGCATGCGCCTCCTTCTATCCCTAACCCCATGGGCTACTCCCGCCCTCAGCCGCATGAGCTGCTCCCGCATGGATTCCTTCCTTGGCTGCATATGCCTAAGCCGCATGGCTTTTCCATAGACTTGTATTCTATGTTTGAATTATTATTATTTGATTTTTACTGATAACTCATGTCTTGTAACCTCAGCATAACTTGGGTCTCCTGGTTGAATGCTTGTACTATGATGTCCTGCACATGTACCATGAATACGGCAGTGACTCGCAGTGGTGCACTCTTGATACGTAACATGACATAATAGCGGCCCGCCGTGGCGTACTCCTGACAAGTAAACTTGATATGATAATTCTTGATAGTGGCCCGCCGTGGCGCACTCTTGACATGATAAACCTGACATGATATTTCTCGAAATGCTGTTGCGACGGCTAACATGACATGACCTGTATAAATAACCTGGACACCGTGGGCGATTGTGCTTGTACAAATAATCCAGTCCTGTCTTGTATCATGTCTAGGATGGGACTCCTGAGTACCACGGTCAGGAGTACCTACTGAATGGACTAAGGCTAATAACTAGATTAATACATTAGTCATAAGGAGATCTTCCAGCTACAGACAATCCCGTTACCTGGGCGCGCTTGGGATCTGTAGCCTGCCGTCGAGTAGGGTACATTTCCAGCACACTGTCATGTGTTGCACCCTTCAAGCTACTTAAGGGTACATGCGTTTCCTGGACGATGTACCCACCTGAATTCAACCCCTAATTTTCGACCTGGGTAACCTGGATGGTCTCCAGGGCTTGTGGCTATGGAATAATCTCACTGCATCTTGCTAGTAACTAGGCCTGTGATAATCCTAGTTAGTTAAAGTATCAAGCCGTACTTATTGCTTGGTCGTGAAATGTTGGATGGAGTTCAATCAGTCTAGTCTTTTCTTGATCTTGTACAAGATTGTTACTTGTCATGATTTCTTATTTTATCTTGCCGATAAATGGTGGGAGAAACCAAGTTCTATTTCGACGAAGGGTTACAACCCCGGTCCTTGTTTGGTTTACGGGTTGTAATCTGGTTATCTGAATAGTCCCATGGTTATCTCATCGTATATCACCTGTCATACTTTTTCTTACTGTCTTTTATTATGTAATTATATTCTTGTGCAAATTGCTGGTTTTAGCTCCTAAGTGAAGCCTCCTTTGTGGCACTTGCTCTTTCTGGGGTCTGACCCAGCTGGTTTTGTATGGCCAGATACCGGAGCAGCTCCAGAGGATCCACCGACTTTCCAGCTAGATGGTGACCACTAGACGGAACCCTGGCAACGAGTGAGTTTATTTTTGCTCTCCCACTCTATTGTAAATTATTCTTTTGAGGCGCTTAGCCGCCGAGCAAGTGTTAGCTCGTGTACATTTTACTTACTGTCTGTCTACGGGCTGTAACATGATTGGCAACCTAGGGTTGATCATGTATGACTAAACTCTTGCTAGTCCTCACATTTTGTAACGACTAGCTTCATGATCAGCTGAATATGTAATGTTTGGGACGCCTTACTATTGTATATTTGGTGATCTTACATCTTGTAACATTTACTTACTTGTTTGTGATTGAGACACTAGGCTTGTTATTGACCATAGATGACTGATGGCTTGTAGATAAAATCTCATATATCTAGACAGCCGTGACCGTATAGTGGAGTGGATCCCATTTCATTATACGTAGCTGGCTATGTCTGCCCCCGCTCTCCAGTGTTCTGGTTCTGGGGCGTGACACCTATCACCCCTCCTTCATCGAGGGGACACGGCTTCATCCTAGCCATCACCGACTACTTCTCCAAATGGGCAGAAGCAGTTCCACTGACGGAAGTGAAAAGCTCTAGGGTGATCAGCTTCATCAAGCATCATGTCATCTACCGTTTTGGGGTACCCCGCAGGATTATCCACGACAATGTCCTCAGTTCATCAGCCCTGTTTTCAGCAGATTCTGTGACAAGAACCACATTTAGAACGTGGCATCAACCGTCTACAATCCGGCAGCAAACGGATTGGTCGAGGCTTTTAACAAGACTATCGTCAAGCTACTCAAAAAGATCGTGTCATCCAACAAACGCGACTGTAATAAAAAGCTCGACGAATGTCTTTGGGCCTACCGTAAAATGGTACGGACTCCGACGGGCAACACCCCGTTCTCCTTAGTCTACGGGAATGAATCAGTACTGCCTCTCGAGATTCAGATACCCTCACTCCGTGTAGCGATCACAAATCAATTGACAGAAGAAGACAATCAACGCCGCCGTCTGCGAGAATTAGAGGCTCTTGACGAAAAATGTCTCCTAGCTCAGCAGCGCATTGAACTCTATCAAGCCCGTATATCACAGGCTTTCAACAAAAAGGTCAAGCAGAGGACTTTCCAAGTTGGTGACCTGGTCCTAGCAGTCCGGAGGCCGATGGTGTTGACTCACAAAACACCAGAAAAGTTCGAGCCCAAGTGGGAGGGACCTTTCATCATAAAGACGGTATACTCAAACGGTGCTTACCGCCTCGCTCGACCGAACGCGGACTTGTTCATGATGCCCATCACCGGCAAGTTCCTAAAGAAGTACTACTCTTGACATCTTTCAGATATGTACTTCCATCTTTATCTAGCAAGGGAATCAGTGGACCTGATCATCAGAGCTCACATACTCCTCCATTTCATAAAATCTTATACTTTCGGAATCCAGTTGTTTCGTGGCATTCTATCTCCAGTAGAAGATCAACCACGTCCACAATACCTCTGAGTTGCTCCTCTACACCCTGTAAAGCGGAATCTTACACTACGTAGGATTGCGCTACTTATCATGTTTACCATGTCCACATTACCTCTGAGTAAACATCCCGTACAGACAACCTCCCGCGTTGCCATACATCGATCGCAGAACTTCCATGTCTATATTACCTCTGAGTAGTTCCGCGTACCCCCAGAGTCACTCCTACCACGTCCATAACACCTCTGAGTAGGAAGACTTCATCATTTGAACCCCATATTTGTCACGTCCATATTACCTCTGAGCAAACATGTCGGTTCTTTCAAACTTATTATCTGTACCTAAAAACCAAGGTGCACAAAAGATAATAGGTCCGCACAAATCACTAGTTCATGACAGCAAAAATGAACACACCACGAAATTCTTTATTTTTTATTTAAAAGTAAGGGATTACATCCCCAACAGAAGTTGCAAAATACAAAATAACAACAACAAAAAAGAGACTACAATCCCTAAGCATCACTGGGATTGGCAGAAAGCTCTTCAATCCGATGCTTCAAGTCTTTCGCCCGAGTCTCTGCGGTCGCCAAGATTCGGCGTTCGGTTTCTTGACGCATCACCTCTACAGCTTCAGGGGCGGTATCATTCTCATACTTCTCGTCTAGCTGTTGCCGCTGGTGGGTCAGGGAAAGGATCTGGCGGATAAAAGCTGCTTTCTTCTCCTTAGATGCTACATGTTCAGCCTGTACTCGCTCAGCATCTAACAAGAGTTGGGCTCGCTGGTCTTCAAGGAGGCGGATCTTGGCAATGACCTCCGCTATGCTAGCTTCCAACGAGGCCCACAACTCCACCTTTTCCTGCATGGATTGAGATAGCCTCTCCACCGCAGCCTCAGCTTCGGCCACCTCGCGGTCCCAAACAGCCATCGTGGCCTGATACGACGACTCGACTTTAGCTATCAATTTCTCCTTTTCTGCTTCTATCAGAGCAGAAAAGTCATTTCGCCAGATACTCTGAAGCTCGAAAAGAAGCTGGTCGAGCTCGGCCACCGACGCCTCCAGAATCTCGGCCATATGATCGTGGCCACGGCGCGAACGTATCAAACCAATGGAAGGGAGCGTCATGGCTTTTGCCGTCGCAAAACTTTCGTTTGTATTCAGCACCGTTGATACGCCCTTCTGCAGCATCTTGTACACTGCTTCAACAATAAACTGTACATACTCATCCGCGTCTGCCAACACCTGAGGCGTCATAGCAGGAGTTGTAGGAGCTGCGGTAATGGACGGCGGACCTAAAAAAGATCTACCGACTTCTGTCACTCCCCGTTCCCAGAATACGTATTTTAATATGTGTTCTGCTTGAATGCATTTATTTAATATTTATCATGCATTTATTCTGTATCTAATTTCTTTAATTTTATGCTAATTATTTTTCTGTATTTTATTTCTGCTTTTACTTAGCTCTTGGCTTATTTTGCTAATGTTGAACCAACATGGTTTAACTTGGTTCAACATGATAAGCATAGATGGTCTAGATTATGTAGGGAGGAAAGGATGGTGGGAGATTAACATGACTTGATACTTAAACCCCTCTTCTCTTCTCTCTCCTCACAACTCTTATTTTCTTTCTTCCTCCACTAAAACCCTAGCCATTGGAGAGAGACAAGTACAACTTGCTCAAAAGTAGAGATTTGTGCATTTTTTATTCTTGATTTATTCTTTTGATATTATTTGTCTATATTGTTCTTCTCTTTATTTCTACAAGTTTAGTTTTTGGAGTTTTTGATTCTAATGGCTAGTTTTGTGTAGATCAAAGTTTCTAAAACTAAGGTTTTATGTATTTATATGGATTTGATCTATCAAACTTGGTTATTTTCGAAAACTAATGGTCCTAGGTTGTAGGAAATTTGATTCTACATAATTTTGACCTTTGAAAAGTTAGATTTCGACTTGTTTTGAGAAAGTTATGGCCAAAACAATATTTGGACATTTTCTATGTCATCTGCCCTGGTTTTGGCAGGGACGATGAATAGTGCCGCATGAATAGTATCGCAGCCGCATGAGATAAATAGTGTCACAGGAATGAATAGTGCCGCAGCCGTATGAGATGAATAGTACCGCATGAATGAATAGTGCCACAGCCGCATGAGATGAATAGTACCGCAGCCGTATGAGATGAATAGTGCCGCAGGAATGAATAGTGCCGCAGCCGTATGAGATGAATAGTATCGCAGCCGTATGAAATGAATAGTGCCATAGCCGCATGAGATGAATAGTACCACAGCCGCATGAGATGAATAGTGTCGCAGGAATGAATAGTGCCGCAGCCGCATGAGATGAATAGAGCCGTAGGAATGAATAGTACCGCAACCGCATAAGATGAATAGTGCTACAGGCTTGCATAGTACCGCATGAGATGAATAGTACCGCAGGATGAATAGTGCCGTATTGATTGAATAGTGCCGCATAGTGCCTATTTTGGCTGTTTTTGGCTGTTTTATGCCATATTTGACTGATTTATGGCCAGAATTTCTTCCAACTCCCAACATAAAAGTTGTAGATCTTTGTATTGGCTTCAAGGATCTTCATGTCTCACTTTAACCTGAATTCATATGTGACTTTTATGTCACGAGGGGTCCGTGTGACTTTCTGACTTGACCATGTTCCTGACCTGATTACCTGTATGCGTGCTGGTACAGGTTCTAAGTGTGTATTGAGATACAATATTAGTATGCACTGCGGTGCCATTTAATGAGTGCATTGAGGTGTGACTCTACATGCTAAGTGATCATTCGTATTATATGTCAATACATGTGTACCTTCCAATACAGTCATGGTAATTAGTCAGTAATAGTATCGTGGTATAATGATTGATGTTTGATGCATTACACTAAGCATGGATCTAGATTTGGGACTCCTTGAGCCGATGTGGATTCATACTTAGGGCACACGTACTATGATACGACATATATGAGGATGACCATGTGACCACGACATGTAATTCCATTATCAAGATAGGGTTAATCTAAGCAACTTAATTTGGTAGATGCATTGGGTGGGAACGGAATCCCAAGATCGTGCCATACTAGCCACCCTAGGTCCAGCCCTGGCGTGTCGGGTTGGCCACCACGGATACAGTTTCATCCGCTTATAGTGGATGACTATATCTGACTCCTACGTGCTATGTGTTAAATGTTTTAGCACGGTGGCCTTGCGGGGGACCGGTGCATAATCAAAGTGCTATGTATATATGTATATTATATGGTTTGGCTAGCCCTGCTGGGTTGACACGAACTGAGGATTCCTATATATACATTACTGGAATAACCCAGGCAAATCATAGAAAGCCGTGGGATTGATTGGCCGCTTGTAAGCTGACTTGTTTGTGATATGTTTTCTTCTGTTAGCAACTGAGGAACATGGATTATCGTGGTGTGTGGTCTAACCCATGTCCTTATTTGGTTGTTGGGTTGGGCTATTGTGATGCGATAGGCTATGGACCGAAGTCGCAAATCAGAAGCCCTTTACCTGCCCATGGTTATAGGATATATCTTATCTCGGCATGATATTGGCACCGTTTGTCCTTTTTTGGTTGTAAGGGTGTCGTATTGTCTCGATGATATGGGATAAGCCTATAACTCGTGAATCAGGTCTTATTATTATGCTTGGATTTTATCTCACTCTTTTGTGCTCCCTTGTGGTACTTGCTATTCGGGACCTGACCTCGCTGGTTTTGTTTGGCCAGATCTCGTAGCAGCCCCAGAGGATCCAGCCTTCTATCCGAACAATGGTGCACACCAGGAGTATAGGCGCCAGGGACCATGAGTGGGTTTCTTCTTCACTGCTCTGATATCTTCTATTTCGTACTTGGCATTTAGCCACCGGCACCTGTTTAGCCGCCAGTTCTGGACATTAGTTTCCTTTTACATAATTGTAATTAAATTAGACTGCAGCTGACTACGGTTATGTACTATTGACTCTCGGTACTAGTTTATCATCTTGTATAGCTAGGCTCATGAATTATTTTGATAAAGCGTCGGGGACGCCTTACTGCTTTATCTTATATGATCATTATTTACTGCTTCTTGTTTGATTGATTGAGACCTAGATGCTCTGTGAGACCATAGGAGACTTGATTGTAGCATGCACCCCCTTATCTCTTGACAGCCACGATCGCCGTATAACGTTTATATACCTCATATGGAGTAGCTGGCCTAGTCCGTCTCAGTATTCCGGTACTGGGGCGTGACAAGGTTTTATTGGTGGCCCATGCAGGTCTGTTTTTCAGACTTGTGGGATGTTGTGATTATAGGAGTCTCAATCAAAATATGTTCCCCTTGATCTCCTGATTTGTGTTCTCTTTCTCTCACCTTGATTGCTGACTTGATTATCATCCTCGATTCCTTTCCGTCCTGACTTTTGATACCTTGTATCCTTTCCTTTAGGGGCACATCATTCTCGGCTATTGGAGGAGCCGACATGGAAGAGAATCCAGTAGAGCAGGGACCAGTTGGAGATCAGCAAGGGGTAGCCCCTCTACCTGGACAGATTCACATCGAAAATGTTACCGAGCATGAGCCAGTCGAGCCACAGAGGCCAGAGGATCCCATACCTCCAGTGATGCCGATAGTACCAGTAGTACTAGATGCGCCGGCACTATTACAGATTATCAGAGGATTATTAGAGACGCAGCAACGCCAGACGGCAGCCCAACAGCAACAACAGATCCAGCAGCAAGAACAGAATGTATTACTGAATCAGGGGTTACAGCTAGCTCTTGAGAGGAGCATCAAGAATGACTCGGGAGCGTCGGAAAGGTTTTATCGACTTAATCCGAGATACTTTGATGGCACGGAGGATGCCATTACAGCGGATGCTTGGATTCAGGACATTGAGGCCATATTGACAACAGCAAAGGTTCCAGCAGGGGAGAAGGTTGACCAAGTCAGATTGTTACTTCATGATCTCGCCCACGACTGGTGGACATCCGAAGAGGTTGGAATGAGGCGTCCTGTTCCTTGGGATAGCTTCAGTACCAGGTTCAAAGCCAAGTACTTTGGCGTGGTAGCTCGGTATGAGCTTCAGCAGAGATTTATCAGCCTCAAGCAGGCTGGTAGGACGGTGGATGGTTATGTAGCAGAGTTCTGCAGGTTAAGTAGGTTTGCTCAGACGATGGTGGCGACAGAGCCAGAGAGAGCAATAAGGTTCCAACAGGGAATTCACTTAGAGATTTTGCAGCTGGTCGAGGGGTACGATTACCAGACATTCGATACAGTATTGTGTTTGCCATTAAAATTTTTTGATGTAATTTTAATACAAACAGAACAGTGTTACAATGTAGGACTTAGATGAAGTCCTAGGAGTATACTTTTGTTTATCTGGGTCCCTTGGGCCGATGGAGCGAGTGGTAATGCGTTGACTCCGTTGACGATCTGACGACGGTTCTCGGTTCTCTGAAGATCTGGGTTGCTCTAGGTGCAGGAGCTTGCGGAAAGGAAGAAGACGTTGAGTATCTGTATCTGCCTCTCTCTATATGTTGCCGATGATTGCACGACGTCTCTGTCTGTGTGTGTGTATGTCCGTAGATGTGGAAGAAGAAAATGATCCCTCTATTTATAGTCTGCAGGCTGGCTGCTCATGCACGTATATGCAGGATGTGCCTGTTTGTAGGGACGCCATGTGGTAGTTGCTGATGGAGGTGCATAGGCGATGCGCCCTGATTAAGGAGTTGAACTCTTCTCGTTGCTGTCGTGGGCTGCGGCAGAGTTGACACGTAGCAACCGAGAAGATCTTTCAGTTGCTGAGATCTTGGGTGATTAGCACCCCTTCATAGGCTGAATCAAGTCAAAGGACGCGTGTCGTCGATCCATGGCTCGAAGATCTCGGATTTGGTGGGGAGTGATCTGATAGGATACGCCTGAGATTGGGCACATGAGGAGGCTTTGGCTCGTAACCTTTAGGAGTCACGAACCAGTCGGGGCGCGTGGCTTTTGAGGCACATGCGGGGCTTCAGTAGTGACTTTACTTCTGTCTTTAGGGATCAGAGAAAAGTCTGAGACGCATGGCTTTTGAGGCGCATGCAGAGATTTGGGCGCATGGCTGTGGAGGCGCATGCGAACTGGTTGGGTGGCCACGTGGCTTGTAACCGCCGGAGGAAAGCAATGATGATGCTGATGTCGACGACGCTTCGTCTTCTGCAAAAGCTGTCAACTGTTCAGTCCTCGGGGGACGTGCTGCCAACTCTGTCAGACTTCAGCATTTAATGTTCTTTGATAGGTGATGGGTTATTGAGTGGGCGCATCGATCGGCATTCCACTAGGCGCATGGGGACGCATGGGGGCACATACTTTGATGGGAACTGGGCGCGTCAGCACGATGCACGGTCTGGCCGGCACATCCACTTTGCATGACATATTTTTATGGGCCCGACTGTTACGTTCTTCGAGTGCTTTAAATAGCCGTTCTTGACTTGGCTGAATTCGAAGCATCAGGTTCATCACCATTTAATGCAAATTCATTGCACGGGATTCGGAGAGCCAGCCACTTGGCGCGTGGGTTTGATTTGCCCGGCCTATAAATAGTGGCATGGAGAGGGTTTGCTTCTCGTTCTCTCACGTCCTCCCAAAATGAACTTGTTTGCTCGAGCACATTCTGTTGACGAGATGCTCCCGAGGGTGAAGATGCGATGTATTGTCTCCATTGATGCACTTGAAGGTGACTGTTACGTCCAAAAGTCGGAGTCGAGGGCTTCCGAGGCAGGCGGAAGGTGTCTGTTGCATCCAAAGATCGGGATGCTCGAGCCTCGTCTCCGTTATGCTGGAAGAGACGCAGATCGGAATTGCGGTGCCCCGATCATCTTTTTTGGCCTTTGGGAGAGCTCCTCCTCCTGCTAGAGTGGGTGTTGCCCATTCTGGTTGGGTCGAAAGCTGCTCCTTTAGCCGCATATTGATTTGCGGTGCTCTTCTCTTCCTTGGTTTGAAGAGCTCTTCCTCCAGCTAGAGGGTTGATTGCCACCCTCGTTCTGCTCAATAAATGCTTCATTAGTCAAAGCATTTGATGGCGCATATGCTGACACTTCATGATACGCCTGACTGAGATGCTGAAGGGTGGCACATAACTGAGCTGCTGAAGGGATGCACATAACTTAGCTGCTGAAGGGATGCGCCTGGCTGAGAGCGCATAGCGAGATGCGTCTGTTTGAGAGCGCATGGCGAGATGCGTCTGTTTGAGAGCGCATGGCGAGAGGCGTCTGTTTGAGAGCGCATGGTGGTTGCTGCGCCTAGCTGTAGACTTAGGGTCTTTTCTTTATAGAAATTCTCCTTTGTACAGCTCTTTTTAAGACATGTAATAGACTTTTATATGAAATAAAAATCTTCTTTTAATGTCTATATTTTTGCTTTGTCGTGCCAAGTACTTCCTCTGAGCTCCCTGGCACATGTGATGTTAGACGCATAGGATTTCTTGTCCTGAAATTCTATGCTTCTACAAGACCCCCTTCAAAGTTTTCAAAACTTTTTTGTCAAGTTTTGGAATACTTTGAATAAGAAGCATGGTAGCGTCTTCTGCGGGGCGCATAACTGTTTGGGCGCATGATTACTCCGTGCATCAGCGATGGGGCGCATGCTCCTCTCAGTAAATACGAATGATGACGCTTCGATGACCAAGAAGATTAATGATGATCTTTTTGGATTTATTTGCAGTTATCTTCTCACAGAACCCGAAGCGGCGGCTGAGGTCACACTTCATCGGTTCACGCGTGCGACTGAGCCTATAAATAGGCGTGAGATGGAGAGAGAGAGAGAGAGAGTTCTTCCTCTCTTTGCTTTCTTCTTTTAGAGTTTTTGAAAAACTCTAACTTCCTTCTTACAAGAAATGGCTTCCAAAACTACCAAAAACCCTAACTTTCTTCTATAAAAGAGCCTGTAGAGGCTGCCGTGGATGATGTCCCCCGTTCGCCTGTCGACGTTCGGCCGACGGTGGTTGGCGAGTTTCATCATTCTTTACCATATCTTTCTGTGCCATTTTTAGAACTCACATACGCCGATGCGCATGGACCTTGAGTCCTGATGATGTGCTAAGGTTTTTTTCGTCGACGCACATGGGTTTAAACCCTGATGATGCGCCGAAGCTCCACTGCTGACGCACATGGGTTTAGACCCTGATGATGCGCCGAAGCTCCACTGCTGACGCGCATGGGTTTAGACCCTGATGATGCGCCTGAGCCTTGGTTCAGGGTATGCACTTTTGATGAGAACGTGGCTCAGATCCTTTTGTTGTTTCATCTGAATCTTTGCCTTCTTTTGTTGACCACCAGTGTCGATGACTGTCCCGCTTTTGAATGAAGTGCTCCTAGACACTGCCCTCTGTCAGATGGGGGTGGATTATAATGAGGAGGTGATAAACCCTGTCCAAGCTGCCATTATGCTGGATCAGTATCCCGAAAGAATGACTCAAATCCGGGAACAACCGCATGGGTTCCTCAAACGAATGATGGAACGTGGCATTTTGAAATCCGCCACTTCTGATAATGTGACTTTCTTGAAGCCTGAGTTCCTGTTTGGGGACCGCCTTACTTCTGTTGAAGCAAAGGTGTTGAAGGTCAAGGAAGATTGGTTCTTTACAGCAAGGGGGGTGCACATGACTGTTAAGCAACTTGAGCGTCAATGGCCCTTGACGGCTTTTTGTCATCTTGCTTCCAAGAGGAGGATGTCTTGGGAGCTTACCCCGTCTCAGGAGGGGCGGTAGCAGGCGCCATCAAGGTCGACACGACCTCCAACCAGAGAGATACTTTGGCCGTCGTGCGGTCTGGGCCTTCTTTCACCTACGTCCTGAGAGCATTTACAGTGACGTTCCCATCAATACATTTGCTTTTGGCGCTTCAACTTTTGTGAACCGCATGCTTTTGTTGGAGCAATCGTACCCAAAAAGTGAATTTCGGGTAGAGGGTTAGTGTCATTATGTTTCCAAATGGGACAAGATGACACTCTGGTTTCTGTCGCGGTTCCAAACCGAACTCCGAGAGATGGGGCTGACTGCCGCGATCCGTGCTACTCAGGCAGGTGTTGACATCAACCGGCATATGTTCCTCGCGCTTCTGGAGATGTTTAACACCCAGATCGGGACTTTTTTTTACCCCGGTGGGGGAGTTGGGACTCGCACTTTATGAATGTACGAAGTGTCAAAGCTTTCTTGGGGATCAGAGCCTTATGAGGAATATTTCCCGACCAACGAGGAGTTCCAAGTCCTGGGGGACAAAGCCGAGGAGATGAT
The DNA here is from genome assembly GCA_029216955.1 of Iris pallida. Lineage (NCBI taxonomy): Eukaryota > Viridiplantae > Streptophyta > Magnoliopsida > Asparagales > Iridaceae > Iris > Iris pallida. The sequence goes on along the minus strand of JANAVB010030817.1, from coordinate 20,617,894 downwards.
GGCCGTCTTCAAGGAAGTGGCGAGTCATCATTATTATATACAGAAGAGGGATAAGGGCGGGTCACAGCCTCATGTGACCGCTTGGAGAGATTACGTCTTTAAGCAAGACAAGGAGGATCCCTCTCAGTTTACCACTCCGCCAGCGCTTTCCAGTAGCGTGGTACTTTCTGAAATGAGCAGGTTAGGTGAGAAAAATTCTTGAGAAAACGAGGACCGGCAGTCGGATGAGCGCTCCTATAGCTGTTTTTGGCACCTTACTCATCGGATGTCATCAAAAGCAGTGTTAGCTGCGTATCTGATGATTTGGCTTCAGGATTATGTCTTCTCGGGCGGGTCAGGCTCCGTGGAGAGGGTGACCCGAAATCTAATCCTGCCAGCTGTGAAGTTGGTTTTTGGCCGACGCCTGGCTTTGCTCCCCGCCATGGTGTGCAATCTGTTGCAAGGTTTACGAGAATTTACGGGAAATGTGGTTCATGAACGAGGTAGGAATGACAACTTCACCCGTGCCGAACTGCCGTTTCATTATCTGATAGGGTGGCTAATTTTACACCATCCCAATATGATGAGTCCGGGCTCGGAAGAAGACCACAGGGTCGGGGATGCATTCCTCCGTCGTTTCCACCAGAGGAGCTGGTTACATGCCGGTGTTTCTGTTTGCAGGAAAGTTTTATCCCACCTTCAGGGGTGGGAGATCACCAAAGTTGGTCCTATCTTTTTGGGTTTCGAGGCCAACGAAGACTTAGTGGATTCGGGTGAAGATGCCACCACTCTGCCTCCGTGGGGATTCCGCTGGTTGCAAAGCATCCGACCGTCCCATCTGGTGTACCGAAATAGGAACCAGTGTTACCTGGAACCGTATTTGCCAAGTCATTTTGCACGACAATTCGGCTACGCTCTGTTGATGTTGGACAACCCCAGTATTAACCTGGGATATATTGGAAGTCTGTTGGATGGTGCACGAGTTTGGCATTACTACAATGCCGGATGTACCGGAGCTCGCTTTACGCTGCCCATCCAGAATCCGCTGCCCGTCCAGAATCCGGCACTCAGTTAGCGGTGACCGGGAACATATTGGCGAAGGCTCGATCGTACCGTCCGCCAAAGGTGGGTTATCGAGGTACCCTTGCCGTATCCACATGGGGTCAGGCAGAGCCTTCGGCTGATCAATCGAAAACGTGCTGATACAGAGGCTGGCTCTTCCACGCCAAAGAGGCAGAAGAAGGCATTGTCACCGACAGTGTCATCGGATTCAGTACCTGCGGAGGTAAGGATATCCCATATAGCCTGGTTAGGTTCAACATTTCTTGTGACATATGCTTTCTTTTTGTAGGAGCCGCTAAAAAGGAGACCCCGTACTCCAAAATCTGGTGGCAGCAGACCAAAGGAGGTGGCGGGCTCATCGGAAGAGCGCGTTTCGCCGATTGTGATGTCTTCCGAGGAGGAGAACCCAGACGATGTCGTTGTTGTGGAGACTCCAGTATCTCCAGATTATGTAGGAAGGGAAGCTGAGGTTGAAGCAGTTCCCGGAGTGGTGCAAGCCACCGTGGGGGCCTTGGACGTTGAGAGTCCAGCAGACACGGGGCTTCCAGATGAAGAAGTGGAGTGGAGTTCGTCGTCTTCAGATGACGTTCCTCCAGAGATGCGTGAATCTGTTGTGGGGGCAACAGACGTGACTGAAACAGAGGAGAGGGTTGATTCCCCTCCTTGTCATGATGAGGGGAGGTCGGCTGTAGCGTTGCCGAGCCCTATCCCAGGCTCAACAATGGAGGCTGAGGTGGCTGCCGACCGGGAGGTAGCGACAGATTCGGTCCCCGTGGAGGGATTCAATGATGAGAGAGAGACTCGTCTGCCGAGCCCGACCCTAGAAGACGTGCCCCGCCAGGAAACGGGAGCTGATCCAGTTAGCTTGCCAGAGGAAGGCTCCGCGCTGGTTACAGATCGCGCCTCGGTGGTGGAGGAGGCAACTCCGGATGTTGATAGTCCCTTTGAGACGGGAAAGGGCAAGGGCATGCTGGTGCAGGAGCCCTTTGTTGCTTCTTCGACTTGGGGGACGATATCGACACCCCACCTAACTCCTTCTGCTCTCCTGGCATCTGGAGCTGGTAGCAGAATTCAAGTTCCTGGTGCGGGAGGGTCTGCTGAGGTCGACGTTCAAGCCTTGCAGATTGAGGTCGACGGGTCCTCTTCAGGTCCGCCGTCTAGGGCAGCTCCTCTAACTCCTGCCATGACACCACAAGTGTTGGCGAATACGGATGAGTACGTGAAATTCATCGTTGAGGCAGTGTACAAGATGCTGCAGAAGGGTGTATCGACAGTGATGAACGCCAATGGGAGTTTCGTGATGGCAAAATCTATGGCGCTTCCACACATCGGTCTGATACGTCTCCACCAGGGCTATGATCATATGCCGAGATTCTGGAGGCCTCGGTGACTGAGCTGGACCAGCTGCTTTTCGAGTTTCAGCGTATCGAGCAAAATGATCTCTCCGCCCTGATAGACGCGGAAAAGGAGAAGCTGATCGCTGAGATGGAGGCCTCTTATCAGGCCACCGTGGGTGTCTGGGAATGCGAGGTGGCTAAAACTGAGGCTGCGGTGGAGAGGCTATCTCAGTCCACGCAGGAGAAGGTGGAGTTACGGGCCGCGTTGGATGCTAGTATAGCGGAGGTTGATGCCAAGATTCGCCTCCTTGAAGACCAGCGGCCCCAACTTTTATTAGATGCTGAACGAGTCCAGGCTGAACATATAGCATCTAAGGAGGAGGAAGCAGCTTTCACGTGCCAGACTCTTACCCTGGCTCAGTAGCGGCAGCAGTTGGACGAGAAGCATGAGGATGACACTTCTCCTGAGGCCATAGAAACGATGCGTCAAGAAGCCGAACGCCGGGTCCTGGCGACTGTAGAGACTCGGGAAGCAGGCTTGAAGCATCGGATTAAAGAGCTTTCGGCCAATCCCGGGGATGTTTAGGGATTGTAATCTCATCTTCTTCTAATTTGCAACTCTTGCTGGGGTGTGATCCTTTATTATTGAATAAAGAATACAGAGTTTTTTGTGGTGTGTTCATTTTTGCTTGTCATGAACTTGATAATTTGTGTGGACCTATTATCTTTTACGTACCTTGGTTTTTAGGTACAGATAATAAGTTCGAGAGAACCGACATGTTTGCTCAGAGGTGATATGGACGTGGCAAATATTGGATTCAAATGATATAATCTTCCTACTCAGAGGTGTTATAGACGTGGTAGGAATGACTCTGGGGGAATACGCGGAACTACTCAGAGGTAATGTGGACGTGGAAGTTCTGCGATCAATGTACGACAACGCAGGGATTGTCTATACGGGATGTTTACTCAGAGGTAATGTGGACGTGGTTGTCCCTCTACTGGAAAATAGAATGCTATGGAACAACTGGGTTCCAGAAGCGTAAGATTTTGCGGGAGGTGTACGTGGGCCCTGATGATTGGGTCCAGAGACTCCCTTGTTGGGTGGAGATAGAAGTACAAGTCTAAAGGATGTCAAGAATAGTACTTCTTTAGGAACTTGCCGTTGATGGACATCATGAACAAGTCCCCAATGGATTTGGCGAGACGGTAGGCACCGTTTGAGTATACCGTCTCTATGATGAAAGGTCCTTCCCACTTGGGCTCGAACTTTCCTGGTGTCTTGTGAGTCAACACCATCGGCCTTCTGACTGCCAGAACCAGGTCGCCTACTTGGAAAGTCCTCTGCTTGACCTTTTTGTTGAAAGCCTGTGATATACGGGCTTGATAGAGTTCGATGCGTTGTTGAGCTAGGAGACGCTTTTCGTCAAGTGCCTCCAATTCTTGCAGACGGCGACGTTGATTGTCTTCTTTTGTGAGTTGATTTGTGATTGCTACACGGAGTAAGGGTATCTGGATTTCGAGAGGCAGTACTGCTTCGCTCTCGTAGACCAGGGAGAATGGTGTGTTGCCCGTCGGGGTCCGTACCGTTGTGCGGTAGGCCCAAAGGCATTCGTCGAGCTTTTCGTCCCAATCGCGTTTGTTGGATGACACGACCTTTTTGAGTAGCCTGACGATAGTCTTGTTAAATGCCTCAGCCAATTCGTTTGCTGTCGGATTGTAGGCGGTTGATGCCATGTTTTGAATGCGATTCTTGTCACAGAATCTGCTGAAAATATGGTTGATGAACTGAGGACCGTTATCGTAGATAATTCTCCGAGGTACCCCGAAACGGTAGATGACATGGTGTTTGATGAAGTTGACCATCCTAGAGCTCTTCACCTCCGTCAGTGGAACTGCTTCTGCCCATTTGGAGAAGTAGTCAGTGACGGCTAGGATGAAGCGGTGTCCCCTCGATGAAGGAGGGGTGATCGGTCCTACAATATCCATGCCCCAAGCTTCGAAGGGCCATGAGACGACCGTAGGATGTAGTGGTTCCGACGGTGTATGGATGAAGTCGGCATGAAGTTGGCAAGCATGGCACTTCTTAGCATAGTCGACAGCGTCGGCTGCCATGGTTGGCCAATAGTAGCCCATGCGTCGCAGTCGATCCTACAACTTAGGCCCAGGTTGATGAGCCCCGCAAGTTCCGTCATGAGCTTCTCGAAGGGCTTCGGCTGCTTCTTCGTTGGACAGACATCGAAGGAGAAGTCCATCGTAGGAACGTCGGTACAGCACTTTAGTGGCTGTATCATAATAGAATCGAAGGAAACGCCTCCTGACTGAGACGGCTTCCTTCGGGTCCTCTGGAAGAATTTCGTAGACAGCGAAGTCGATGAACGGGAACCTCCAGTCTCGAACATTAACACCAGCGCTTGTTGACATGGCATGGGACGTTTGTGAGCATAGGTTGTTTTTAGGACAGACCAAGTCTCGACCAACTACCGTGACGTAGTGTTGAGTCCCGAAGGGTGCTGCCAATGAGGCTGCGAGGCCAGCCAGAGCGTCAGCCTCCTGGTTTTGTAATCGGGGTACGTGTTCGATGAAGAACTTGGTGAAGGTTGAAATGATGTTCAATGCAACCTCATGGTAAGGAATCAGATTTTCATAGCGAACTTCGTATTGCCCTCTGACCTGATTAACGACGAGTTTTGAGTCGTCGTAGGCTTCCAGATGATCCACCCCCAGCTGTTGCGCCAGCTGGAGTCCCATGATGAGCGCGTTGTACTCGGCAACGTTGTTGGAGCACGGCTTCGAAAGGGAGTAGGCACGCTGGATGACCAGGTGATCGGGGGAGACTAAGACTACCCCCACACCTGCGATGATCTGGCCTTTGGGGCGTGTTCTTGAAGCGCCATCGAAAAACATTCGCCAGACGGAGCTCTCTTCGGTGATGTTAGATTCTTGGACCTCATCCGGGATGTCTTCATAGAGTCTAGAGGACTCTGGGATGGGGTGTGCAGCTAAAAAGTCGTCCAGAGCCTGACCCTTGACGGCTTTTTGTGGAACGAACACCATATTGTACGGCGTTAACAGGATTGCCCACGTAGCTAACCGGGAGTTTAATGACCCTGGTTTCGTCATGAGAACTCTGAGTGGATTGACTCGGAAGATGACATGAATTGTCTGGCCTGAGACATAATGGCGAGTCTTCTTGATGGCAAATACCAAAATCAAACACTCTTTTTCAATGGGATTGTACCGGTGTTCGACCCCGATCAGTGTTCTACTGAGGTAGTAGATAGCTTGCTCATAGCCTGTGTCGCTGTTCTGAGCAAGCAAAGTGCCGAGGGAATGATCCATGGCACGGACGTAGAGGAGAAATGGCTTGCCGGCGACGGGTGCCACCGGGACTGGCGGGCTCGTCAAGTAAGCCTTGATGTCATCGAAAGCTTTTTGGCATTCCGCTGTCCAGATGTAAGAGACTCCCTTCTTCATGAGCTGGGTGAAGGGTTGACATTTTCCGGAAAGGTTTGCTATAAACCTCCGGATGTATGCCAGACTCCCCTGCAGGCCTCGAAGTTCTCGGAGGTTCTTCGGAGGGTCCATGTCAAGGATGGCTTTGGTCTTCTCGGGATCGACATGAATGCCTTTCGCCGTGATAATGAAGCCCATGAATTTTCCGCTAGAAACCCCAAGGAAGGATTTAGCGGGGTTCATCTTGAGTTGATGCGCTCACATGAGATCGAAGACTGTCTTAAGATCTTGTAGGTGATCTCCTTTGAGGCAGCACTTGACTGCGATGTCATCAACATAGCATTCGACTGTCTTGCAAAGATGCTGATGGAAGATGGTGCTCATAGCTCGTTGGTATGTTGTACCGACGTTCTTCAAGCCGAAGGGCATCACTGTGTAGCAGAAAACCCCCTTCGGAGTCCTGAATGACGTGTGTTTTGCGTCATCGGGGAACATCTTGTTCTGGTTGTAGCCCGAATACCCGTCCATGAAGGACATGCGTTCGAAGCCACATGTGTTGTCGATCATCACGTCGGTGATTGGAAGCGGGAACTCGTCCTTCGGGCAAGCAGTATTGAGATCCCTGAAGTCGATACAGACTCGTATCTTTCTATTTTTCTTGGTGATAGGGACGACGTTGGCCACCCAATCCGGATCGATAGCGTTCATGATGTCAGGACGAAAACGTCGTTGTTGTTGCTTTATAGGCTTGGCATCAGGTAAGATGTTAAGCCTATGCATCGCGATTTGGGGATCAAGTCCCGGCATATCTTCGTAGCTCCAGGCGAAGACATCGATATATTTTTTAGCCAGCTGGATTAAAGATTCTCGATCTTCTCCTTTTAGGCTTTTGCTGATGAAGATGGGTTTGGAAGAAGATCCATCCCCAAGGTCAATCTGCTCGACTTTGTCTTCGGTAGGGGGTTTGCGTAATTCAAAACGAGACTTCCACTGTTCTCCTAGGCGTTGAGTCCAGGGTTCTTCTTCGAAGAATTCTGGCGTTTGGTCTTCGCCTTCATCTTCTTGAGATTGTGCAGTTGTCATGTTGGCTGATAGCACTCTCTTAAAGACTGAGCCGATACTGGTATCGGAATCCCAAGTTGATGCTTAGGACGAGTGAGAATGTTCTAATTCTTCTGCCTCCGAACTCTCTGGTGTTGACGGCGGCGTGACATAGCCCACCCCCTGTCGAGTTCGATGATAGTAGTCCTGTGGCTTTCCTTTAGGTGTTGGAAGCCGGAGAGGAAGACGTCGACCCTTGCCGTAGTTCAGGCCTTTGTTGCTTTTTAGGTCGTAACCCATCTTTTGGATGAGGTACTTTGCCTTGTCCATGTACCGATAGACTTGTATTCTGCTGGTATCCGGTTCTTGCTCGAGTGGCTGGAGGTCTTGATGACGCTCGACTTTGCCGAAGATAATGGATTCTTCGTCTCGATTTCGCGGTAGGACTACAAAATAGATCCCTTGGGACGGGACTACTCGATTTACATGATGGACGATCGTTATTTGTGTTTGCAACGACCGTAGAGCGTTATCTAATGTATACATGGCATTCCAATGTGGAAGACTAGAATAATTAAAAGACACTCTATTATTGATGAAATACGAGATTTTGTCCTGCGGGATCACATTGTCCAGAGAGGGTGCATCTACATCAGCAGAGATATATTCTCCTAGCTCTTCATCTGTGAGTACTGGGATTGGATCGGGAGAGTCCACCACAGCTTTGATATTGGGGTCTGAGAGGGCTATGTGGGCCTTCTCCGGCAGCTTGGAAGAGACAGATAATCGCGGCGGCTTGCCCTTAAGACGCACCTTCAGAGGTGCCTCAACTGCGCCTTCAGTGACTGGTGCCTTCCCTTGTAGTTTTGCCACAAGGGGAGCCGATGTTTGAGGCGGCTTTTTCTTGAGCCGTATCTTCAAGGGAGCTTCAGTAGGCGTTTTACCTAGAGCAGTTGGTGCTTTTCCAGGTAGCTTGATGTTCATGGGAGGCAACGTCTGAGGCGGCTTTCCTTTGAGTCGAATTTTTAAAGGAGCGTCAGGAATCATCTCTGGCTCCATGTCGGGCTCTGCTGCCGTTTCTGCTTCATCGTCAGCATCATTGGCTTCCTCCTCGTCAGGTGACTTATACAAGTTGGAATCAGTGAAGTAGGCTTCAACCACCTTAAAAGGGTCGATGTCTGAAAACTCCGTCCGGATGATGTCATTGGTGGACACATATTTTATACATTGGTGGAGTATGGAAGGTACCACCATGTACTCATGCAGCCACGGACGACCCAGTAGGAGGTTGTAGTTGACATCGGCGTCCACGACATAGCAAGTGACCTCAGTTCTGAGGTTACCAATATGATACTTCAGCCGTATTTTGCCCAGCGGCTCACTCTTGCTGGCATTGAAGCCACTGATTGTGGCGTTGGAAGGTGCCAGACGGTACATTGGGATTTCCAGTGTTGAGAGTAGCGTCTTCGGAATGATGCTGAGGGAAGACCCCGGATCGACCTGAATCCGCTTTACCTTGACGGAACCGATATACCCTGTATAATACAGAGGCATGTTGTGTCGGTTGTGCTTGAGCAGCATGTCTTGTTGGGTGAAGGTTATGTTGGGGATAACTTCATTCGCACAATGACAATGCGCACATGTAGTCGAAAGATCTTCAGGCTGCTTGACCTGACTGATGAAGGACTCAGCATCCTTCAGGGCTTCACAAAGAGCTTCACGAGTGTCCTTGGAAAGGCGAAGAAGCTCAAACAGAGATAGGCGGGTAGGAGTACTGGCAAGTTGTGCCCGTATGTCAAAGTTGTGGGGCTTGGCTAGCCCCGAAGCATTCTCCTTTCGCAGAGGCTTGTCGAAACGGACCTTTACATGCTTCTGCTTATTGGCTGCTGGAGGCTTGGACGGACCCCCTTCTTCGACAGCAGGGGCAGTGCAGGGAGGCACTACCTCGACGGCAGCTTCGTCAGGTTGGGCGTTCTGATGCGAACGCTTCTGTACAGGAAGTGCCTCTTCCGCAGAGGAAGAGACCATGCAGCAAGACTTGATCTTCCTGCCTTTGGTTTTGGAGGCAGAGCGTACCTCCGGTTGAGTAACCTCGGAGACGAGATCAGGGTGAACCCATAAGACCTCTTCCTGAGATGTGGTGATTGGGATGAGTCCACTCACGTTGTCACGAGTAGGTGGTAGATTGACCACCTCTATTGTCGCCTTAGGGATGGGGACGACGCCATCTTGTGTTGTGGTCGGCGGCAAGGTGCCAAATTGGAGTGACACCAGATTGGCCGAGACTGTTTTCTCCTCGTAGTCGACGGAGATAACATCCGTATTGATCATGCGATGGATGTAGTTTTTGAGGACATAGCAGTCCTTAGTTGGATGTCCGACAAACCGATGGTAGTGACAATACATCGGATTGTCCACTTTCCCAACCTCGTCGGGACGCTTTGGGTCCGATAATTTGATCTTATCACCCTGCTTCAGTATCTCAAAGAGTTGCAGGATGTCTTCATCGTTGAAAGAATAAACCTCCTTTGGCCTTGGTGCAAGTGGAGGCTTTTGAGTGGGTGCTGATGCACCTTTTGAGGCATTGACAGTCAATGCATGTTTCCCCTTCGTCTCTCGTCCAGGGTTGTTGGCTGCAGGCCGTTTGCCCTTGTCCTCAAAGGCAGGGAAGCTAACTCCCAGAAGGCGAGCATTAGATGCCTTCTTTTCTGCTGCTTCGGCTTCGATGATCAAGGAACTCCAGTCGGGAGGAGGAGTAGAGTTGAGCCAGAGTTTGACTGCAGGCAGCATGTTCATGCTGCAAGAGGAGAGGAGTGCACGTTCTGGCATGCCCGGAGGCAGTCTGAAGCAGGCCTGTCGGAAGCGTTCGATGAATGCTCGAACTGTTTTCTTCTCCTTCTGGCGTATCTCTATGAGGGACGCCATTGTCATGTCCTTCCCGTCGTCGTAGAAACGGTCGAGGAAGAGACGCATCAAGTCGTCGAAGGAAGATATGGAGTTATCTGGGAGACTACAGTACCAGTCGTACGCCACTCCTTTCAGTGCCCCGACAAATATGCTGGTGAGTAGTGCATCCTCCTTCGGGAGATGTCCCATTTGGGACTGGAAGTACGTCAGATAGCAACGCGAAGAGTCCTTCCCATCGTACGACGTCAATGTTTGTGGTTTATACTTAGGAGGATAAACCACTTTGTTCCATTCGAGGGGATAAGGTTGGGGGATGCCCATCTTTTGGCGCTCCTCTTGTCTATTCTTGGACTCAAAGCACTCGCGCAAGTCCCTGATCATCTCCACCACGTCTTCTGTGGAGTTGGGAGTCGAGAAAGGTGGTACAGCCTGGAGTTGAACATTTGATGGCTCCGACGTCCGAGGTGCTTCGCGGCAATCCGTATCCAAGGATACCCGTTGAAGGGGTACACTTGATTCTCCATTGGCCCCTGGGTCAGGACCGGTAGAAGGTGCCCTGGCCAAAGCTGACCGTATCTCGAACACTGCTTGAGTCAGTATTTGTATGGAGGCAGAGGGGGTTTTGAGCCCTCCCTCCAGGGTATCCATGCGCTGGACGAGGTCTGCTGGCGGCGCATCTGGCTCGGTATCACTCCCAGTCATGTATACTGTTATGACACGGCTGGAGTCGGATGGATCAGTTGAGGCTTCACTTTCGGCCTCGCTCTCTTGTCGGGGAGTTGCCTCTCCTGGAGCTTCGGCCTGGCTACCCCCAGCTATATTTTGGAGGACACCCTCGTCTTCGGGAGAAGTATCCGCGAGGGCCTGATTACCCCCAGTTCTGTCTTGGAGGACTTCTTCGTCTTCGAGACGCAGGTCCACAGGGGCTAGACTACCTCCAGCAACATCCGGGAGGTTGACTTCCACCCCAGTTGTACTCTGGAGGGCATCTTCGTCTTTAGAAGGAGGATCAACAAGGGCTTGACTACCCCCAGCTTCCTCCAGGATCTTCCTTCTCCCCCGAGTGCCTTCGAACACTCCAGAGGATGGAACAGTTGTCTTGGTTCTCCTCGGCTGACTCTTGGACGAGGACGAGGAATGGCCAGTCGCCTTTTGGATTGACGAGGAATTAAAGATCACGTTGCATGAAGCAACCTCTGGTTCCTCTTCAATTGACACTTTCTTCCCGAGGAGACGTCGGAGAGGTGTTGATGATTGCAGCCGCTGGAACACCGACTGTCTTGGTGGCGGGACTGCTGTTTTGCAGCAACAGATGATGGTGACTACAGCACAGCGTGCCCTGTGAGGGGCGTATTGTGCTTGTCATTCGACTCTCCTGACCAGCATTTGTGAGCGATCACGTTACGCAGATCGTTGGAGGAGAGTACCACCTTCGCACCCCCATCAGGCGCATGGCAAGGCCAAGCGTCGGGGTGGTCAAGTGAATGCTGCGCCCCCTGATCCAACACCAAACAGGTGCTCAGATCAGTAGTGGGGGAACAACATTTACATTGACTTGAACGAACCTCAAACGCACAACCAGAGGAGGCACGGGGGTTCAAGACCACAGGGTTTGTCTTGCTCGACTCGGTTGCGAATGCAACAGATGCGCCCAAGTGAGACAAGGACTTTGAAGGTCGACTCTTTTTCGGCGCAGAAGCACCCGAGTCGACCTTGTACAGCTTACCATCAGCAGCGTGCCTGATTGTGAGCGCATGCTTCTGGTTTGCTGTCGGCATAGCACGTTTGAGGCGCATGGCCCGTGCTGCCTTGGACTTCTTCGTACTAGCCCGCTGGGGCGCGTAGTACTCAGAGTCCAAATTCTTCTCTCCACTACAGCGAGTGAGTCTGTCAAAGACAGAGACCTTCTGCGGCACATCAGAGGTGATGCGCGGGGAGATGGCTGGGGAATGTGGTCAGCCGCACGTTTCTCCGAGAGATGCGCTGCACCGGTAGGCGCATCTTGGTTGCTGAGGACGTCAGCAAGAAGGGAAGGCTGCATTGGTGCATCCCCTTCGGTGGTGGTGCCAGAGGCGTCGACCTTGCGCACCTAGACTTGGCGAGTCTTCTTCGGCTGTCACGCCCAATACCGAAATATGGGGACGGACGTAGGCCAGCTACACCGTATAAGATATAAATACGCTATACGGCGATGACGGCTGTCAAGTTCTGTTGGGTATCCTAGCATGCAATCCATCTATGGCCTAAATCCGATCTCATGTCCACAGGCAAATCATAATGAAACAACATCAAGAGAGATAATCATATAGAAAGCAGGGAATACTCATAAAAAAATCAAGAATCTACAGTACTGAATAATAATGTCGACTAGTATACCTTCCCACAGTTCCTAGCATAGTCGAAAACTGAAGCACATCCTCCAAGTCGAGTCTGGAAGATCCACAGGGTCGGTCTCAGGCAATCTGGGAACAATCCAGGGTTGGTCAGGCCAACCGTAGCAAGTACCAGAAAGGAAGGCTCAAGGACGGGCGAAGAAAACCAGCAGGATAAAATGTGACAGAAATAGCATCTAAAAACAGTAAATAAGGTAAGAGATCGTGCGGTACCAACGCACGATTACAGAATATAAGGCAGCAATCCAACTACTAATACGTAAGTAACCAACAATCATCACAGTCATCCTAACATCCACTAATGCTTGCATCGCCAACTGGAACTCGTACTCTGTCATCGGAACAGTAACTCACCTCTACATCAAACAAGAACAGGGAATGAATTATCGCACCGGGACAGCGTTACGTGCCAGCCAGCTTAGCAAGCAACAAGCCATACAATTTAGGAGAATAAGCGGCCACTCAAAATGCCTACGGCTCTCTATGTGGAGGTTGGATTACCCCAACAATGCAAGTATGGGAATCCTCAAATCGTGCCGTCCCAGCAGGGCTAGCGAGGCCAAGTATAGCATATAAGAAGAGTACCGATCCCTCGTAAGGCCACCAGGATCTGCACGTCACCACCGGTCCCTCGTAAGGCCACCGTGCCGAGCATGCCATGTATATAATGTATAGTACATAAGTAGCCGGATATTGCCATCCACTAGTACGAATGGTAACAATATCCGTGGCGGCCAGCCTGCAGGTCATGACTAATGTCTGGGATAAGGCTGGTAATGCACGATCTCGGGATTCCGTTCCTCCCCAATTATTCTACCAGTTTAAGTTACCTAGATTATCCATATAGTTATCCGGGGTCACATGCCGTGGTCACATGATCACCCTTCTAGATGTCGTACCTCAGTACGGGAACGCTAAGTAAGAATCGACCTCGGCACCTATAGTCCCAGTTGTGATTCATCCTTAGTGTTATGCAACAAGCAAGCAAGCAATCCTAACCACGTAAGACTATAGGCCAACTACCAGATACCCGTACAGGTAATCATATAATATAGCTAGAATATCAAGATGGCATCGCAATGCCATATAATCATGAAAGTAGCACCTCAAAGTGCCAATAGACAAAGGGCACCGCAGTGCAAGGTCAGGGCCAGTACCTCAAAGGGTAACTGGACTTATAGTACGGATACAGGTAGTCAGGTTTGGGACAAGGACAAGTCTGTCAGTCACAAGAAGTCATCTGCCCACATCGTGGCATGGATATCAGGTCAAGTACAAGACCAGAACCTCTACTATAATAACATCTCAAGCATATATAGGAGCCTACAGCTCCAATCATCAAGTCGGTCCATCCACCAGATCAATCTAGCAAGAGTCTCCCATCCATGATGGAGTGAATATCACGTCAATAAAGACAACCACCAAATACCAAGCTTATCCCCCTAACAATGCTAGGCCCTCTGACTCACAAGAATCCTCCAAGTCGATGATCACAAGCCACTAGAAAACAAGCCCCTCAACTACCAAGACATAGCAATCAAACCAGGTTCCCCAACTACCGGAATACACAAAGGTATCCAGTTTTGGGCGTTTGGGAAGTCGAGTAAAAATCATATAATAATACCCTCGATATTCTATTCGTTCCGCGAGACACTCGTACCAATATCAAAATCCAAAAGTCCTCAAAGACATATCTGATCAAATTAGAACATCACCAAAGAACTAGCAACACTATCTAAGAATCCACTTAGTCTACCATTATCACTATCTCAATATCATATCTCCTCGTAGTCAATCCTCGAATAAGATCATAATCCCAACACATGGGTCAACACTAATCAACGTCGTCGAAAGATGGCAAGGATTGTGTGAACCACTCTGGATCAGATCCACAACCCTTAAACCAAACAAGGACCAGGGTTGCAGGCCTTCACCCGAGTAGAACCGCTCTCCTTACACAATCCGGCGGACAGGACAGACAATGGGATAATAAACTAAACTGGAACACCATCTAAAAGAAGGGTCACGGGTCAAGAGTCCAATGGGTGATACCGTCGAAAAGGCAAGGATTGCGTGAACCAATCTGGATCAGATCCATAACCCTTAAACCAAACAAGGACCAGGGTTGCAGACCTTTACCCGAGTAGAACCGCTCTCCTTACACAATTCGGCGGACAAGACAGGTCAAGACGCTAGGCGACTAATCTAGTCGGGAGTCTACCTAGCAGGCAATGAGATCAGGGATGCTATACCAAGAAGAACATGCATGAGTTCAGTCCCGCAAACCAAAGGAATGGTTCTGCCCAATCATTCGAACCAAATTCCCAATCGGGAATTCTGGAAAAAATCCGGCAGAGTCTCCTTTGTAATCTGGATGGGAGCACCCTACGAATAGGGGCTAAAACCACTCGGCACAACCCGCCACAGAATCGCAAAATCGCAGGCTGAGAATACTAAGTCTCAGCTACCAGCAGCACTACGAAGCGTACTAGAAACCAATCGAACCCGAGACCACTAAGTCCCGGCCTCCAACAGTGCTACAATGCGTACTGGACGCCAAGCCAACATGTATAATAATAAAATAACCGCCTCGTAGGGCGTACCACAACACATGTCCATAAATCCCTAACCCAAGCATAATCACCGCCACAGGTAAAATTAGCCAAAGCCGTTACCCGACCGCGAGTCGGACACGGAACATATGGGGACAATCCGTACAAGTGAGTCGTGCTCCTGTCCTCGGAGGTATGGATGACCCATCCGAGTTGTCCGATACGGTCTATCCCAGTATCGGACCAAGCTAGTCTAGGTTATCATGGCAGTTCTACTGCTAAGCTACACTACTCATGGTTATACAATTTACAATAAATTAAATACAATAAAATCCAAGAGAGACGGTAAGAGCCGTCGATGAGCAAGGGATACTTGCCCAGAGGGCTCGGCTAGGTAAGCAAGTCTTCGGCAGTCACGGTCCAAGCTAACACGCCAATCGAGATCCTCAGAACACACAATAAATAGTCATCAGCACCAAATAATAAAATAACAGAATAATCACAAGGGATGGCAGAAGGCTATACCGTACGGGTCCCGCAAGCAGTGCAGGGATCGGGCACGGAAACTGAGGTACGCGGATCAATACAGATACGTAAACCAAGACGTGCACGCATATCGAGACGCACACAAAAAATCGAGATGGCATAAATATCGAGATGAATGGGAAACACGTATACGTAAATTGAGACGTGCACATAGATCGAGAAAATCATGAATATCAGAATGGTCCACGAATTATGCGACACGCAAATCGAGGCAAACATGTGAATCGAAATGACCCAAAGTCCAAGGAGCACGTAAATCGATATGGCACACAAATCGAGGTGCACATGCTAATCGATGCAGTACAGAGTCCAATATGACATGCAAACCGAGACGGTCATACAAATCGATGCATGCACGCTAATCGATGCGGCACGAAAATCAAGAAAGGCACAAAGGCCCGAGGCACGGAAAATGAGACGGTACGCAAACCGAGATGGCACGTTGCCCGAGGCAGTACGGGGCTCGAGGCGTCCCGCTGCCCTAGGCAGCACGTGGATCGGGATACGCAAAAATTGAAACAGCTCACACACCGAGGCACGCGAATCGAGATGGCACACAACCCAAACAATGCGGGGCCCAAAGCTTCCCGTTGTTTGAGGTGTACACGAAGCTCGAGACACGTATCCCAAGGTAGCACGAAAATGAGGGGTGCACACTAATCGAGGGTGCGCTGCCAAGGAACACACTACACGAGGCAGCGTACAGCTCGAGGCAACACGCTGCCCTACGTGTGCCGAACGATGCGGCTCGATCTTCGAGAAGCACACAGATCGAGAAAGAAGAGGGAGAGGGGTGCTCGAAAATCTCACCGGCGGAGGGGGTCGTCGGCGTGGGCGAGGAGGCCCGGCCAGGTCGACCCGCCGGCAGGAGGGGAAGTACAGAGGAAGAGGGGAGGCCGGAGGAGAACGGCGGCGGCGATGATGGTAGAAGCGGTGCTGGTGGTGGCGGTCGCAGAGGAGGGGCCCGCGATCGTGGAAGATGGTGGTGGAGGGAGGCGACGGCGACGATGATGGTGATGGTCGCCATGGCGGTGATGGTGGTGGGAGCTGTGGTGGCGCCGGATGGGGGAGGCCGGGACGGAGGTCGATGTCGGTGACAGCTACGACGGTGGAAGCAATGGAGGAGATGGCGGCGATGATGGTGGTGGGAGCTCGGGGCGGCCGGAGGTCGGGAAAGGACAGGAGAAGAGAGGGAGACAGCGAGCGAGAGAGAGAGGGATGGGAGGCCGAGTGAGCGGGAGAGAGGGTAGTTGAGGGAGGAGAGAGAGGGCTGGGGGTGAGGAGAGATGGTCGGGAGAGAGAGTGAGAGGAGAAGCTTCTCCTGGAAGGAGAGTGAGGAAGAGAGAGAATGAGAGAGGGGTTAGGTAGATATTTGTGAAAAGGGGTAGATTAGAATTAAGAAATTAATTAATAATAAATAATTAATGAGGGCAAAATTACCTCCAATAAAATAATAAAAATTTCTAATATATCCCAAAATTAAAATCCTCTAAAATACGAAATACAGTCGAAATACAGTCATATACCTATTTCCAAAAATAGGGATCTGACATCCTACCCACCTTACAAATATTTCGTCCTCGAAATTTTAGAATTATTAAAATAGGGTTTTCAAAACTAGTACATATATATCTGCCATGAAAACTCTATCCACCTTACAGAAATCAAGTAATACAATAAGAAACGAACAAAATCTCAATATGAAAACATCAAAGAGAACAAGGTCTAGATAAATTAACTCGCAAGGTAAATCGAAAACATCGAAAGAATCTCGAAAATCAAAGTCTCGCATACACGAAATAACCCCATAAATCAAAACAAGTATAGAATGTCGAAAACAATGTCAGAAAACGTAAAATCCCAACTGCATAAAAATCCTCACAAGTCATAAAATACAGGATATCTGTCTCGAACCGATGACCGTAGTTCCTAATATCCGAAAAATGTGTGTCATGATCATTCCTTGCCGCGCCATCCGAAATGGCTGTAAAAGATGCATCAGGGCACTATAATCGAGCGGCTGCAACTTTCGTTACCACGCCGTCGAGGTATACTAGGGTCACCCGGTACTCTTGACAAATACCCAAAATGAATCAAATCCATAACCGAAACATCCGAATCACTAAAATCACAAAATCTCTAACAATATAACGAGTCCTAGAAAACCATCAAAATCCAAAATCTAGGTGAATCGTAACACACATCCAAAAATATTTTCAATAATAACCACAAGATAGCTTTTCTAGGAAAATACTCCATATCCGAAAGAAAATACTCCAAATCAAGAATCCATATCAAAACATAATGTATAGAAGGTATATCTATAATCAAAATAATTTTTGAAATATATAATCATGAGTGCGGAACTGTCCAGAATCAAGGAAGCCGAATTGATACAAGAATATCTCTCGGATACTCAACAAATGTTAAAATATCCAATCTCAGAGTCCTGATGAAATCTTCATTCTGCAGCAATCCAGCCAACGCTCGAAGAGGGCGATAATGATACTAAGTCAACACGAAGTCAACGCACGAAGTGGATAACAGGAAATCAAACAAGGCAAAACACCGGTAGAGAGTACAGAACCCAAGATAAATAATCATGTAACCCAAATGATGGAGATAACATCTCATCAAATAAGGTGATCGACATGACTAACTATAGGATCATATCTATCAAACAAGGATCAGAGGTAGATAACACGAATAAGACATGGCCAAGCAAGATAGGTCCAAGTAGAGATGAGGACCAGTTCACAGGTTCAAGGAAGCGAAGGGCAAGAGTATAGCAAGTTAGAATTCTAAGGAATTGTGGACTGAGATCAATAATCATGTGATACCCAACAAAATCTCAAAACAAGACCTGCATGGGCCACCACTAAAACTATGTCACGCCCCAGTACCGAAATACGGGGACGGACGTAGGCCAGTTATACCGTATAAGGTACAAATATGCTATACGGCGATGACGGCTGTCAAGTCCTGCTGGGTATCCTAGCATGCAATCAATCTATGGCCTAAATCCGATCTCATGTCCACAGGCAAATCATAATAAAACAACATCAAGATAGATAATCATATAGAAAGCAGGAAATAATCATATAAAAATCAGGAATCTACAGTACAGAATAATAATGTAGACTAGTATACCTTTCCACAGTTCCTAGCATAGTCGGAAACTGAAGCACATCCTCCAAGTCGAGTCTGGAAGATCCACAGGGTCGGTCTCAGGCAATCTGGAACAATCCAGGGTTGGTCAGGCCAACCGTAGCAAGTACCAGAAAGGAAGGCTCAAGGACGGGCAAAGAAAACCAGCAGGATAAAATATGACAGAAATAGCATCTAAAAATAGTAAATAAGGTAAGGGATCATGCGGTACCAACGCACGATTACAGAATATAAGGCAGCAATCCAACTACTAATACGTAAGTAACCAACTGTCACGACCCGTACCCGCTAAAAGGGCACGTGACGCGACAATGCCCAGCCATCACCGAAAAATCGGCGTGGAACGCTGTAGATTTTTCTACTCTAAACAGTTTATATATATAACAAAAACCTATCGAGAATATGGTCAACTCCGAACGGAGGACAAGCAATGAATATATATATATCAGCACTCAATCACGACTCTAAGATAACAAAGTAAAGACTGAAAGATAAAGACAACAAGACGATAATAAAATAATAACCTGTCAAGTCCAACACAAGAATATATACAAGTCCAAGTCTCTAATACAGTCCATAAATATAACAATATCAAAAGTAGCTGGAGTCAATGTCCAGTACAAAAGACCTACTCTAACTAAGCAATAGGTAGGGTCTCGTCAGGCGGAGCTAAGCCCTGCTGGACCAAAGTCTCCAAGTCTACGCCCACTACGTCATCCGGACCGTAGTAGGTACAATAATCTCCCTCGTCAGCATCTGTAATATTTTCAACATATCCTGTCAGGATGGAACGAGTACAATCTACTAACAACAGTTCACAAGATATGACAAAAGCTATAAGACAGTAAATATAGAGTATATACAAGAAAATCATGGAATGTACATGTGAGTATCATGGCAAGGTAAGCTGTAAAACTAGAGCTAGAACAAGGCAAGTAAACTGATCATGGCATGTACAAGAATCAAGAATCATATCTCTAGGTGTATGAGTACTAGCTACAATATGTGGCCAGCTTGGGTCTGCACAAGGTCTACTGATCCACCAATCCTACGTGGAGTGTAGGATTGGTATTATTCAAGGTCTACAAGAATAAACAAGGCGGATAATGACCACATATCTAGACTAGTGCTCCCCGTCCCCGACTGGTAGAGTGGATCCAAGTAAGACACGTTATGACACAAGATTCTATGAGAAGGGAGCAAGTCTCCTCGAGAATCGGTGTCCATATACTGCACAAGAACTACAAGGAAGCTTGCACAAGATATACCAAGATAACGAGGAATAACATCTCATGTCGGGATCCATGAATACCAATCCGTGTGACCAATGTGTCGAGAACAAGCATATCTACACTAATTACATGAATTATAACAATCATCATAAATTAGAAAAGTGTCAGAGAATGTACTCGCCTGAAATATGATATGGTACGTCAACCGGAGCAAATACAGCGTCTCGAGGACCTATAGAGAACAAGACGTATCAATACTATGTTTAGGAAGAAAAAATCAAATCAATTTGAATCCTATTAAGTCATTCTAGGTCAAGACACGTCAAACTAGACTATACGAGATCAACCAAAGTCATATTAGGTCTAGCTAGGTCATACTGGGTCAACGCAAGTCAAACGGAATTAATCTAGGTCAATTTGAGTCAACAGTTGACTTTTGGTCAACCGGTCAACTCTGGTCAACTGTGGTCAACTCTGGTCAACCTTAGGTCAACTCTAGGTCATTAGTGACTAACAGTTGACTTTTGGTCAACTGTACAAGTCTAAAGGAATTTGGAACAAAATTGGACAAAGTGTTGACCCATAGTTGACTTTTGGTCTAAAAAGTCAACCGTGGTCAACCGGGGTCAAGACTAAGTCTAGACGGCTATTTCTACCCATTACCAACCTCTACAACCCATATTCAAGTCCATCTTGGACTTCGATACTCATATCTTGGCCATAGGCCAATTATCTATTTTACCCTTAAAAAGGGCAAAATTCTACTTTCGGCGATTATCTAGTTAGCCTACCTACGCTTGATATTTTGACTCGATCTCCCCAGGGTAGTATGATACTAGCCTATACATCTAATACCTACCAAAATACCTAGGTAACGTGGACATCTAGTCCACCTTACGGCCCATTGGCGATATCTTGAATATTTCAAGATACGAAATGGTACGGCACGATACCGGCGCCCTACAACTCCGATTTCCACTCGAAAGCCTACCCGCAAAATCTAATTCACGTATTCTAGGTCCACGCCAAGTTTCGTCGCGATCCGATACTCCGAGCTCCGTTTCGCCCTCTAACTCGATCCCCTCTATTTCCTATTTCTCACTTTTCTTCCTATTCTTCTAACTTCTTCTAATTCTTAAACTTCTTCTAATCTTCTCTATGTATCTATCTATATATAAACACACACACACTCTCCAATTTCCCTTACACATGCACATAACGCACAAACACACAAAATACTCAATTTCTCGAATTTTAGCACACTGGGACAACCTGCACACCTTTAAGGCTCTCGTGCTCACCTTTAAGGCACTTCTGCTCACCTTTAAGGCACTTCTGCTCACCTTTAAGGCTCTACTGCACAGTTTTTTTTCCTGAATAGTATTCTGCACACTTCTAAGGCATTTCTGCACAACTACAAGGCTCCCATGCACAACTCTAAGGCTCTAATGCACAACTATAAGCATTGATACATACATATACAATATATATATATATATATATATACCACTCTCAAAAAGGATTAAACCATAACAAATCCTTAACCTATATTTTAAGGGAACCTATAAAGGCTATGGTCAACTTGTAGAGACTGATCCCCTCTATCATTTATGCGAAGGAATAAATGCAAAAGGAGGAATTTAAAAGGGTTTAAAAATTATACCTAAAAGTGGATTTGAAAAGGAAGAAGAAGGAGTTGGAAAGAAAGTAATGGAGAAGAAGAAGAAACTTAGTGAGGAAGTAAAAGAGGTGGAGGGGGTGGCCCTATAGGTGGCCGGCCATGGTGCCAAGGGGTAGGGGCACTTGTATTTACAAGTTTGCCCCTCCCTAAGCCTAATGCAAAATTAATCCAAAATAGGTTTTAAAAAATGCTAAAAATAAATAAAAATCATAATTAAATTTAATTACTCATGGGGGAACTAGTCCAAACTTCTAAACCTAAAAGTTTGGTGTGGTGGGCCATGGTTAGCTAACAGGCTAATTACGGCTCAAGTCGAAATTCACCGGGATCCCGAATTAACTCGGAATGCGATAAAATTCGAACCCGACTCCTATAATAATTAAATAATAATATTTATGAAATAAAATTCCCAAAAATATTATAAAATGGAAAATTACCATTTTACCCCTAACTGGGAAAAGTGAGGGTGACAAGTCTATCCACCTTAAAAAATTTCGTCCTCGAAATTGAAGACACAAGCACAGGAAATCACAAACAGAAATAAAGGAAATAGATTTATACCTCAGGGCGCAAAAAGATAAGGGAAACGCTCCCGCATGTCGTCCTCCCTCTCCCAGGTAGACTCACCTGGAGAGTGATGTCTCCATGCAACCCGAACCAAGGGTATGACCTGGTTCCGGAGCACCTTCTCCCTGCGATCCAGAATCTCCACCGGCTGTTCTGGATAGCTGAGAGTAGGTCCCACCTGTATTGCTGAATGATCCAATACGTGTCTAGGATCTGCCACATACCGCCTCAACTGAGATACATGAAACACGTTGTGCACTCCCTCGAGCCTGGTTGGCAAGTCCAGTCGGTAGGCTACTACACCGATCCTCTCTAAGATGGTGAAAGGTTCGATATAGCGCGGACTGAGCTTCCCACCGCCGCCAAAGCGAATAGTACCACGTGTCGGGGATATCCTCAAAAATACCATGACACAAGACAAAAACTCAACACACAACTAACAACAATCACAACAAACATGACAAGAACTGAAACTAACCTCGAACTCTAACGGTCTCCGGTGACTATCGGCCCAATGCCGCTGTCTATCCTGAGCCACCCGAAGTCTGTCTCTAATCAATCTGACCTTCTCGGCCGCATCCACAACCATCTCTGGCCCAAGAAGCGCCCGCTCGCCAACATCGTCCCAAGACAAGGGAGTACGGCATCTCCGTCCATATAGAGCCTCAAATGGTGACATCTCTATACTGGCCTGGTAGCTGTTGTTGTAAGCAAACTCTACCAGGTGAAGATGGTCCACCCAAGAACCCTCGAGATCTAGCACACATGTACGAAGCATATCCTCCAAAGTCTGGATGGTCCTCTTCGACTGCCCGTCTGTCTGAGGATGATAAGCAGTACTAAACTTGAGCGAGGTGCCCAAGCTAGCCTGCAAACTCCTCCAGAAGTGGAAAGTGAATCGGCTATCCCGATCTGAAACTATGCTCACCGAAACTCCGTGCAATCTCACGATCTGACGAACATATAGCTCAGCCAGCCTCTCCGTAGACAAACCCACTTTAAAAGGCAAAAAGTGGGCCGATTTGGTCAATCTATCAACTATGACCCAAACCGCGTCCTTCCCTCCTGGCGACCGTGGAAGTCCAGATACAAAGTCCATGGTGATGTGCTCCCACTTCCACTCGGGAATGGGTAGCGGCTGTAGCAATCCACCTGGTCTCTGTCTCTCGGCCTTCACCTGCTGACACACAATGCAACGAGATACAAACTGAGCTACCTCGCGCTTCATGCCATACCACCACACGTGCTCTCTCAGGTCCCTATACATCTTGTTGGCTCCAGGATGCATAGAATACTGAGAGCGATGCGCCTCCTGAAGAACCTCCTCCCGAAGCTCTCCACGCGAAACGCACAGCCTAGTACAGTGCCGCAACGACCCGTCTTCGGCTACAGAGAAATCGTCAAGCAAGCCCATCCTCACCTGCTCCCTGATGCTCCTCAGGGCATCATCATCATACTGCGCTGACCTGACTCTATCCATCATCTCAGACTGAATCTGCAAACCCCATATCTGGATCTCCATGCCCGGAATGATGACCTCGATACCCAAACTATCCAGGTTGGCCAACAAATGACGATCTGTCGTCAAGAACATAGCAACTGGATACCTGCTTAAGGCATCTGCAACTACGTTGGCCTTCCCCGAATGGTACTACAAGGATATATCGAAGTCCTTCATCAGCTCTAACCACCGTCTCTGCCGCATGTTCAACTCCTTTTGAGTGAACACGTACTTCAAGCTCTTGTGATCTGTGAAGATTTCAACTCGCTCTCCGTACAGGTAATGCTTCCATAACTTCAAAGCAAAAATAACCGCGGCCAACTCCAGATCATGAGTAGGATAGTTCTTCTCATGAGGACGCAACTGCCTGGATGTATAGGCAATCACCTTCCCGTGCTGCTGAAGAACACACCCTAAACCCTTCCCGGAAGCATCGCTGAAGATCGAGAACCCTCCTGACCCAGATGACAAAGTCAGGATCGGAGCTGAAGTCAACCTCCTCTTCAGCTCATCGAATGCAGCCTGACACTTAATAGTCCAGACGAACTCCACGTCCTTCCTGGTGAGTCTAGTCATCGGCTCTGCAATCCGCGAGAAGTCCTGGACGAACTTCCGGTAATAACTTGCCAAACCCAGAAAGCTTCGAACCTCGACAACCGAACTGGGCGTAGACCAAGACTCCACTACCGAAATCTTCTTCGGATCCACTGAAATCCCCCTCGCCAGAGACAACATGGCCTAGGAACTCCACGCGATCTAAGAAGAACTCGCACTTGGACAGCTTTCCATACAGCTGCTCCCTCCTGAGAGTGTCCAACACAATTCTCAGGTGCTCCTCGTGCTCCTCTGGCATCTTCGAATAGATGAGAATGTCATCAATGAAGACCACCACGAACTTGTCAAGGTACTGATGAAATACCTTGTTCATCAAGTTCATGAATACCGCCAGGGCGTTGGTCAACCCAAACGGTATGACGGTATACTCATACTGGCCATAGCGAGTCCGAAAGGCAGTCTTCGGAATGTCATCCCGCTTCACCTTCAGCTGATGGTACCCGGTACGCAAGTCGATCTTCGAGAACACTCTTGTCCCGCTCAACTGGTCAAACAAGTCATCAATCCTTGGCAAAGGATACTTGTTCTTGATGGTAAGGTTGTTGAGCGTCCTGTAATCAATACACAGACGTACCGTACCATCCTTCTTGGGGACGAAAAGAACTGGCGCGCCCCAAGGCGAAGAGCTAGATCGAATAAAGCCCTTGTCCTCCAGCTCGTCGATCTGCTTCTTCAGCTCCGCTAACTCGCTACTGTTTACCCTATAGACATGCTGTAAAATGGGCTCGACATCCGGCACCAAGTCTATGGAGAACTCAATGTCCCTGTCTGGCGGCATCCCCGGCAACTCCTCGGGAAAGACATCCAAAAACTCAGCAATGAGTGGATGTGGCAACACCGGCCCCGCCAACAATGCCCCGTATAAACCATCTCCCTGCTCCACTGTACCCCTGGTGAACTCATACTCCGGCTCTTCCGGCGGTGCGTGCTCAACCAATCCATACCGAGTACCATATCGTAACTCGAAAGTGGCATTACGAGCAAACACGCACTCAGCTCCCGGCCTCTCAATGAAACTCTCCGCCCCTTGCAAACATTATTAACTAGGATGATGCCATTCCCAGTCATAATCTTGCAAGTCCTACCAAGATATTCAGCAATGATATTGTGCCTAAGTGCAAAAGAAACTGACACAAAACTGTGCGTAGCACCTGAATCAAACAATGCTAAGGCAGGAAAAGAATCAAGAAGAACCGAACCTGCAACTATATTTGCGACTGGCTCGATCTCCTCGGCCGCAAGAGCAAAGGCTCTACCCTGACCACCCCGCTGCTGGTGGTGCTGAACAAACCGCTGCTGCTGGGTCGGAAGTGGACCCCTTTGCTGCACTGCAGGAACTCTCGCCGGTGCCCCCTGAGCTGCTACCGCTCCACGGACTACCCTGCGAGGGTTCGCAGGACAATCCCTCAACTGATGACCAGCCTCCCCGCAGTAGAGGCACATGCCTATCCTCTTCCGACAGACCGCCCAGATGTGACCGGGCTTCTTGCAGTGGTTACAAGGAACCCCATGCTGTGCCTGCCTCTGCTGAGTGTGCTACACCTGCTGCTGAACCGGTGCTCTGGCCTGCACCTGCGGCTGGTGATGCTGGAAAGAACGATGCTGAAGCTGAGGGCGCTTAGCACCCCCTGCGCTGCTAGTAGCCCCCGAAAAATGATCACGCTCCCTCTTGGGCTTCAAGCCCCACTCCCGCTCCACCTTGCGGGCCTCCGCATAGATCTGGGTATATGTCTCATAGAATGAGGGAATGAGGTGCTTGATATCCCAAGCGAGTCCCTCCCTGAACCGGCTCGCCCTGATCTCCGAGTCTCGAACCATGTACTCTGCGTATCGGCTCAGACGGTCGAACTCCGCTGCGTACTCCTCCACAGATAGACTGCCCTGCTGCAGATCCTGGAACTGTCGCACC
Source organism: Iris pallida (assembly GCA_029216955.1). NCBI lineage: Eukaryota > Viridiplantae > Streptophyta > Magnoliopsida > Asparagales > Iridaceae > Iris > Iris pallida. The sequence continues at coordinate 20,591,948 of JANAVB010030817.1, read as the reverse complement.
AGGTCAATCTTGTCCGTGGGGGAAAAGAACTTCTCCTTGAAGAGGAGCCTGAACTCTGCCAAAGTATGGCCCTCTCCAGCTAGGGCTGGCTCATTTCTGAACCAGGTGCGCGCAATGTCTAGCAACTGCAAACCTACCGCCTCGACCTTTAGGTCGTCTGCCAGGCGGAAGGCCCTCATCTGCCGCTCGATATCCTCGAGCCAATCATCTGCATAAACCATACCCTCGGTCCCGCTAAAGTCACGGGGCCCGAGTTTCTTGAAGTCCTGGATATCTCCGTACCTCGGTCGCGTCCCCGGATGAGGAGCCCTCTGCTCCACGGCTGTAAGGGCCAACTGATGGGCATCCTCCATGCCCTGACGCATCACGTCTGTCTGCCTCTGCTGAGCCTCGGCCTGGGCTCTCTGAGTCTCCAGCATCTGCTGGAAGAAGGTAAGCATCTGCCCCATATCTGTAGGCAGAGGAGGTGGAGGTGGAAGTACGTCTACAACTGACGGAGGAATCCGCTGCACAGGAGGAGAAAGAGCGCCCCCGACAGCTCTCGGCACTACGGGAAGAGCACCCGCAACCCCAGGGACTGTCATCGAGGTAGCTGGAGGAGTACCTCCGAGAGCCCCAAAAGAAGTCCCATCTGCGGGGGAAGTGACCGAAGCCTGCCCGTCAGAGGTGGCAGACCTCTCCGTCTCCCCGTGCTCCTCGCCAGGAGAATGAGTCATCACTATCCTGGAGACAAATTGAAAAGAAGATATCAATATGGCACATGAAGGCAATATCAAAGGAGGACAGCTAGAATGCAGTAAATCAGTATCAAAGACGGTAAGCAAGATAAGCAAGAAAAGATCCTACTGTGATTGAGCACTCTTAGCCTACTACCTCCTATGTATAACACAGGCTCGTAGTCAACACTCTAAGACGAGTGCCGCCACGATATCACACTAATTGCGACTACAAGACCTGCGTGGGCCACCACTAAAATGTGTCACGACCCGCACCCGCTAAAAGGGCACGTGACGCGACAACACCCAGCCCTCACCGAAAAATCGGCGTAGAACGCTGTAGATTTTTCTACTCTAAACAGTTTATATATATAACAAAAACCTGTCGAGAATATGGTCAACTCCGAACGAAGGACAAGCAATATATATATATATATATATATATATATGAGTACTCAATCACGACTCTAAGATAACAAAGTAAAGACTGAAAGATAAAGACAACAAGACGATAATAAAATAATAACCTGTCAAGTCCAACACAAGAATATATACAAGTCCAAGTCTCTAATACTGTCCATAAATATAACAGTCTCAAAAGTAGCTGGAGACAATGTCTAGTACAAAAGACCTACTCTAACTAAGCAATAGGTAGGGTCTCGTCAGGCGGAGCTAAGCCCTGCTGGACCAAAGTCTCCAAGTCTACGCCCACTACGTCATTCGGACCGTAGTAGGTACAATAATCTCCCTCGTCAGCATCTGTAATATTTTTAACATATCCTGTCAGGATGGAACGAGTACAATCTACTAACAACAGTTCACATGATATGACAAAAGCTATAAGACAGTAAATAGAGAGTATATACAAGAAAATTATGGAATGTACATGTGAGTATCATGGCAAGGTAAGCTGTAAAACTAGAGCTAGAACAAGGCAAGTAAACTGATCATGGCATGTACAAGAATCAAGAATCATATCTCTAGGTGTGTGAGTACTAGCTACAATATGTGGCCGGCTTGGGTCTGCACAAGGTCTACTGATCCACCAATCCTACGTGGAGTGTAGGATTGGTATTATTCAAGGTCTACAAGAATAAACAAGGCGGATAATGACCACATATCTAGACTAGTGCTCCCCGTCCCCGACTGGTAGAGTGGATCCAAGCAAGACACGTTATGACACGGGATTCTACGAGAAGGGAGCAAGTTTCCTCGAGAATCGGTGTCCATATACTGTACAAGAACTATAAGGGAGCTTGACACACGTTCAGCAAAGCCATCCTACGACAACTCACGTTCAATAAATTTTACGACGTATCAAAATCGCTCATTCATCAAGCCATTTCGTATAGGCTATCTCTCTGAACACGTTCGATATAAATCGCCTATCAATCATTCTCGAATCAAACACGCTATGACACAAATTGTCGCTAACCAAAATTTTACCTTCTATATTCTCTAAGTCATCTATTCCAATTCACGCAATCGATCACAAGGTCGTCTGACTTAGTAATACGTTGCGCTCCGATCTCACGCGAGTCAGATTATCCACGATGGGCATGAATCACCATGCACGCTCCCGCAAGATAATTATTCTCATCGGGACGTAACTCTTGTTTTGCGTCCAAACTAATTCATTCTCGATGCGCGGATTGGACCTACTCAATCCTCAAGTTTATTTTATTCGTCAATCGCAAGTCCTAACATCCTCGAGTTCACCTTCGCATCAAACCGACAAGTCGAAACAATCAAAGTTGCCGCATCCTGATTTTTTTTTCGAGTTCGATCATTTTCGCGACATGAATCACAATGTCAGCGCTCACGCGGAACGATCGCCTCAAATCTGACGTAACGTATGTGCGAGGCTAGAGTCGCACTCGCACAAGACAAGAATGTCGACGCTGTGGTCATCCGCGTAACCATCAAGATACAATCATTTTCATCTAATATTCGTCTCGATCAAAATCCTAAGTATAGCATCCAACCGAACAATAACACTTGCACGATCGTCATTCGCCGAGTCAGAGTACCCCCGAGTTATCGCATATCGATCTTTGATATGTCTCAATACCATCGACGATACGCGTAACCTGACGATCTTCCTTTGCAACTAAATTTCGAGTCGTGCGAATGACGCTATCGTCCGACTGGATAATCTCCTCGACATTCAAATTCAAGTTTGATCATTATCCCTCGAACCATTCACAACATCAATTTTCTCAAATCAATTTCATGTATTGTTCATCCGTTCATCTTAAGTCATCGACCAACGTATTCCCTCAATTCGTATCATTCATTTGCTAACTCAAGTCATCAAGCAACATTCAATCCAATCCTTAGAGTCATTACGTAACTTCAAAATCAAACCCTTCATGCACGCTGTCTACCTGTCGTGCTAACTTTTTGTACATGATCCATATCTATTTTCTCGATCAAGTCATCCATTCGTACATTCTAACTTTTTACTCGATTCGATTTTACCTACTCAATCGTTTTCGTATTTCATACTCGCGCAATCCTCAATCTCGTGCACGTTCCGTGCACGTCAACTCTAAGTTGTTCGAATCAATTCGCCAAACTTCAAGACTATAACTTGTTCAACGACACTCAATCTAAGGCTTTACATACGTGCGACGCTTGCTGATAGACTCATCGACACCCCGAATCCTCAATCGATCGATCGACATCCCTGAGACTATCGCATACACCACTCAGGGATGAAGTCATTTGACAAATCCTTAAAACCATCATTCGAATCAAAGTCGACTTTTCGAATCCCGTTCGAACCATTCCTCAATTTCCAAGCACGCTCATCTGTATCGTACCGACGTTATCGTCGATCGATAGCATCCCTATCGATAGTCATCCTATTTACTCAATCAAGTCTAACTTATTCTCGTCCGACACAATTCGAATCCTGCACTCGACTTTTCTAAGGTCAACGCAATTTTGGTGTATATGCCCAGCCCGACTTAGCCAACCGTGATTATGCGAACCATCTTTTTATTTTATCAAAAACTGTTCTCCTATATTTTGCAAAATAGATAGACTTATTGTATGGACATCCGTAGGACATTTGAGAGAGAGCGCACCAACTATTTCAACTTTGCGAAAGCAACACTTCAGAGTTTGCGGAAACAACAGAGTTAAAGAATTCGATCGATAGTCCAAGGACGTAAAGCCGTGCTCTGATACCATTATGTCATGCCCCGCTCCCGTAGGAGCGTTCATCCTCGCTAAGACGTGATGTCGCACGAGCCTAGATTGTGCTCGTACAAGACGGGTTCCATAACGGCCGATTTCAGCGACTGCAACGGGGTCGTCGCATAAAAGTCCCATGCAGAGACATTGAACATGCAGCAGAAATTTAGAACAAACACAAGTTATTCAAAGAAGCTCTTTATTGATATTGAAGCAACGGTTACATTGGGGGCGCAAGGCCAAGATTATAATCTCTCAAGCTCACTCTTCTCACATTTTACAAGTTCACTCAGCTCTCTCTCATCTCTCAATACATGTCTCGAGCCAGTGGATGCTTCGGAAGGCGACGTCCATACATTATGTCCCGTATAAGTCTTTACTCCATGCTGCCGTATGCTTCGAATCGCCAAGGAACTCCGTGCCTCGACGCATCCAAGCAAGCTCCGTGCCACGAGCTTCTACCTGTGCCTGCACATAAAAACTATGTGAGTGTCAGTACTCAACTGTACTGGTGGAATGAGCTACTCGCCTACCCATACAAACCCAATACGTTATTTTACTTTGTGCAACATAGTCCCTTCTTATCAATTGTCTTTCTAGTCTTGTCTTTGGATTAGTTTTATGACCGACGCCTTGCCTATTTTGTGTCTTTAGACCATCTCGTGCTTGCAATGACAATGTTAACTCATACCTTGCCTCAAGACCCTTCTTGTGCCAACAACGTTAACCTATCGAGTCGTGTTTGCCTTACGGCTTAAAATTAGAGACGCAACTACGTGATGAAGCTCCATTTTCCGTGTGACCGTGCTACAAACCCTTGCTAAGATCGTGCCTCACAATTCAGTAAGACTTCACCATATCGCCGCCTCGTGGCCCTTGCTGCCTAGCGGCCCTTGCTACTTTGACCATCAACTGACCAAATCGAGACTTGTGAACTTAGTGTCACTTGACCAACTTGCCTTGCGGCGATTCCTGACTTAAACTTGAACAACTGAAACCCAACTTTTGTAACTCACATGTCAACACATGAGACTCGATGCCACATCTCGTGCTGAAGCACGACGCCTATGTTGAAATCCAATCTTAGGCCCAAACTTTGTGTTCTAACTGTACACACCTTCAACTCAACTCAATCCAAAGGCATACACGCGGATAGCCGCTATTTGCCGACATCTATATAAACTTGGCCACTAGCATCACAAGATATACCTTGACGTATAGTTTTATTAATCGGGGTCCTTTCGATGCAAGTAGCTAGCTCCATCGCAAGTCCCTGCTTAACCTGTGCTGAAACCTTATGCACGACTATACCTTGTTTCCTCCTAGGCCGAGTCGGTCCCATGTCCAAGGGTTGCCGCTCGAGGATTCATTGCCCTTGTCGACAAGTTGTCAAATGACCATGCAAGACTCGACACAAACTGACGTCTCACACAGTCATTCCTCTACCAATGTTACCATCTCTTTCAAAACCAAGGTCAAAACTTCTATCCTTTAGACCCCTCGATGACCCACGGTCGCGAGCATTCTTTTTTTGAGACCCCTCGATGACCCACAGTCGCGAGCATTCTTTCCTTGTTACCCTATCGTTTGGATCAACTCGTGAACTCCTATTTGATAGTCCTTTCTCAAAACTCACTTTGAATCAATTATGATCCTTGCCTTAAATACTAAGTCCGTGCATCGTGTCTTAAGTCAATCGTGCGCTACGCAACACTCCTGCCCAAGTCGACGTGCCTTAGGATTGTGGGACTATTTAACTTGACAACCGCAGAATGAACGGGACAGCACTTGGAATGACTTAGGTCGACCGACATAACTTTGCCTAACTTACTCAAGCCTACAACTTAACCCGAGGGACGAGCAAAGGCTATGCCAAGCCTTGCGTCACGGAAGCGTGCATGCTTTATGAAGCATTCATGCGGGCGACGCCTATGACTTAGGCTAACTCTTAGCTTTTGCACCGAAGACCAACTTTCCTTCTCCCAAGCCACGGGACGAAGGACCGAGTGTCATTTTCAAAGCACGTCGTGCACCAACTCTAAGCCGACCGTTGGACCTTTTTCTATGTTCTAACTCATTTCGATCCGTCAGAATTATTCCCTTAGCTATGTGGATTCGTCTCTTTTATTATCAAGCCTATTGTGCAAGTTGAAAACACACGATTTATTATGTGAAGGCTAAGATGAGGCAAGTTCATCGAAACTACCCCACCTGAGCGAACGGTCGCCTTGATCGAGCGATGTCTCCGAGTAGCCGTTGTAAGGCTAAGTCCGAACGCCGTCGGCGTTTCGATTCCTCCGATTGACTGAGCGGGACGGGGCACTACAGTAACTGCATTGCTGCTCCTGCCATCCGCAACACTGGAGGAGAAGGTTCAACTTTGCCTCGGGAGAAGGAAAACTCCGGCTCGCCTGGAATGCTAAAAATAGCCCTGCCAATATGGCAGTCTATCCTAGCATACTGGTCCCTCAACCAATCCATCCCTAAGACCACATCATAATCGGCCATCGGGAACTCTATCAATCTAGCGGGGAATTCTCTACCGCTAACTACGATCTGACACAATGAAAATACTCTATCTACTCCCACAAGACCATTACCAGTAAGTATATTGAGCCTTACTGATAATGACTCGGGCTCCAGTCATATCCATGTCGTAAATCGTGCAGACATAAATGAATGTGAGGCACCAGAATCAAATAATTCTGAAGCTGGAAAGATGTTAACGAGAAAAGTACCTGCCACTACCTCACCGGGTGCTATTTTTTCTTCTCCCATGGTCAAGGCCAGCACTTGACCATATCCTCTGGGTGCGGGTCCTCTCTGCTGAAAATTTCTGTCTGCTCTAGATCAGGGCATGGGCTTGGGCATACGGCTGCGGTCTCTGCTAGTGGAATTCCTGGGCCTACGTCGGTAATAGCCTAGGAAATGGGTACTAGGGCTGCTGCTGGACTGGTGCTGGTCCTCTAACTGAAGGACTAGAGAAGACTGATGAACTCCCCCTGTTTGGGCAGTTCCCGACCCTGTGGTCCGGGGCACCACCAACCAAGCACAAACCCTGTGCTTTGCGACACTCAGATACCACATGCCCTGGCTTCCCGCAGTGTGAACATCCCACTGCGGAAGACTGCTTCTGCTTCTGCTGCTGAGGGTGCGTCGGGATGGAATGCTGAATCGACGTCACTGAGGCCGCCCGCCTCGGAGCTCAAATGGTCAAAGCCCTGGCTGCTAGGGCGGTGCTGATGACTATTCATCTGACCGTGGGATCGCTTCCAACCTCCGGTCCTATCCACGATCCTCTGGGAGGTATACTCATGTCTCCGGGCTGCTCTCAATATCGCATCAAAAGTCTGATGCTCAAACTTCTTGACTGCCAACAAAATCTCCAGGTAAAGCCCCTGCTGGAACCGCTGGGCTCTATCGAACTCGGTTGCTACCAAGGTGGGAGCAAACCGACTGAGTCTCGAAAACTCGGTCGCATATCCGTCGACCGTCCTGTCCATCTGCTTCAGATTGGTGAACCTCGTCTGTAGACTGTATCGAGCTACAGCATCGAAATACTTGGTCTGGAATCTCTCTCTGAATACTGTCCAAGGAATGGGTGCCAATAATCCAACGGCCTGTGCCGCCCACCAGCTGTAGGCAAGATCCAATAACTGCAGGCGCACTACGGCCACCTTCTCGGCTTCTGGAGTCCTGGCTGCTTCTAGAATCACTTCTGTGTCCTGAAGCCAAGCATCAGCAGCGATAGAATCTTCTCTGCCGTCGAAGAATGGAGGGTTCAACCGCTTGAAGCTGTTGGCCGCGCTGTTACCCTAATGACCTCCTCTGGTTAATGCATCTGCTATCGCCTGGTACAAGGCATCTTCCTGACGATCTTGGAAAGCTAATAATGACCTGATAAGATCCACCAAAGTGCCATCATCAGGCTCTGCAGGCTGGACGGGCTGAACGGGTGGCTCTCCTCCGGTAGGCACGACTCTGGAGGCTACTACTGAATGCTGGGCTTGATCTCCAGGTTGCTGCTGGTCCGCGGAAGGTGCTCCGCCTTGCTGATCGGCAGGTCCAGAAATAATGTCGCTGAAGAAGACGACATAGGAAACAATAAGGAAGGACCAGGACAGATTAATGATACAAGCATGTGATCAGGTCAAGATATATTACAGGGATTCAGAAGATTACGAGCAGAGATCAAGGGCGAGTACTGATTGAGATTTCTATTCGGTAAACCCTCACATATCTTGATTTACAAGACCTGCATGGGCCATCACTTGAACCATGTCACATCCCAGAACCAGAATACTGGAGAGTGGGGGCGTACATAGCCAGCTACGTATATTGAAGTACAACCCACCTCACTATACGGTCACGGCTATCTAGATACATGAGGGTTTAACTACAATCCATCAGTCACCTATGGTCATGAACAAGCCTACTGTCCCAATCTCAAGCAAGCAATAATAGTCGCAAGATGTCAGAGCACCAAATATACAATAGTAAGGCGTCCCATACATTACATATTCGGATGATCATGAAGCTAGTCGTACAAAATATCAAGACTAGCAAGAGTTTTAGTCATACATGATCAACCCTAGGATTTGTCAATCATGTTACAGCCCGTAGGCAGACAGTAAATAAAGGTGCAATACGAGCAAATACGTGCTCGTCGGCTAAACGCCTCAAAAAAATAATTTTACTATAAAATGGGAGAAAAAAGAAACCCACTCGTTGCCAGGGTTACGCCTGGTGGTTACCATCTGGCTGGAAGGTAGGTAGATCCTCTGGTGCAGCTTCGATATTTGGCCATACAAAACCAGCTGGGTCAGACCCCAGAAAGAGCAAGTGCCACAAAGGAGGCTTCACTTAGGAACTAAAACCAGCATACCATAAATGAATATTAAAGATGATTATAAACGAAACAGATAATAATAAAGATAACAACAGTAAATTGAGTACGAGGAAACCATTCAAGTAGCCAGATCACAACCCTTAAACCAAACAAGGACCAGGGTTGTAACCCTTCACCTGAATAGAAATCTGTCTCAACTACTTGTTGGTAAGCAAGAACATAGGATGAAATAAGTCAATAAACGAAAAAAAGGACACAGAACTGCTCCGAGGGCCAGGTTACAACCCTTAAACCAAACAAGGACCGGGGTTGTAACCCTTCGCCTGAACAGAACTGGACCTCCGATCGTTATTGTTAAGGCCAGTATAAATAATCATGCTATTGAAGTAAAATAAAACATGACGAGCATGGCATGGGGAGCAATAAGACAATAAACGAAGAGAGGACACAGAACTGCTCCGGGAGCCAGTTACAACCCTTAAACCAAATAAAGACCGAGGTTGTAACCCTTCGCCTGAACAGAACTGGTCCCCTGATCATTATTGTTAAGGCAAGCATAAATAATCATGTCTTGTCATAATCTTGCACAGGATCAGGACAAGTCGAAGCTGGGCTAGACTTCACTCAATCAATCACGGCCAAGCAAAGAGTACGGCTTGATACTTTAACTAACTAGGGTTATCACAGGCCTAGTTACTAGCAAATGCAATAAGATTATTCCAACAGCCACAAGCCCTGCAGACCATCCAGGTTATCCAGGTCGAATGTCTGTTTATAAAGGGTACAACACGTGACTATGTGCTGGAAATGTGCCCTACTCGTCGGTAGGCTACAAGTCCACTTAGTGCGCCCAGATAATAGGATTGCATGTAGCTGGAAAATCTCTTCATGACGATTGAATTATTCTAGTTTATTAGCCTTAGTCAATTTTGTAGGTATCCCTGACTGTGGTACTCAGGGAGTCTCATCCTAGACATGATATAAGACAGTACTGGTTTATTGTACAAACACAATCATCCACGATGTCCAGGTCATTCATACTTGTCATGTCATACTAGCTGTCGTGACAGCGTATCATGTCATATTTACTTGTCAAGAGTGCGCCACGGCGGGCCACTTATCGTGTTCATGGAACATATCAGGACTTACCTGGCATAAGCATAAATGAGACATTTCAACTAAATAATAATGGTAATAAAATATAATAATAATAAAAGGACAAGATTGTAAAAGGAGCCATACGGCTAAGAGAATAGAGCTCATGCGGCTGGAATATGGCAAGTCCATGCGGCTAAGGACCCAGGGACAGCTTATGCGGCTGCGGAACACTCAAGCGTATGCGGCTGCTGAAGAATCGACTTCATGCAGCTGCTGAAGAATCGACTTCATGTGGCTGGAGGAAGACAGGGCCTTATGCGGCTGCACTTGGCAAGAGCCATGCGGCTCGGGAACACTACAAAAAAGTGGACTTTTCGGACGACACTAATAGGAACGCTAGTCTGAAACGTCCTAAAAATTAATATTTAGGACAGCTATATTTTTTGTAACAAAAAATAGTTTTATTTGGGACAAATTGAAAAATGGATCTCCTATTTGGGACTATTAATATTTTCGGTCCCAAATAAATTTCGGGACCGTCCCAAATATTCTCAGGGGAAATGGCAATTATTTAGCGGCCTGAAATATCATCCCAATTTTTTTAGGAATCTTTTTTCCTATCAATTATTACTCCTAACCATTGGATCAAAAGATCTAAGGATGCTATTGTCCTCTTTAATTATATATGTGAAAAGAGAGAAAGAAAGAGAGAGAGAGAGAGAGAGAGAGGAGAAAGACTGAGCCCTAGATTGATTTCAACCCCTCTCTCTCTCTCTCTCCAAGAGAGGGACTGAGCCCTAGATCGATTTTGAGAGACTGAGCCCTCTCCATTTCTATAGATCGAAAGAGGGGAGGTCGAAGATGTCGCCTACTGGAGCCCCCGCTCCTCCATGCGTGCCAGTGCCACGACTCCTCTCTCAGGATCTTTTCGATCCTCAGCAGAACCCCTTTGTCCAGCGCCTCCTCCTCAATTCACCAATTTTCTTATTTATAGTCATGGTTGCTTTAGCATTGCATACAAGGTATTTTGGCCTATATTGGCATTTATCTTCATTTTCTCAAAATAGGCATTGATATTTACATTCAGAGAATGACTGGGTCTCTGGATCGAGGATGAAGGAGGCCTCATCCTCTGAGTTTTCGGTCGGGAAGAGGAAGAGGATGTGAGGATATCGAGCTGGGTTATTTTTGCCTTTGCGTGAATTTTGATTGGTAAATTGTGTTCCTTTTTTTTGAAGTTTTCTTGCATATAAATATATGACTATATGTTGTTGAGTTAGTAATTTGATTGCTTCATCCGATTCGGTTGTCAGCTTCAACATCGTATAGGACTCGCTGAGATTGCTGTGGACGGAGTTCCCGCATACGGTGTACGGCATCGACAGACTTAGGTTGTCAATTTCCCCTTTCGAGTTGTGTATAGAGATGTGATAATTGGGGCTTAGCATTTGTTGTTGCACGAATACGGAATAATATGGTTTGTATTGATGTATCTCTTCTTTTTTGTAAATTTTTGTAGGGGCTTTTAAATTCCTATCATTTAATGAGTTTAACCTAAATTTTTTTTTGAAGCATTCCTGGGTCTTGAATGACAACAACACTAATTTTTTGAAAAGAGAAGGTTCCTTATAATGAACTAGGATTATCATTGGTGTAAAGATGTTTTCAATCAAGCAGAGGTTGCTTTTGTAACACTTATGGATAGTTGAAAATTTTATATCGGGAACATCGATCATGAACATGTCAAATGCATGTAGTTCTTGAGCTGCTGATTGATTACGCTAAGCTTGGACACTAGGGATGCCAATGCCCTGCTTAGGATTTCATCCAATTATATCATTAAATGTTCTAAAGCTATTGGTACATATCTTTCTATTAGTTCTCTCTTCGAATCAACCAGCATAAGGAAGTATAAACTTCTGCGAGTGTGATATTATATTGTATTTCCAATGTTCATGGATATAAATCATATGAACCTGCATTCTCTAGTCAATATAGTTTTATTATCAAGGATTTAACATATATATATACACACACAGTACAGTTAAGAAGTTGTTTACTGAGGTTACTTTCTCCATTAATTATTTTCTAATATTATAACATGTTCTTATCCTTCCTATATTCTGTCATATTGTTGTTAAATCTAAACTCCTTTTAGAAGCAAAATAGAGTTATTTAGGCTCAAGATGCTTATGGAGTTTAAAATTTATATACTTCTCATCTTGAAAGAACTTCAGTAAATTCGATGGCCATATTCTAGTTTTCTTAGATTTTATGTGTAGGCTTATACACCCATCTTTTTTGAGGCAAGTAAAGCTCATGGCACTTGAAAAGAAATATGCAATTTCAGATTCACATGTTATAAAACAATTCACCATCTTGATTAGGAGAACTTATTAGTGTCACTTAACTAACCACTATTCTTTCTTTTCTCCATAGAGAAGTAGAGGAGAAAACTCCGCAGCTCATGGCACCTATAGGCCGAAATGATATCATAAGGCCGATAATAGACAAAGCAAGGTAAAGTAGTGCTTATGATTTTTATAGTTAATTGTTTTCATTTTAGTGAGCAGTCAAACTTTCTATAGATTAACATTTATAAATACAAATTACCACAATGATGTCTCCTTTCATTTGGTTACCTATGTACTACCATGTCTCGTTGTATTTTTTTCGTTTTAAAGCAAAGTCTTTTCTTCCCAATGCATATGTTACTTGAAGATAGGTTTACATGGTATAGAACTTTTCTCAGCTCTAATTCATAAAGAAAATAGCAAGTCCTCTAACATCTATATATGTATATAAGGAATTGTGTCAGACATTATAGTTTTTCTTTTTCTTTACTCCATTTTCAGATGATCTTGAAAATGTTCCATCTGATAAAGTTAAAGGAAAATCTTCAGGAACAATTGAAAATTTTATGTGATCGAGGTAGTTGTCTTACATATTGCTCTAGTTTCCTTTTATACATGTTAGCACTTGTTGACATGCATGACTAGTTTATTTCTTTGGCATCAATTACTCCATGCCAGCTTTAGAACACCAAATCTGAAAGCACGTCTAAACACATTTCGTGACAAGTTTTGTGCAGTAAGACGCATCTATAGTGAGTTGTAACTGAGCTCTACAAACTTTATACGATATAACTTGCATACCCTGTTTATTGAACAGTGAAGTCTAGAGCTTCTTTGCCGATATACCCTATGGTTAGTATGATTTTTGGCCTTTGGGTAAATTGCCAGCAGGTGAGGCCCCACTAGGTCAACTGATTAGCTGAATTTAAAAGGTTCATAAAAGTCAGTAATGTTGAAGAAATAGGATTACCAAACAAAGCAAAAAATAAAGTAATATCCTTCTAAAGTGCAAGGGTGTTCCATAACTTAGTTTCTTTGGCTTTTGATAAGCTTGTCTTTAGGTTATAGCTACATATAACGCAAATTCAAGGTTTTATATAAAAATTTGGAGATGGTATCTGTAGAAGGACAAATGCAGTGAATGAATGGCATGCACTTTATATCTTTCATCTGTCAGAAGAATAAGGACCTAAAATGGAGTAGTAGAGGTGTACATAAGTAAAAAAAGGTCGCTTTTCCAAACATAATGGTGCTTTTAAAGTCTGAATTTTATGTGGCAGGCAATTTGCTGCTACCTTATCCATGATCTCATTGGTCTAGCAGCAGGTCTCACCTGCTGGCAGTCGCCCCCATTCGAGGAGTAACCATATGATACTCAGTATGTTTCTGCGAATCTAAGAAAGATCCAGGCTCATTTTTATTGGGTTCCTAGTGAATCTAGAAACAATCAAACCCATTAAACTACCTTCAGATTGACGAACGGAGCCTAAATGTATCAAGGATGAAGGACCTTCCTTGCATCATTTCACCCGCATCATTTTTCAACTGCGGCTACCATGTGATGTTGCAAGTTGAGCAAGTCTGCTTATAGTATCAAAATTGCTCTCTCATTGCTTCTTTCTCAAATATAGCATCCGACGGTACCACTGCTGATGCGCCTCAATATATCTCCTGATTGAATCTGTAAATAAGCAAGTTAGGTTTCTGAGTTTGGAGGGATACTAAATCAGCCAAACTTTTTCCAAAACTACTTCAAACGATGTAATAAGTTATTAGAGGAAGCTAATTTAAAACAAATGAAGTCTTTTAGAATATGGCAGGACAAAGTTCCAATACTGCTTTAGTGGTTTGTCGGAAGCAAAGTTTGCCAATAGATATCACTTTTGTTCTACCAATAGATCCAATTGGAACCCAGGGGGGACACCAAAAGCTGTCCCTTATTCTCAATAATATAATATACAACAATCATCATTCTAGTAGTCAATTGGTTGCATCAACAAGCATATGGAGCAGAAAAAATGTAAAGAGAACTTCAAAAAGACGAACACATATATTATGTAGGCAGGTTGCGTTCAAAGCTTTGTAAGTTGCAACAACTCTTTTCTTAAGTTACTATTTTTTTTTTTTGAATTTGGTATGCCAGATAATATACCATTTTATAAATGTCTCTGTTAATGTATGCTCACTGCCAATTATCTGCCTATAATCCACCAACATCATGATGTTCTCTACTTGAAATCTTTGTTGATGCCTGAATAAGATGATTTGTTAACGGGACTTGGGTTTGAGCTCTATTTCCATTTTTCCATTGTAGTAGATAGGTATTTCTTTAAGTTTATATTCACTGAATGTTCGATCTGATATTGCACAAGCATAGCTTATGCAACAAATTTTTTTCCAGACATATTGGGAGGTTCGTGTTTTGAACCCTATGCTTCATTCCAAAAATATGGTAACCATGCATAGTATTTCTTCACTCTTCGTTGACAACATAATCCCATAATGGTCAGGATATTTCTCACGGTTTGGATGCGCAGCGAGATAAGAGGTGATGTGAAGAACATGAAGGTTTCTTGTGTAGGCAGGGAATTGATGGGTTATATAGGGAAAAAGGTATTTTACTTCAATACAGATTGTAATTTATACTTTACATTCCTATTTTTTGTTAGTGGATTTAGTGTCCTTGCAAGTAATTTATGCACATATTTAATCTGTTTCTATTTTCTTATGACTTATGGTGGCTCTCATTGCGAATATTTCTTCCAGATTCATGAAGAGAGGATGATTCTGTGGGTCATAGGGTTCGATATCGATCAATATGTCTTTGCACCAAACAACGTTCTGCTTCATCTGTTGCCCATTTGACCTCAGGCCAGAAAGAGGGTGATGAACTAAGAAGGAATTTGGATGTCATGGAGATCCTGAAGATGAGGTTCCCTAGGGTTCATGGTATCGCTGATGTTAAATCACCCTATTATGTAAACTTTTAATAGAAAATATTTAAATCATTTTGGGTTCATTGTAAGTGATGTTGTAGATGGGTTAATTTTGTATGTGATGGTGTGGATTCATGTAATATGTTTTGGATTTATTTTGTAAATGATGGTAAATGATACTTAATGACGTAAAGCTTTTTAGTTCATTTTGCAATTGAACTTATATAGTTATATATAGATGTGTTATGTCTTTTAATTGTATGTTTTATAGGAACATGAAAAAAAATATTCGAAATTATTTTTTCGATTTCTATTACTTTTTGGGATGGATCTATAAATGTCCTAAAAAATGAACTATATCCTTTTGTGACTCTTTTCAATCCATTTCTTAATTTTTATGACGGTTTTTATTCGTCTCAAATACTTATATTTTGGGACAGTTTAATAATTCGTCAAAAAAATATAATAATTCAGACTGTTTTGAGACGATTAGTTTTTCGACCCTAAAACCTAATTAGGACGGTTTTTTTCGTCCTAAAACTTTTTGCCACGCCACCCTAATAGCATCGTCCATTCCCGTCCCGAAGACCGTCCCAAATATTTATTAGGACGGTAATTACAGTTTTAAGACAGTTTTTTGTTGTTCCCAAAGGTTACTTTTTTTGTAGTGGAAGGAAGGGGACGCATGCGGCTGGGAGGTGATAAGTTCATGCGGCTGGAAGTACTGTAGGGCTCATGCGGCAGCAGAAATCTCAGGCTTATGCGGCAGCGGAACGGATGGGGCTTATGCGGCTGAAAAAGTGCACGCTCATGCGGCTAAGGGAATCTCTTGCATATGCGGCTGCGGGGCTTGCGGGTCTTATGCGGCAAGAGTATGCAAGCTTATGCGGCTAAGTTATGCCAAAGCTTTATGCGGCTAGAGGGAATACGAGTTATATGCGGATACAGGAATTGGCGCCATGTGGCTCAACTGAACAGAGTTTATGCGGCTACAGGTAGACAGAAGTTCATGCGGCTCGTATTATGCCGAGGCCTATGCGGCTGAAAAATGCCAGGCGGCTGGAAGACTTGCCGTATGAAGGTTCATGCGGTCAAGTGCTGCCATGCGGCTAAGAGGTTCATGCGGTCAGCATTGTTCTTCTTCTCCACTTGTCTAAGAAGAAGAACCATGGGGTCCATGGTTTCAAGGCTCATAAACTCTTCATCCGAAGTCAGAATTCAGACTTCCATAGGTCAAAATGGGGCAGAACGAAATTCTCTACAACATGGAACCATCGAAACTTGGAAATAATAATATTGAGTAGATCAAAACCCAATAAATCCAAAAATACAATAAACTTAGATCTACAACAAATGAGCCATGGAAATTAGAAATACTAAGTGTTAAAGTGTGTTGGAATCTCATGGAGAAGAAAATAGAACAATAAAATTTGGGTTCCACCATGAAGCAAGCTGTACTTGCCTAAGCTCTCTTCCTGGTAGGTGAAGAAGTAATGGTGGAGAAGAAGAGTAATGAAGAGAGAGAGTGTTTGGTGGGAATATAAATGAGGGGGTGGTGGTAGGTGGGGGTTTGGTCCACCTAAAACCAAGCCAAGCCGAACCAGCAACAAGTTGAACCGAACCAAGAGGAAAATATCGAAATAACTATACAAGAAAATACACAATACGAGTCAAGAATACGTATACGTATTCCAAAATACGTAATACAAACTACAGGTATTACAGCGGCAGTCAGCCCAATCTCTCTGAGTTCGGTTCGAAACTTCGTCAGAACCCAGAGTGTCAGCTTGTCCCACTTGGATACATAATGATACCAGCCCTCTACCCGAAAATCATCCTTCGGGTATGACCGCTTCGATGACAGCATACGATTAATAAAAGTCAAAGCAACAAAGGCAAAAGTGTCGGCAGGGACGTCGCTATTGATACTCCCGGGACGCAGAGTTCACCAGGTAAAAGAAGGCCCAGCCCGCGTGGCGACCAAAATATCCTCCTGGTTTGAGGTAGCATCGATCCTGATGGTGCCCGCCACCGCTCCCCCCTGAGATGGGGTTAACTCCCATGACATCCTCCTCTTGGAAGCAAGATGGCAGAAAGCCGTCAAAGGCCAATGACGCTCAAGCTATTTCATGAACATGTGCACCCCTTTGGCTGAGAAGAACCAATCTTCCTTGATCCTCAGTACCTTCGCTTCAGTAGAAGTGAGGCGATCCCCAAACAGGAACTCAGGCTTCAGGAAAGTCTCATTACCAGGAATGGTGGATTGCAAACTGCCATGCTCCATCATCGCTGGAGAAACGCATATTATTGCTCCTTGATTTGGGTCATTCTCTCGGGTGACTGATCCAGCATGATGGCAGCTTGGACAGGATTTATTACCTCTTCGTTATAATCAACTCTCATCTGACAGAGAGCAGCGTCCAGAAGTACTTCGTTCAAAAGCGGGACGGTCATCGAAACTGGCGGTCAGGAATAAAAACTCAGATAAGTTAAAACAAGAAATATATATCTGAGCCGAGTTCTCAGCAGAAGCGCACACACTGAACCCAAGCTCGGGTGCATCTGAAAGGAAGCTTCAGCGCATCATCAGGACTCGAAGTCCATGCGCGTCTGCGAGAAGCTTCAGCGCATCATCAGGACTCGAAGTCCATGCACGTCAGCGAGAAGCTTCAGCGCATCATCAGGACTCGAGGTCCATGCGTGTCAGCGTGTGCGAGTTCTAAAAGAAGATTTTGTGTTTTTCAAGTTCAGAAAGCAACGACAAATAATGACAAAAACCCACCAATCACCGCCGGCCGAACGTCGACGGGCGTCCTGGGGACAGCATCAACAGAAGCCTTCGCAGGCTCTTTTCCTTTGCTTCACCCTCGGTCAGCACCACCATGGAGAGTTTTGGGAGCCATTCCTCGAAAAGGACTAAAGGTTCTCAAAGAAGAAGGAGAAAAGAACTCTGAGGGGGAAGAAAGCTTTGGCAGAAAGTAGAAGACTCTCTCTCTCTCTACCAGATGCCTATTTATAGGCTTGGGTGACGTCAGCCGCCGCTTAGGGGTCTGCGAAGTAATAAATACGGATAAACCAAAAGATTATCATTAATCTTTCCATTTATTCCAAAGCGTTATCATTTGGCATTTAAAACTGAGAGGAGCATGCGCCTCATCACTCGGAGTAATCATGCGCTCCAGTGAAGACACCACCATACTTCTTATTCAAAGTATTCCAAAACTTGACGAAAAGTTTTGAAAATTTTGAAGGGGGTCTTGTAGAAGTATAGAATTTCAGGCGCATCCATAGGCCAGAATTCCTATGCTCCTAACATTACATACGCCAGGGAGCTCAGATGAAGTACTTGGCGCAGCAAAAGACAGCAAGAGTATAGACATCAAAAGAGAATTTTTTATTTCATATAAAAGTCTATTACATGTCTAAAAGAAAGGCTTTACAAAGGAGAACTTCTACAAAAAGAAAGATCCTAAGACTACAGCCAGGCGCAGCAAGGGCCATGCGCCCCCTGCCAGGCGCATCCTCAGTCAGGCGTATCTCTTCAGCGTCTCAGTCAGGCGTGCCTCTTTCAGGCGCGTATCTTCAGCGTCTCAGTTAGGCGCGTCTCTTTAGCGTCTCAATCAGGCGTATCTATTTTAGCGTCTCAGTTAGGCACATCATCTCGGCCTATGCGCTCCACTTTGACCCGATCACTTGCTTCGGCTAAAGGAGCAGCTTTGGACAAAACCAGATTGGGCAGCCAACCCCACTCTAGCAGGAGAAAGAGCTCTCCAAAGCCCAAGGAAGAGGAGTGCACCGTAATTCCGATCTACGGCTCTTCCGACATAACGGAGACGGGGCTCGAGCATCCCGATCTTTGGATGCAACAGGCACCTTCGGCCTGCCTCAGAACCCCGCGATTCTGACTTTTGGATGTAATAGTCGCCTTCAAGTGCATGAACGAAGACAACTCGTCGCATCTTCACCCTCGGGAACATCTTGTCAACAAAATGTACTTGAGCAAATAAGTTTATTCGAGAAGATGTGAGAGAACGAGAAGCAAACTCTCTCCTTGCTGCTATTTATAGGCCGGGCAAATCAAACCCATGCGCCAAGTGGCAGGCTCTCCGAATCCCATGCAATGAATTTGCATTTATGGTGATGAACTTGACACTTCGAATTCGGCCAAGTCAAAACGGCTATTTAAAGTACTTGAAGAACTCAACAGTCGGACCAATAAAGACGTGTCATACAAACGGATGCGTCGGTCAGATATCGCGCATCGAATAGACGTGCCCGTCAGTACCAAGCGTCCTGTATGGATGCGCCCAACAAAGCACAGATCCATGCGTCCCAATCAACATGGACCCGTATGCCCAGTGGGGTACAAATTGATGCGTCATCCCATCAAGCAGTTAATGTCAAAGTAACAGAGTTGGCAGTACGTCCCCCGAGGACTGAACAGTTGGCTACTTTTGCAGAAAATGAAGCATCGCTGACGTCAGCATCGTCATTTCTTTCCTCAGACGATTACAACCTATATGGTCGACCAACCACTCGCATGCGCCACAGCAGCCATGCGCCTGAAGATTCGCATACGCCTCAAAAGCCGTACGCCCAGACTGGTTCGTAACTCCTGAAGGTTGCGAGCCAAAGTCTTCTCATGCGCCCAATTCCAGGCGCATCCTATCAGATTACCTTCCACTAAATCCGAGATCTTAGAGCTACGGACATGTGCCACGTGTCCTTTGACTCAATCCAGCCTATGAAGGGGTGCTAATCACCCAAGATCTCAGCAACTGAAAGATCCTCTCCCCTGCTACGTGCCAGCCTATAAATACAGCGTAAATGATTCAAACCACAAATGATGGTGCATCATCCATACGTCTTCTGCAGCTTCAACCACGTGACGTTCCCACGTACAGGCGTATCCTACATATGCGCGCATGAGCAGCCCAACCTGCTGCTTATAAATAGAGGGATCATCTCCTTCTTTCACACACACACAGAGGGATAGACATATACAGCAAAGACAGCTGCAACCAGAGCATCAGAGTTCACTCACAGAGATCGGAGGAGACACTCAACATCTTCTTCCTCTTCGCAAGCTCCAGCATCCAGAGAAAATTAGACCTTCAGAGAACCAAAAATCGTCGTCAGATCATCAACGGAGTCAACGCATTACCGCTCGCTCCATCGACACAGGACCCAGATAAACAAAAGTATACTCCTAGGACCACGTCTAAGTCCTACATTGTAACACTGTTCTGTTTGTAGTTGAAATTACAATCAAAAGATTTTAATGGCAAACAGTGTTCTTGCGGATCTCACCTACTCGTGGGGTCATTAGATTTGGCGTTCGCGGAAAGTTGAGTTTGCGATACGTAGGCCCATTTGCTATCCTCGATAGGGTAGACGATGTTGTTTATCGTTTGTCCCTTCCACCTTCGTTACGAGAGGTGCATGATGTGTTTCATGTATCTCAATTGTGTAGGTATGTATCAGACCCAAGCCATATCCTCGATCATTTTGAGCTGGTTGTTGGTACCAACATGTCTTATGAGGAACAGCCGGTGTCCATTTTGGACCGAAGGAAGAAGATACTCAAGAACCGAACAATTAGCCTTGTCCATGTTGCTTGGGGTCATCACTCCTTAGGAGAGTCAACGTGGGAACGTGAGTATGATATCTGATCACGATATCCGTACCTATTTGACTCACAAGGTATATTTCTTTTCGTGTACCTTGATTGTCTTGATTCCTCATGCTTATCATCCTATGAACAGAATTGCTTGATGTCGTAGATTGATAAACGTAGATATATTACTTGTTATTGATATTGTAAGATGATTGCTTGCTCGCTAAAATTGCTTGTACTTGAATTAGTTTAGCTCCGATGTTTCTATCCTGCTTGGATGTGAAATTCCGAGGACAAAATTTTTCTAAGGAGGGTAGAGATGTCACTCCCCGTTCCCAGAATATGTATTTTAATACGTATACTTCTTGAATGTATTTATTTAATATTTATCATAAATTTGTTCTGTATTTATTTTCTTTAATTTTACGCTAATTATTTTTCTGTATTTTATTTTCTGCTTTAGTTTTGCTCTTAGGTTCGGCTTAGGTTGGTTTATTTCCAGATTTGGTGGTTCATTATGAACCCAACTCCCCACCTACCACATTTTCAATTAAAGTCACAATCCCTTTCTCTCTCTTCATTACTTTTCCTTCTCATTTGCTCTTTTTCTTCCTCATAACTCTCTCCACCTACCAAACCTATAGGCAAGTACATCTTGCTTTCACATGAGAACCCATTTTTATGGTTCATTATGTTGGGAAAAAAATGCGGAAACCTTTTTCTAAACCGGAGAGTACCTGCGAGAGGATCGATCAATACAACGCACGAACCCAAAAACAACCACACAAAATAATCCACGCAGACACAGAGAATTTTTGACGTGGAAAACCCTTGCAGGAAAAACCACGGGACGATCGGAGTCCAACCCTGAGAAGCCTCCACTAATGGAATAGAAGAATTACACCCTCTACAAACTTTTCCCGATCCAAATCGGATTCCCACAACACTTAGAAGCAAGAACAACGATTACAAGGCTACGAAGAACGAGAACGACGAGTAGAGATTACCCGAACGTGATTTTCCTCCGAAAAAGACCTTCAATCCTCCGTCTTCTCTCCCAAAGTTGTAATGGCACTCTTGCCTCCTTCCTCTCTCTCCTCTCGTTGTGTGCTACAATTGTGTTATGTTACGTACTGATTAGGGTTTGGAAATCCTAACTTAACTCCCTAATTCCGCAACAAACCTGGACCGTTAGATTAGATCCAATGGTAAAAAATTACCCCAAATTTCTGCTCAGCCCCGACGACACAGAGTTCGGCCAGAACTCTGTGTCGGGCAAACAGAACCTACCAGCAACATTCTGGAACAGCCAGACCGAGTTCGGCCAGAACTCGGCCTGGGACCGAGTTCGGCCCGAACTCGATGGCTCCAGTCCAGAACCTTCTTTCGGATAGCAGCAGCAGCAGCAACTCCTCGTTCCCTACTTCCCGAGCTTCTTCGACATCGAACGGCGCTTGTCGCACTCTGGGATCTTCTCCACATAGGTTGGGAACCCCACCCACTCCAACAAATCTCTCCCTTCACAACTATGGGGAGGATATCGTCATCCCGACGATCTGCCTGCAGTACTCAAACTTCCCCCTTGGTAGAATCTTCGTGAACATATCAGCTCCGTTGTCATCTGTATGAACCTTTTCAAGCTCCGCGTCCTTCTTCTCAACCACATCCCGTATCCAATGATATCGAGTCTCGATGTGTTTGGATCGATTATAAAACGTCTGATTCTTCACAGGGTGTATAGCGTTCTGACTGTCGTAAAGCAAAGTATACTGCTCTTGCTTCAGTCCTATTTCCTGCAGCAGCTTCTTTATCCACAGCAGCTCCTTGTAAGCCTCCGTCGCTGCAATGTACTCTGCCTCTGTCGTCGACAAGGCAACACACTTCTGCAACCGCGACTGCCACGACACCGTTTCTCCCGCAAACATCATCACGTAGCCCTAAGTCGATCGTCTCGTGTCTACATCTCCAGCCATATCAACGTCGGTATACCCAACCAGCTTCGGCTCGTCACCACCAAAGGAAAGTCTCTAACCAGCAGTGCCCTGAAGATATCGTAGAATCCACATGACCGCACTCCAATGTACCCTTCCAGGATTTGAAAGATACCTGCTAATCGTACCAACTGCATGAACAATATCTGGCCTCGTACACACCATAGCATACATAAGGCTTCCCACAGCTGAGGCATATGGAACCCGCTCCATATCTTCCTTTTCGTCCCTGGTAGATGGACACTGCTCCTCAGTGAGCTTAAAGTGAGCCGCAAGGGGACAACTCACTTTCTTCGACCCGTCCATCCCGAAACGCTGAAGTACCCGATAAATGTACTTCTTTTGGGACAAGTGTAGCAGCTTGGACTCTCTCTCTCGACTGATCTCTATCCCAAGAATAGTCTTCACTGCGCACAAATCCTTTATAGAGAAGGCCGCGCCCAGTTGGCGCTTCAGCTTCGCTATCCTAGTGGCATTTCGACCCACTAATAGCATCAACATAGAGCAATAAAATAATGAAATCATCATCGGCAAAGTACCTCACAAATGCACAATGGTCCGACGTCGTCCGTGCATAACCATGCTCTCCCATAAAAGACTCGAACTTTCTGTACCACTGCCTTGGAGCCTGCTTTAGACCATACAAGCTCTTCCTCAACCGGCAGACCAAATGTGTCTTGTCCTTCTCACAGAATCCCTCTGGCTGCTCCATGTACAACTCCTCCTCAAGATCACTGTGGAGGAATGTCGTCTTCACGTCCATCTGCTCGACCTCCAAGTCGAGACTGGCTGCTAATGCTAGCACTACCCGAATAGACGAATGCTTGACGACAGACGAAAAGATCTCATCATAATCCACGCCTTTCCGCTGACCGTAGCCTTTAACTACCAGCCTCGCTTTGTATCGAGGGCGAGTAGCATCATCCGTCTGCTTCACTCTAAACACCCATCGATTCTTCAAAGCCTTCTTGCCCTTTGGCAATCGTACCAGCTCATAAGTAGAATTAGTGTGCAAGGAACTCATCTCCTCCTGTATGGCCTCCATCCACTCCTGCCTGTGTTCGTCTTCCATAGCCTCTGCAAAGCTTTCGGGCTCTCTTCCGTCAGTCAATAGCACATACTCATCCGGTGAGTATCTCGTAGATGGTCGACGATCTCTGTCGCTCCTTCTCAGTAGAGCCACTGGTGCTGGCTGTATACCGACAGCCTCCTCTCCTTCAGGAACTGCCTCTCCGGCATGCTCATCCTCCTGAGGGACACCCTGACCACCATCAGCAGGCTGATGATCAAGGTTGGAAGCAACTCCATGTACTGGCTCTCCCATAACTGGATCCTCTGCGATGTCCTCTGAAAACTGCTCGAAGCGAAATAACTCTAACTCAGGCAATTCCTCAGCCTCAGAAGGCGTCTCGAAATCCTGAGTGTTGGTCATGGTCTGATCCTCGACGAACACCACGTCCCTGCTTCTGTAGAGCTTTCTTCCTACCGGGTCGTAGAGTCTATAGCCAAACTCATCCCGACCATAGCTGACAAAGACGCATCGCCTCGTCTTTGGCTCAAGTTTGGTCCTCTCGTCCTTCGGTACATGCACGAAGGCCTTATAGCCAAACACTCGCAGGTGATTGTATGACGGCTCTTTGTCATACCATACTTTGTCAGGTACATCATCATGCAAAGGAGCACTAGAAGACAAATTAATAACATAAGCAGCTATGAGAAGAGCTTCACCCCCAATAACTGCCCGGCAAGTTTGCTTCTGACAGCAAATACCGCACCCTCTCCATCAGTGTCCTGTTCATGCGCTCCGCTACACCATTGAGCTGAGGTGTCTTGGGCGGAGTCTTCTGGTGTCGTATCCTTTGCTCTCTACAATACGCATCAAAGGGACCGATGTATTCGCCGCCATTGTCAGACCGAACACACAATAACCTCTTGACCGTCTCTCTTTCAACAGAGGCCTGAAACTCCTTGAAAGTAGGCAGCACCTGATCCTTGGTCTTTAAGACATAGACCCAAACCTTCCTGGAACAGTCATCAATAAAGGTTACAAAGTAAGAAGCACCACCAATAGATTTTACCTTCATAGGACCGCAGACATCCGAGTGAATCATCTCGAGCAACGCCGGCTTCCTTGAACTTGGGTGACTTTGGAAAGATACCCTATTTTGCTTTCCAGCTAAACAGTGCGTGCACTTCTCCAACTTTGTAGACTTGAGCCCTGGAATCACCTTCCTGTTCACCAAGTAGCTCATCCCCTTCTCGCTGATATGGCCGAGCCGCCTGTGCCACAACTCGGTAGACGCATCACTGACTGCGTTCACCTCCTGTGCCCCCTGTGCGCTCCCCTCTATATAGTAGAGACCGGACTTCTTGCTTCCTCTGGCAATCACCATCGAACCTCTGGAAAGCTTCCACTGACTGTTCCCGAAGAGACTGAAGAATCCCTCGTCATCCAACCTTCCAACCGACACCAGGTTGAAACGGATATCAGGGACATGACGAACATCCTTGAGAACAAGAACCGCACCCGTCTTCGTTCTAAAATGCACATCTCCAACGGCAACCGCCTTCGACACATCTACATTGCCCATCTTCAACACTCCACAGTCGCCTGTTGTGTAAGTGGCAAATAGTGCCCTGTTGTGAGATACATGTGCTGAAGCCCCTGAGTCCACCAGCCAAGAATTGTCATCGCAGGCGAGGTTAGTAATGACCTCATCACCTACGACGATCATATCGCCTCCATGCATCGAGGCCGCCGCTGTAGTGTTCTCTTCTTGCTTCCCCTTGTTGCCCTTCTTCTCTCTCTTCCAAGCGAAACAGTTCCGCTTGATGTGGCCCTTCTTACCACAATGGTAACACTCTGAGTCCTCGTAACGACCCTTGGACTTTCCCCTGCTCTTGTCTCTGCCACTACCTGGACCCCTGCTTTTGCCCCTTCTGCGGCTCTCTGAAACCAATGCCTCTGAGTGATGGGATGTAGATGAAGTGCCCTGAGAATGTCTTCGCATCTCTTTATTCAGCACCCCGCTCTTGGCAAACTCCAGACTGACCACGCCCTCTGGAGCAGAAGCGATCATAGATACCCGTACGGTCTCCCACGAGTCTGGCAATGTACACAGCAGCCATAGTCCCTGAACTTCGTCGTCGAACTTGACTTCCATAGAAGATAGCTGGTCAACCACGCCCTGAAAATCACTCAAGTGATCCGTAATAGACTCCCCATCTTTGTACCGCAGACCTATCACCGTCCGGATCAGGAACAACTTGTTTACCCCGGTCTTCTTCGCGTACAGAGATTCCAGCTTATCCCATAACGTCTTCGCGTGCTCAATATTGGCAACGTGGTTGTACACATTCTCGTCAACAAACTGCCTGATGTATCTGCACACCTGTATATGCTCAAATTTCCAGTCCACCTCGGATTTATCACTGGGCTTCTCGGATGCAAATACGGGCAGATGCAGCTTCTTGACAAACAGCAAATCTTTTATCTTGCTCCGCCAATAGTGATAGTTGGTGCCGTTCAGATTCACCATGTGCGTCGGCTTCGCGTCTATCTCTCCTTTCTAGTTTCTGTCAACTCCTGACACCCTTCTGAATTCCAGAACCTGGCTCTGATACCACTCTGTTGGAAAAGAAACGCGGAAACCTTTCTTCAAACCGGAGAGTACCTGTGAGACGACCGAGCAATACAACGTACGAACCCAAAAACAACCACACAAAACAATCCACGCAGACACAGAGAATTTTTGACGTGGAAAACCCTTACGGGAAAAACCACGGGACGATCGGAGTCCAACCCTGAGAAGCCTCCACTAATGGAATGGAAGAATTACACCCTCTACAAACTTCTCCCGATCCAAATCGGATCCCCACAACACTTAGAAGCAAGAACAATGATTACAAGGCTACGAAGAACGAGAACGACGAGTAGAGATTACCCGAACGCGATTCTCCTCCGAAAAAGACCTTCAATCCTCCGTCTTCTCTCCCAAAGTTGCAATGGCACTCTTGCCTCCTTCCTCTCTCTCCTCTCGTTGTGTGCTACAATTGTGTTACGTACTGATTAGGGTTTGGAAATCTCAACTTAACTCCCTAATCCCGCAACAAACCTGGACCGTTAGATTAGATCCAATGGTGAAAAATTATCCCAAATTTCCGCTCAGCCCCGACGACACAGAGTTCGGCCAGAACTCTGTGTCGGGCAAACAGAACCTACCAGCAACATTCTGGAACAGCCAGACCGAGTTCGGCCAGAACTCGTCCTGGGACCGAGTTCGGCCCGAACTCGGTGGCTCCAGTCCAGAACCTCCTTTCGGATAGCAGCAGCAGCAGTAACTCCTCGTTGCCTACTTTTCGAGCTTCTTCGACATCGAACGGCGCTCGTCGCACTCCGGGAGCTTCTCCACATAGGTTGGGAACCCCACCCACTCCAACACATTAATCTTCCTCTCATAATTCTAAGATAGCTTAGAACTTGGCATTTTGCATTTTGAAGTCTTATTTTTAGTAGATCTAGAAATTACCATTTTTCGGATTTCATGGGTTTTGATCTATCAACTTCCTTATTTTCAAGTTTTGTTCATCCCAGATTGTTGAGATTGGGTCATACGCCATTCTGACCCATGGAAGTTCCATTTTTGCTTGGAATGAAGGTTCCATGGAATTTGGAGTTCGGGAGGAGTTTTACGCTCACGTTATACGTGCCCGCATAAGTATTAAATTTTACGCCGACGTTTTTACGTGCCCGCGTAATATCAAGCTCTATGCCCACGATCATTCGTGTCTGCGTGAATCTGTTTTACGTAAGTCGACTTGGCTTGGCGTATTACTCCTTTACGTGTATTCATTCGTACGTAAACTTGACTCTTTACGCGTGCAACTTTTACGCGTGGCTCGACCCTTTACGCATACAATATTTTACATGTAACTCGACTCTTTACGCGTGCAGTGTTTCATGCGTAAATCTATTCTTTTATGCGTATAAGTCATACGCGTAACCCTGTTCTTTACGCGTAGCTCTGTTTTATGCGTACTTCTTGGCTCGGCGTAAGACGAGTTTTTACGCGCAACTTTGTTCCTTTATTTGAGCGTACTTCCTTTACGCATATTCATCCATGCGTAAACTTTGACCCTTACGCGTACGAATTTATGCGTAACGTTACTTCTTTATGCGTACTTTCTTTACGTGCGTATTTGCCCTAGCCTAAGGCTTTAGCGTAGACTAGTCATGGTATAGATTAGCCTTGGCATAATCCAACCTTGGTGTTCCTATTGCTCTATCCTTTATTTACTTTATGTCGGCATGGCATCTCTTATTTATCCTTACGCCTTTTTGCATGAACTCGATAAAATCATGATATGTTAATATTTAATACATATTGTGGTGTGGAATGTCCCCTGTATTTCGATTGGTTTATGGATACCCAGTATGACTGGAACTTAACCCTGAGAGTTATAGACTCGACCATACTAAATACTAGTTTGACTTTCATGCCTTGGCACGAATTGACATTGATTGTTACCTTGACTAAATGATTGATCATGCGTTCCTAGTTGGAACTAAAGAGACTGGCTAGCCGTCTTACTGAAACTGAATGAGACACGTTCATTTTAACTATAAACCATTGCAATCGACTAGCCGATCCCGAACATTGGCATATGGACACGTGCAAGCTTCAACTGATTTTTCTATAAAAGCAGCATGTGTACTTTACAGTCAAGGTATGATTATTCCGTGGTTAGGTTTGACCTATAACCTAACCGCACGGGCATCATTGTAGAGTTGTGCATATCGTACTCTATACGAAAGTACTCATTCTGAATGACCATGATCCACGACATATGATTTCAATTAACATAGGGACTACTAAGTTAAATAAAATAATGATTGCATGGAGAGAATGGATTCCCGAGTTCTTACATGGCATCCATCCTTGGGGCAATTAGTGCCCCGACATGCCGGCTGGTTCCCACAGATACTGTAAATCCGCCACACGGGCAGGGAGCGGTATCTGCTTATATTTATTTACTGTATACTGATGACGGGCGTCCCGCTGGGACTCGTCTAATTCCTGATTGGCGCAATTGATTATTGGGTAGACTAGCCTTGCTTGTGCATAGTAAGAACTGAGGAATCCTTAATGCATATTTCCAAGATAACTTAAAACTCACAGTTAGCAAGCCGTAGTAGTTGTATTACCGTTAAATTGATTTGTTTGCGTATTGTACCTACTCTGTTAACTACTAAGATGATCAGAATATCAGGACATGACGGGTCAACTTCTGTCCTTGTTTGGTTGGAAAGTTGGTTTGAAGTGTCGTGATGTTGTGTGAATCCCAGTAGCAAGCGGAGACTTATTATTATATTCTTAACTCTAACCACTGGTTTTAGTTCTCATGTCGTGCTTCCTTGTGGTACTTGCTATTAGAGGTCTAACCTCTCTGGTTTTTCATGGCCAGATTTGGAGCCAGTTTCCGAGGACTCAGCTTACTTCTACCTCCAAGATGGTCAATACTAGAGGGATGATCGCAGGAGGACACGAGTGGGTTTCTTGCTTCCCCGCTCGTTTTGCTACTTACTTTATATTTTATCGCTTGGCACCGACATGTTAGTCAAATTATCTTATACTTACATTTACATAATTGTAACTAAGTCAGACTGCTGCTGATAACAATTGTGTATACCTTGCTATATCATCTGGCTATGTTTTGTAAAGCCAGATCTCAAGAATATATTGACTGAGCGTTTGGGACGCCTTACAGATTTATCTTATATGTTCTCTATTATTGCTTCTTGTTTGAATGATTGAGACAATAGATATTGAGTGACCATAGTGAGACTTTCATGTAGTATGCACCCCTCGTCTTTTAGACAGTATTGATCGTATTATACGGTATTCATCTACTCGTAATACGTAGCTGGCTGAGTCATTCTCCAGCTCTCCGGTATTATGGTTCTGGGGCGTGACAACAATTCTTACCAAAATGTTACTTAGCAAAAGTACATTTCGATTTTGTATCTCATTTTTTTGTGATAGGAAACACACATTAAACGAGAATAAAGTTAAGCAGGAGATTCCGTCTTAGCAGAATAAAATGTCAAACTAGAATTTGTGTGCCTAAGGCAACACTTTCAAGGATTTCAGGGTTATGTTTACAATAGAAAATTTGATAAAATTAGGGACTAGGATTTAACCATTTCAATTTTCCAAAATGGCTAACTCTGGAATTTCTCAAAAATTTCGGCAGAGTCGTATTTGTATTCGTTGATTCCGAAAATTTTCAATGGACAAATATAATAATAAATGGGTACGCCGACCCCTTCGGTGGAGCAACCCTCGAACACCGGAAACTCACGCAAGCATTGTATATAAAATATGATTAAATACAGACTTTCTTACCTTAGCAAGTAAATAAGCAAGTGATAAAAAAATTTTGAGTTATTTGCAACTTGCTAAATACTACCTAAGTTCAAAAACAAAATTATTAGTAGCACAACGATATTAAAACCTTACTTCCAAATCACATACAAAATAATTTTATAAAATTTTTATTATTGTCATGTTATAAATTTTATACAAAATTAGATCTAAATATTAAACTTAACTCATACTTGATACACATCATAATTTAGCTTCTTGAGGGTGCGAAAAGAAATTTAAAAATTGAAACTTAGTAGGTGTAGGGTTACCTTAACATGTAGGTACATATAATCATCCATATTAGGTACATAATCATGTCAAATTATGTTAATTTGATATATTTTAAAGTATGGACAGAAATGATGTTTATAATAAAACAAAAGTTATTGATCCTACACCTTCAAAACTAACCGGATGTGTACATATCATACTAGAGATATATCTATATGTAAAAAAAAATTGAATTTAAACAAGTATAGGGATTTTGCCCATAAGTGGTACCAAAATTTAATTTAAGTTTTCATGAAAATATAATTCACGTGTTGTGTCCATAAACTATATCATGATATATAGGTGTCCATGTATGTATACGACTCATAGGTTGTGTCCACACATCTTCATATATATATATATATATATATATATATATATATATATAACTTGAATCAAAGTGTTCATTTATTTGTATCGTACATATTGTGTCCCAAATTATGTGTATATACGTTTATTGCGTCCATGTGTCACGACCCACACCCACCGTGAGGGTACGAGTACGTAACAGCGCCCAGCCTACGCCGCAGTGTCGACGGTAGAACGCTGTTCTAGGTCATGAACTATAACAATATAACATGAAATATACTCTCCGAAGGAGGCCAACACAGAGGTACAACTCAATCACAATCGAAGGTAGAATGTAGTATGATGGAAATAGATAAGAAATCCTCAACTGAGGTACAGCAGAAAGAAATAACGAAGTCTCAACATCTCTAAAATATACAACTCTAAAAATAAAGACAACAGCTAAACATGAAAAGAAGAAACAGTCTAAGCTATCTACACTATACAAGGTATCATCCTGAGCAGCTGCCTGAACCTCCCCAGGGGTCCAGGTCGCGAGTGTCAACTAGGCAAGCTCCAAGTAAGGGTGCAGGGTTCCTCATCATCCTCTGTAAAATTTTCAACAGGTCCAGTCAGGACGGGAGCGAGCACAAAACATCTCACGCAGTTCATATCATGTTAGGAAATATAAAGCATACAATAGAGTAAGGTACATGAAACGCTGAAAGAAGAATGTATATGAAAGAAAACAGTAGAGGTTTCATAACAGGAAATATCTATATATGATAAGTAAGAACTGTAAGCCTACTGTGATTTAGAGTACAATATGGTTATGTAAACGGTCTAGGAAAATACAATGGTAACTCCATTGTACGTGGGTGTACAATAGACACATACAATAGTTATACAATATTGTACAATAGGATTTGATTACATAACCAATTCTACTCTCCCTCCCCAAATTAATACACAAGGATCTACTCCAGTTACGTTATCTTGTACAATAATGTACAATGTTATACAATGGATGTACAATATTATACAATAGATGTACAATATTATACAATGGATGTACAATATTATACAATAGATATACAATGTTATACAATGGATGTACAATATTATACAATAGATGTACAATATAATACAATAGTTGTACAATGTTATACAATAGTGTACAATGGTCTATCCCTGGGACTCATGTGATACTGAGAGTACAATATGTACAAGGAGTATACAAGGATATGGGTATTCAATAAATACAATATGTAAGTGAAATGCACATCATAATATGTATTTATTGAATACAAGGGGATAACATCCCAAAAGAAGATCCGTATAGTACCAATCCGTGATAACAACGTGTCAGCATCAAGTACAGTCATCTAGAGTAAGAATGTAAATCCAGACAAGTATGAAACGGTCAGAGAATGTACTCGCCTGATAGCCTGAGTGTCTGAAGAGAATATACTGTCCGAGGAGTGGTGTCTGGCTCCTAATCAGAACAGCACAAGTCACAACAAGTCCAAAATGGTAAGATGAAGTCCTACTATGCATTCTACATGATTCTAGGTCAATCTAGGCCAAAGTCAACTCTTGATCAACTCTGGTCAACCCTAGAAGTCAAACTAGGTCAAACAAGTCCACACTAGGTCAAACTAGTCTACACTAGTCTAGCAAGTCTATTCTAGGTCTAACAAGGCTGTACAAGCTCAATCTAGGCTCATTAGCCAAACAGACTCACATACAGGCCATAGGCTATATCATGCCTATAGGCCATCACTAACACATTCACAAGTCAAATCTAAATCTAAAACCTAACACTCTAGATATATTTATGAAACTAACCATACACACATATATATGAAATACATATATAAAGTTCACACATAAGTTATACATATATGATACTTATATATATGTGCTAACATGACCTATACACCCATGTAGGTATCCATACTAGATACCCAAATATGATACACAAACTTATTATATATATATACACATATTACATTATATGTATATACACTACAATAGGAGTAGGTTATAGAGAGGGGGAAAACTCAAGTGTTCATGTGTATGTGTGTGTGTGTATTAGTGATAGAGTGATCTGTGAGAGTGTCCATGTGTGTGTGAAACAGTGAGTGAACTGTGAGAGGGGTTGTCCCTGAGTGATAGGGAGCTGGTGTGTGTGCGTGTGGTGTCTACATGTGTGTGTGGATATGTGTGAGAACAAGATTGCAATGTGTGTGTGTAATGTGAGTGATGAGCAATTTGTGTGCCAATGTATTATAGTGTAGCAGGAAAAATAAGTGCTAGAGTGTACAGGCAGGTGGAGGAAAGGGAGTCATGCATAAACAGCTAATGAAACTGGTTCAGTTTTCATTAAGTGAACAAATCCTCAGATTTCAACCTACAGACCCAACATTCTCAGATTCTATAGGAAACATCCCTTGGTTCATAACAAGACACAAAAATCAGTTCTCAACAGTTCAGCCTATACTAAAATCCAGATTCCTACTTACCAAAGAATCCCAACAAATATTTAATCAGTCCAATGCAAAGAAATAGGAAAAAAAACCTCAATTTAAAATCAGGAAACTGATTTTAGTTCGGTTTACACATTCCTAGCCCAGTTTTGAAATCAAAAACCCACCAAATCAACACAAAATTGACACATACATAGATCACATATAGATAAACTATATTAGGTATTAAAACATGCAGTAACAGTAATTAAATGGGCTAAAACGATTGGCAAAGTTCACATTTGTAAACTGGAAAAATTAGGAATCAGTACACAGTTTCAGAAATTTGTAGATTGATAAATACCTAATGAAAAATCATTAAAAATCAAAACAAAGAGTTGGTAATGAAAACATACAACGCATACATGCCATATGAGGTGTTTGTATCCAAACAAAAGGACACAAACGTGTCCAAATGACCCAGGACACGAAACAGTGCACACAGGCACTGTTTCAGTGCACTGTATCGTGCACGTGTGCACGCGTGTCGTACACACGACACAGGCCAAACTAGGCCTCGTGCTCGCAATTCTAGGTTCGCCCAGGGTCTAGCTAAGTGTCCAATACCCTGCACCGTGTCCTAGAGTGTCGTGTCCAAAACTACAGAGCCGTATCAGTGCTCGATTTCACTAGCGCACTGCACAGGCATTTCCTCGTGCGTCGAGGATTTCTTCCTCGATACGCCACGTGGGCCCACGAAACTTGACACGTGGCATGTCAGTCACTGCCCCAAGAGGCGTGTCAAGTTTTGTGTCAAGTCATTACGTGTCGTGTCCACTACAGCCCCCGAGTTAGCAGGGGAGCACTGTAGCGTGCGCGCGCGGGTGTACGGCGCGTGTCCACGCGTCGATTTCGACACAAACCGACACTAACACCACCACAAAAGAATAGAAATCAATAAGCAATAACAATATCTAAATTTCTATTCAAAAACTTTGTTTAAAAGAGATCGAAATGCCCTTTGAGGCATTTCAACAAACACCTAGGAATAGCTCCTGACACGTGTCCAAACGGACACGAAACTGATGCAATCCGACACGAAACCAATGCAGACACTTAGGGGACTCCTAGGGCTTCCTAAATATGAAAACAAATCAAAATTTCATGGAGAAATGGAGAAGTTACCTATTCTTGAACTTTCTATAAAAACCCCCTTCTAGAGCTCTTCTCCTTGATGTCCCAATCCAATCAAATCACAACCAACTGAAATGAAACTTTAATGACAGTAAGAATAGGTGTATTAGAAACTATTGGAAGAGATTTGAATAAAGAAGGAAGAGGAATAGAAATCTAGAAATTAATTGAAATAGGAAACAAACCTTTCTTAAACTTTGAGCTTTCCTAAGAAAGAGGCAACCCTAAAATTAGGAGAGTACTTATAGGGTGATGTTCCCAATGTAGATAGGGTGGCTGGCCACAATGTCTAGGAATTAGGGTTTTGGAATTTGTCTTGGGCTTTGGGCCAACTTACAAGGCTATGGTTTGATTTGATTAATAAAGGTTCTAAATCATAAGTCATGACTTATGACTTTCTAATTCCTAATGCTAACTAGAGTCTAATGACCAAACCAAGGATTAGCTTAGGCTAGACTAGAATCATATAACCTAACCAAGTCCATACTAACTAGGGTTAGCCTCTAGGTTGGTCTACAAGGGTCAACACTAGTCAAAGTCAACCTAGTCTAAACAATTCCAAAATAATTCCTAAAAATTTCCATAAATTCAAATAAATTCTAATAAATTTAAATTACCCTAAAATTGTCAAAAATACCCTAATCACATAGCTAGGCTCTAGGGTAGGCAGTCTCTACTGTTCACTAGCAAAACACCAAAAATCACAAGTCATGAATTTAAATAGTTTAAAAATAATTAAAAATTACTAAAAATCATAATATGAAATAAATATCCTTAAATAATAATTATAATTAAAAAATTTCAAAATTACCCTCATCTGGAAAACTGAGTGCTACAATCCTACCCACCTTATAAAAAATTTATCCTCGAAATTAAGATGATCGCACCCCTTCTAGGTCACACATAGACAAGGGTCAATCACTAGTCAATTTTCTCAGCATCCTAGTACTTGATCATCAGTTGGTCAACTTCCTGGGATTTTACCTATGCTAGCTACTTAGTGTTGGCAACTAGAGATTAGCAAAAGAAAACTCGATAATATGCTAGCTCTAACTTCCCAATCCTATCAAGTCACCCATAACTAATTACCCACAAGCTAAGCACACCAACCCCAAATACCACATATATATATATATATGCTCAAGAACAATAACCCATCACATATATCCTAAGTATATCATCTATATATATAGACCTCTTAGTCTTAGGTGAAACTACAACCATGCTCAAGGGCAGGCTCTGGTCACTGGGTGCCTTACTGGAAAGGTAAAGGAAAACTATAATAAATCATCAAGGTTGTATGGCATACTACATCCTATATGTAACTGGTTGGTATCATAATAACAGGGAATTATCTGCAATGGGTTACTATTCTAGCACCAATGCTAACTATCACCTCTAGGGTACAGACACTCTACAAGTCACAATATTTATATACTATGAAGGAACTACCTATGAACAAGCTCTACAAACTAAATATCCCTACTCCTAAGTCATTTATAACAATAAAAAGGGTATGATATTTTAAACCTTCTCAAGATACAATCTGCTAATCATATGCGTCTGCCCAAAATCATGTTGTCTAGAGTCTTCATCATGCTAGTGAGCAAGGCTACAATAATCACAGAGTCCTTGACTAAGGTACGTACCTCTAGGTTCATGGTATTTAAAAATTTTATATTGCCGTATGCGACGGCAAAAATCTTAAATTCCCATACCCAAGAAATACATCCGAAATCTGACTATATGTCCTCGCTATGCCAACTAACACGACTATCGAAGATTCTAGATCCCATGATTTAGGTGACCTAGCCCATATGATTTTTGAAAAAAACAACATAACAAAAGATCAACATGACAAAATAAATTAATCAGCAAGGAACAGATGGAATCGGATTTCAAGGGAGTTATAAAAAGACAATTTCGGGAATGGAATTGAGAAGAAAGAAACTTGCAACAAGATCTCCAATGGTCTGTACATCCTTGACTGTCCTGACGATAGCTCGCCCTGCTAGTTTCCCCTGGTCTGCTGCTGATGCTGCATGAATCACCGCTGCTGAGAGAAATCAGAAATGACGGAAGAAAATCTCTGTACAGATAGAGGTGCACCTCCAATGTAGCAGAAATGCCAACCTGAGTCGGCTCAACAGAAACTGCGGTCTCGAGGCCCTGATGAACAGGATGAGAGGTGGCCAGCCTCTCGATAGTATCTCCCGAACCGAAGCGATGAGATCGTGTCTTCATAACCATCATGAAAATAGATCAAACCAAGAAGCAATTACTGAGAATGAAGCAAAAAATCAAGGGAGGACAGTTTATATTCAAGGGAAATCAATAAGCAGCAATTTAGATAAAAGGAATCTGATTAAGAGTTTTTCCTAATGTGATTGAGTACCTCAAAAAAATATCCTAATCCTACTGCAGGCTGTAGTGATACTCTAGTTCGAATACCACTACATAAACTCGACCTGCATGGGCCACCACTAAAAACGTACGACCCGCACCCACCGTGAGGGTACGAGTACGTAACAGCGCCCAGCCTACGCCGCAGTGTCGACGGTAGAACGTTGTTCTAGGTCATAAACTATAACAACATAACATGAAATATACTCTCCAAAGGAGGCCAACACAGAGGTACAACTCAATCACAATCGAAGGTAGAATGTAGTATGATGAAAATAGATAAAAAATCCTCAACTGAGGTACAGCAGAAAGAAATAACGAAGTCTCAACATCTCTAAAATATACAACTCTAAAAATAAAGACAACAGCTAAACATGAAAAGAAGGAACAGTCTAAGCTATCTACACTATACAAGGTATCATCCTGAACAGCTGCCTGAACCTCCCCAGGGGTCCAGGTCGCGAGTGTCAACTAGGCAAGCTCTAAGTAAGGGTACAGGGTTCCTCATCATCCTTTGTAAAATTTTCAACAGGTCCAGTCAGGACGGGAGCGAGCACAAAACATCTCACGCAGTTCATATCATGTTAGGAAATATAAAGCATGCAATAGAGTAAGGTACATGAAACGCTGAAAGAAGAATGTATATGAAAGAAAACAGTAGAGGTTTGATAACAGGAAATATCTATATATGATAAGTAAGAACTGTAAGCCTGCTGTGATTTAGAGTACAATATGGTTATGTAAACGGTCTAGAAAAATGCAATGATAACTCCATTGTACGTGGGTGTACAATAGACATATACAATAGTTATACAATATTGTACAATAGGATTTGATTACATAACCAATTCTACTCTCCCTCCCCAAATCAATACACAAGGATCTACTCCAGTTACGTTATCTTGTACAATAGTGTACAATGTTATACAATGGATGTACAATATTATACAATAGATGTATAATATTATACAATAGATGTACAATATTATACAATAGATGTACAATATTATACAATAGTTGTACAATGTTATACAATAGTGTACAATGGTCTATCCCTGGGACTCTGTGATACTGAGAGTACAATATGCACAAGGAGTATACAAGGATATGGGTATTCAATAAATACAATATATAAGTGAAACGCACATCATAATATGTATTTATTGAATACAAGGGGATAACATCCCAAAAGAAGATCCGTATAGTACCAATCCGTGATAACAACGTGTCAGCATCAAGTACAGTCATCTAGAGTAAGAATGTAAATCCAGACAAGTATGAAACGGTCAGAGAATGTACTCGCCTGATAGCATGAGTGTCTGAAGAGAATATACTGTCCGAGGAGTGGTGTCTGGCTCCTAATCAGAACAGCACAAGTCACAACAAGTCCAAAATAGTAAGATGAAGTCCTACTATGCATTCTACATGATTCTAGGTCAATCTAGGCCAAAGTCAACTCTTGATCAACTCTGGTCAACCCTAGAAGTCAAACTAGGTCAAACAAGTCCACACTAGGTCAAACTAGTCTACACTAGTCTAGCAAGTCTATTCTAGGTCTAACAAGGCTGTACAAGCTCAATCTAGGCTCATTAGCCAAACAGACTCACATACAGGCCATAGGCTATATCATGCCTATAGGCCATCACTAACACATTCACAAGTCAAATCTAAATCTAAAACCTAACACTCTAGATATATTTATGAAACTAACCATACACACATATATATGAAATACATATATAAAGTTCGCACACAAGTTATACATATATGATACTTATATATATGTGCTAACATGACCTATACACCCATGTAGGTATCCATACTAGATACCCAAATATGATACACAAACTTATTATATATATATACACATATTATATTATATGTATATACACTACAATAGGAGTAGGTTATAGAGAGGGGGAAAACTCAAGTGTTCATGTGTATGTGTGTGTGTGTATTAGTGATAGAGTGATCTGTGAGAGTGTCCATGTGTGTGTGAAACAGTGAGTGAACTGTGAGAGGGGCTGTCCCTGAGTGATAGGGAGCTGGTGTGTGTGCGTGTGGTGTCTACATGTGTGTGTGGATGTGTGTGAGAACAAGATTGCAATGTGTGTGTGTAATGTGGGTGATGAGCAATTTGTGTGCCAATGTATTATAGTGTAGCAGGAAAAATAAGTGCTAGAGTGTACAGGCAGGTGGAGGAAAGGGAGTCATGCATAAATAGCTAATGAAACTGGTTCAGTTTTCATTCAGTGAACAAATCCTCAGATTTCAACCTACAGACCCAACATTCTCAGATTCCATAGGAAACATCCCTTGGTTCATAACAAGACACAAAAATCAGTTCTCAACAGTTCAGCCTATACTAAAATCCAGATTCCTACTTACCAAAGAATCCCAACAAATATTTAATCAGTCCAATGCAAAGAAATAGGAAAAAAAAAACTCAATTTAAAATCAGGAAACTGATTTTAGTTCGGTTTACACATTCCTAGCCCAGTTTTGAAATCAAAAACCCACCAAATCAACACAAAATTGACACATACATAGATCACATATAGATAAACTATATTAGGTATTAAAACATGCAGTAACAGTAATTAAATGGGCTAAAACGATTGGCAAAGTTCACATTTGTAAACTGGAAAAATTAGGAATCAGTACACAGTTTCAGAAATTTGTAGATTGATAAATACCTAATGAAAAATCATTAAAAATCAAAACAAAGAGTTGGAAATGAAAACATACAATGCATACATGCCATATGAGGTGTTTGTATCCAAACAAAAGGACACAAACGTGTCCAAATGACCCAGGACACGAAACAGTGCACACAGGCACTGTTTCAGTGCACTGTATCGTGCACGTGTGCACGCGTGTCGTACACACGACACAGGCCAAACTAGGCCTCGTGCTCGCAATCCTAGGTTCGCCCAGGGTCTAGCTAAGTGTCCAATACCCTGCACCGTGTCCTAGAGTGTCGTGTCCAAAACTACAGAGCCGTATCAGTGCTCGATTTCACTAGCGCACTGCATAGGCATTTCCTCGTGCGTCGAGGATTTCTTCCTCGATACGCCACGTGGGCCCACGAAACTTGACACGTGGCGTGTCAGTCACTGCCCCAAGAGGCGTGTCAAGTTTTGTGTCAAGTCATTACGTGTCGTGTCCACTACAGCCCCCGAGTTAGTAGGGGAGCACTATAGCGTGCGCGCGCGGGTGTGCGGCGCGTGTCCACGCGGCGATTTCGACACAAATCGACACTAACACCACCACAAAAGAATAGAAATCAATAAGCAATAACAATATCTAAATTTCTATTCAAAAACTTTGTTTAAAAGAGATCAAAATGCCCTTTGAGGCATTTCGACAAACACCTAGGAATAGCTCCTGACACGTGTCCAAACGGACACGAAACTGATGCAATCCGACACGAAACCAATGCAGACACTTAGGGGACTCCTAGGGCTTCCTAAATATGAAAACAAATCAAAATTTCATGGAGAAATGGAGAAGTTACCTATTCTTGAACTTTCTATAAAAACCCCCTTCTAGAGCTCTTCTCCTTGATGTCCCAATCCAATCAAATCACAACCAACTGAAATGAAACTTTAATGACAGTAAGAATAGGTGTATTAGAACCTATTGGAAGAGATTTGAATGAAGAAGGAAGAGGAATAGAAATCTAGAAATTAATTGAAATAGGAAACAAACCTTTCTTAAACTTTGAGCTTTCCTAAGAAAGAGGCAACCCTAAAATTAGGAGAGTACTTATAGGGTGATGTTCCCAATGTAGATAGGGTGGCTGGCCACAATGTCTAGGAATTAGGGTTTTGGAATTTGTCTTGGGCTTTGGGCCAACTTACAAGGCTATGGTTTGATTTGATTAATAAAGGTTCTAAATCATAAGTCATGACTTATGACTTTCTAATTCCTAATGCTAACTAGAGTCTAATGACCAAACCAAGGATTAGCTTAGGCTAGACTAGAATCATATAACCTAACCAAGTCCATACTAACTAGGGTTAGCCTCTAGGTTGGTCTACAAGGGTCAACACTAGTCAAAGTCAACCTAGTCCAAACAATTCCAAAATAATTCCTAAAAATTCCCATAAATTCAAATAAATTCTAATAAATTTAAATTACCCTAAAATTGTCAAAAATACCCTAATCACATAGCTAGGCTCTAGGGTAGGCAGTCTCTACTGTTCACTAGCAAAACACCAAAAATCACAAGTCATGAATTTAAATAGTTTAAAAATAATTAAAAATTACTAAAAATCATAATATGAAATAAATATCCTTAAATAATAATTATAATTAAAAATTTCAAAATTACCCTCATCTGGAAAACTGAGTGCTACAATCCTACCCACCTTATAAAAATTTTATCCTCGAAATTAAGATGATCGCACCCCTTCTAGGTCACACATAGACAAGGGTCAATCACTAGTCAATTTTCTCAGCATCCTAGTACTTGATCATCAGTTGGTCAACTTCCTGGGATTTTACCTATGCTAGCTACTTAGTGTTGGCAACTAGAGATTAGCAAAAGAAAACTCGATAATATGCTAGCTCTAACTTCCCAATCCTATCAAGTCACCCATAACTAATTACCCACAAGCTAAGCACACCAACCCCAAATACCACATATATATATATATGCTCAAGAACAATAACCCATCACATATATCCTAAGTATATCATCTATATATATAGACCTCTTAGTCTTAGGTGAAAATACAACCATGCTCAAGGGCAGGCTCTGGTCACTGGGTGCCTTACTGGAAAGGTAAAGGAAAACTATAATAAATCATCAAGGTTGTATGGCATACTACATCCTATATGTAACTGGTTGGTATCATAATAACAGGGAATTATCTGCAATGGGTTACTATTCTAGCAACAATGCTAACTATCACCTCTAGGGTACAGACACTCTACAAGTCACAATATTTATATACTATGAAGGAACTACATATGAACAAGCTCTACAAACTAAATATCCCTACTCCTAAGTCATTTATAACAATAAAAAGGGTATGATATTTTAAACCTTCTCAAGATACAATCTGCTAATCATATGCGTCTGCCCAAAATCATGTTGTCTAGAGTCTTCATCATGCTAGTGAGCAAGGCTACAATAATCACAGAGTCCTTGACTAAGGTACGTACCTCTAGGTTCATGGTATTTAAAATTTTTATATTGCCGTATGCGACGGCAAAAACCTTAAATTCCCATACCCAAGAAATACATCCGAAATCTGACTATATGTCCTCGCTATGCCAACTAACACGACTATCGAAGATTCTAGATCCTATGATTTAGGTGACCTAGCCCATATGATTTTTGAAAAAAAACAACATAACAAAAGATCAACATGACAAAATAAATTAATCAGCAAGGAACAGATGGAATCGGATTTTAAGGGAGTTATAAAAAGACAATTTCGGGAATGGAATTGAGAAGAAAGGAACTTGCAGCAAGATCTCCAATGGTCTGTACATCCTTGACTGTCCTGACGATAGCTCGCCCTGCTAGTTTCCCCTGGTCTGCTGCTGATGCTGCATGAATCACCGCTGCTGAGAGAAATCAGAAATGACGGAAGAAAATCTCTGTGCAGATAGAGGTGCACCTCCAATGTAGCAGAAATGCCAACCTGAGTCGGCTCAACAGAAACTGCGGTCTCGAGGCCCTGATGAACAGGACGAGAGGTGGCCAGCCTCTCGATAGTATCTCCCGAACCGAAGCGATAAGATCGTGTCTTCATAACCATCATGAAAATAGATCAAACCAAGAAGCAATTACTGAGAATGAAGCAAAAAATCAAGGGAGGACAGTTTATATTCAAGGAAAATCAATAAGCAGCAATTTAGATAAAAAGAATCTGATTAAGAGTTTTTCCTAATGTGATTGAGTACCTCAAAAAAAATATCCTAATCCTACTGCAGGCTGTAGTGATACTCTAGTTCGAATATCACTACATAAACTCGACCTGCATGGGCCACCACTAAAAACGTGTCACGACCCGCACCCACCGTGAGGGTACGAGTACGTAACAGCGCCCAGCCTACGCCGCA
This sequence comes from Iris pallida, assembly GCA_029216955.1. NCBI lineage: Eukaryota > Viridiplantae > Streptophyta > Magnoliopsida > Asparagales > Iridaceae > Iris > Iris pallida. The sequence continues at coordinate 20,549,058 of JANAVB010030817.1, read as the reverse complement.
GTGTCGACGGTAGAACGTTGTTCTAGGTCATAAACTATAACAACATAACATGAAATATACTCTCCAAAGGAGGCCAACACAGAGGTACAACTCAATCACAATTGAAGGTAGAATGTAGTATGATGAAAATAGATAAAAAATCCTCAACTGAGGTACAGCAGAAAGAAATAACGAAGTCTCAACATCTCTAAAATATACAACTCTAAAAATAAAGACAACAGCTAAACATGAAAAGAAGGAACAGTCTAAGCTATCTACACTATACAAGGTATCATCCTGAACAGCTGCCTGAACCTCCCCAGGGGTCCAGGTCGCGAGTGTCAACTAGGCAAGCTCTAAGTAAGGGTACAGGGTTCCTCATCATCCTTTGTAAAATTTTCAACAGGTCCAGTCAGGACGGGAGCGAGCACAAAACATCTCACGCAGTTCATATCATGTTAGGAAATATAAAGCATGCAATAGAGTAAGGTACATGAAACGCTGAAAGAAGAATGTATATGAAAGAAAACAGTAGAGGTTTGATAACAGGAAATATCTATATATGATAAGTAAGAACTGTAAGCCTGCTGTGATTTAGAGTACAATATGGTTATGTAAACGGTCTAGAAAAATGCAATGATAACTCCATTGTACGTGGGTGTACAATAGACATATACAATAGTTATACAATATTGTACAATAGGATTTGATTACATAACCAATTCTACTCTCCCTCCCCAAATCAATACACAAGGATCTACTCCAGTTACGTTATCTTGTACAATAGTGTACAATGTTATACAATGGATGTACAATATTATACAATAGATGTACAATATTATACAATAGATGTACAATGTTATACAATAGATGTACAATATTATACAATAGATGTACAATATTATACAATAGTTGTACAATGTTATACAATAGTGTACAATGGTCTATCCCTGGGACTCATGTGATACTGAGAGTACAATATGTACAAGGAGTATACAAGGATATGGGTATTCAATAAATACAATATATAAGTGAAACGCACATCATAATATGTATTTATTGAATATAAGGGGATAACATCCCAAAAGAAGATCCGTATAGTACCAATCCGTGATAACAACGTGTCAGCATCAAGTACAGTAATCTAGAGCAAGAATATAAATCCAGACAAGTATGAAACGGTCAGAGAATGTACTCGCCTGATAGCCTGAGTGTCTGAAGAGAATATACTGTCCGAGGAGTGGTGTCTGGCTCCTAATCAGAACAGCACAAGTCATAACAAGTCCAAAATGGTAAGATGAAGTCCTACTATGCATTCTACATGATTCTAGGTCAATCTAGGCCAAAGTCAACTCTTGATCAACTCTGGTCAACCCTAGAAGTCAAACTAGGTCAAACAAGTCCACACTAGGTCAAACTAGTCTACACTAGTCTAGCAAGTCTATTCTAGGTCTAACAAGGCTGTATAAGCTCAATCTAGGCTCATTAGCCAAACAGACTCACATACAGGCCATAGGCTATATCATGCCTATAGGCCATCACTAACACATTCACAAGTCAAATCTAAATCTAAAATCTAACACTCTAGATATATTTATGAAATCTAACCATACACACATATATATGAAATACATATATAAAGTTCACACACAAGTTATACATATATGATACTTATATATATGTGCTAACATGACCTATATACCCATGTAGGTATCCATACTAGATACCCAAATATGATACACAAACTTATTTTATATATATATATATATATATATATATATATATATATATATATATATATATATATATATATATATATATATATACATATTACATTATATGTATATACACTACAATAGGAGTAGGTTATAGAGAGGGGGAAAACTCAAGTGTTCATGTGTATGTGTGTGTGTGTATTAGTGATAGAGTGATCTGTGAGAGTGTCCATGTGTGTGTGAAACAGTGAGTGAACTGTGAGAGGGGCTGTCCCTGAGTGACAGGGAGCTGGTGTGTGTGTGTGTGGTGTCTACATGTGTGTGTGGATGTGTGTGAGTACAAGATTGCAATGTGTGTGTAATGTGAGTGATGAGCAATTTGTGTGCCAATGTATTATAGTGTAGCATGAAAAATAAGTGCTAGAGTGTACAGGCAGGTGGAGGAAAAGGAGTCATGCATAAACAGCTAATGAAACTGGTTCAGTTTTTATTCAGTGAACAAATCCTCAGATTTTAACCTACAGACCCAACATTCTCAGATTCCATAGGAAACATCCCTTGGTTCATAACAAGACACAAAAATCAGTTCTCAACAGTTCAGCCTATACTAAAATCCAGATTCCTACTTACCAAAGAATCCCAACAAATATTTAATCAGTCCAATGCAAAGAAATAGGAAAAAAACTCAATTTAAAATCAGGAAACTGATTTTTGTTCGGTTTACACATTCCTAGCCCAGTTTCGAAATCAAAAACCCACCAAATCAACACAAAATTAACACATACATAGATTACATATAGATAAACTATATTAGGTATTAAAACATGCAGTAACAGTAATTAAATGGGCTAATACGATTGGCAAAGTTCACATTTGTAAACTGGAAAAATTAGGAATCAGTACACAGTTTCAGAAATTTGTAGATTGATAAATACCTAATGAAAAATCATTAAAAATCAAAACAAAGAGTTGGTAATGAAAACATACAATGCATACATGCCATATGAGGTGTTTGTGTCCAAACAAAAGGACACAAACGTGTCCAAATGACCCAGGACACGAAACAGTGCACACAGGCACTGTTTCAGTGCACTGCATCGTGTACGTGTGCACGCGTGTCGTGCACACGACACAGGCCAAACTAGGCCTCGTGCTCGCAACCCTAGGTTCGTCCAGGGTCTAGCTAAGTGTCCAATACCTTGCACCGTGTCCTAGAGTGTCGTGTCCAAAACTACAGAGCCGTATCAGTGCTCGATTTCACTAGCGTACTGCACAGGCATTTCCCCGTGCGTCGAGGATTTCTTCCTCGATACGTCACGTGGGCCCACGAAACTTGACACGTGGCGTGTCAGTCACTGTCCCAAGAGGCGTATCAAGTTTCGTGTCAAGTCATTACGTGTCGTGTCCACTACAGCCCCCGAGTTAGCAGGAGAGCACTGTAGCGTGCGCGTGCGGGTGTGCGGCGCGTGTCCACGCGTCGATTTTGACACAAACCGACACTAACACCACCACAGAAGAATAGAAATCAATAAGCAATGACAATATCTAAATTTCTATTCAAAAACTTTGTTTAAAAGAGATCGAAATGCCCTTTGAGGCATTTCGACAAACACCTAGGAATAGCTCCTGACACGTGTCCAAACGGACACGAAACTGATGCAATCCGACACGAAACCAATGCAGACACTTAGGGGACTCCTAGGGCTTCCTAAATATGAAAACAAATCGAAATTTCATGGAGAAGTGGAGAAGTTACCTATTCTTGAACTTTCTATAAAAACCCTCTTTCTAGAGCTCTTCTCCTTGATGTCCCAATCCAATCAAATCACAACCAACTGAAATGAAACTTTAATGACAGCAAGAATAGGTGTATTAGAACCTATTGGAAGAGATTTGAATGAAGAAGGAAGAGGAATGGAAATCTAGGAATTAATTGAAATAGGAAACAAACCTTTCTTAAACTTTGAGCTTTCCTAAGAAAGAGGCAACCTTAAAATTAGGAGAGTACTTATAGGGTGATGTTCCCAATGTAGATAGGGTGGCTGGCCACAATGTCTAGGAATTAGGGTTTTGGAATTTGTCTTGGGCTTTGGGCCAACTTACAAGGCTATGGTTTGATTTGATTAATAAAGGTTCTAAATCATAAGTCATGACTTATGACTTTCTAATTCCTAATGCTAACTAGAGTCTAATGACCAAACCAAGGATTAGCTTAGGCTAGACTAGAGTCATATAACCTAACCAAGTCCATACTAACTAGGGTTAGCCTCTAGGTTGGTCTACAAGGGTCAACACTAGTCAAAGTCAACCTAGTCCAAACAATTCCAAAATAATTCCTAAAAATTCCCATAAATTCAAATAAATTCTAATAAATTTAAATTACCCTAAAATTGTCAAAAATACCCTAATCACATGGCTAGGCTCTAGGGTAGGCTGTCTCTACTGTTCACTAGCAAAACACCAAAAATCACAAGTCATGAATTTAAATAGTTTAAAAATAATTAAAAATCACTAAAAATCATAATATGAAATAAATATCCTTAAATAATAATTATAATTATAAAATTTCAAAATTACCCTCATCTGGAAAATTGAGTGTTACAAAGTTGTTAATAGGACAAATAGGTAATTAGTTAAAATTGTTCACTAAAATTTGTGAATTTTTTCTTCAAATATATGTTTATTAGTTAAAATTGTTCACTAAAGTTAATAGGACAAATAGGTAATTCCAAAGTTGTTATTTAGTCTTCTTAAGTCTTTGGTATAAAATAATATATAATAATAAATTAAGAATAATTAAGATGACTCTCTTTTAGTTTTTCTAAATAGTCTTAATAAATATTAGAATAATTACAACTATTTTTTAGTCTTCCAAATAATAATTTATAAAATAAGTATTTTAATGCGAGTGTATTTTTACAAAGCATATGTGTGTGTGTGTGTGTGTATATTTTTGAAGCAGTGGGTAATTGTGGCGAACTCGCCTCCACCGAGGCTAGAACTCCGACCACTTGGGTCACACGCATCTCTCATAACCACTAGGCTAGAGGTCATTTGCTCTGTGTGTAAAAGAGATGCATGTGGCCCGAGTGGTCAGAAGAATGATTTTCGATAGGAGCATTCGCTACAAGTACCTTCTTTCAAATCGATTTCCGATAGGAACATTCGCTACAAGTACCTTCTTTCAAATATATATATATATATATATATATATATATATATATATATATATATATATATATATATATATATATATATATTCAGAAACTACTATTCCTATTGCTCATGCATGACATTAAATTCAGCCCGCACTCACCAGTCAAACTTGGTATCTCCAGGTTTGAACAAGATGTGGTTAGCCACTATATATATAGCTTGATATTTCGTCGATGTCGTCTTCTGGCTAACTCGATCCAGCCTGAGAATCCACCATCGACAGAGACATAACTGTCGGCTTCCAATTAGGTTCGAGGACTGTCGACCGACTTCTCAAGTCTTCGTTTTGATTTGTTGCAAGGAACAACAACAAAAATAACTCTAGGTTAAACAAGACAATAATATCTATTCTATTCATTCTCAAGGATTCAAGCAAAATCCCGTAAACTCACGTTTCAGTTTTTATAAAATTGTAACATATTTTCAGAACGGACGTGTTTCTAATTAATTGTTCCTGATTAGAGCCGGCCCAGAAATAAATCAGACAAGACTTCGAATTTGGACAACGCCTCTGCTTGGAGCAATCCCATGTTCAACAAAATTCCACAAGATATCGGGATCACGGATAACCCTCAACGATCGGTCCACGATAAGGCTCAAGGGGCAACAAAATACAAGCTCTGAATAGAGCAACCCAACTCCGTGGGCCAATCCTGCTCCTAACCAACCAATGTCCTTCTCGAGATAGAAATGCGACGTCATTAACACAAGTCTATAGTAAAAATGACTTAAATATTCCAATAGAAAATTTAATTATTGCGGATATATAAGTTAATTACCAAGATGACAAGTCCAAGTTCGATTTCTCGAGTAAATCACAACCAGTAAAAAAATTGTTGAGATAATAATTAATATAGAAAGATATAATAATAATTTAATATTATTCTTTGACTTGTGATATTTGTACGTAATTTTTTTATATTATGTATCTAACTTATAATTTTGGTACTTGTAATTTTTTACCTAGCTTATTGGTACTTAATTTGTGATATATGTACTAATTAACTTGTAATATTTGTACTTGGGTTGTTATATTGGTACCTAAATTATGATATATGTAACTACTTGTAATATTGAAAACTAAGTTGTGATATAGTACTTAGCTTGTGATATCCGTAGCTACTTGTGATATCCATTTGTTGTGGATGCTCTTAGAATCCTGTCTAATAAAAACATTTTTTTAGAAATGTTAATTTTATCGAACGTTCCACTGGAAATCAATCTCTATACCACTCGGACCGCATGTCCCATCACTACCACTGGATTAGGGATCACTGGCCATATTAAATTACATATGACATGCCATAGACTACATTATTTATATATGCTTATGGTTTATTTAACTTTATTCTATTTTATCCTTTTACTATGGTTTATAATGAAAGTATGGTTTATTAAACTTATTATATATAGACTACAAAAGCAGCCCATAGATTGAAGTGAACGACAAAATTTTATGTACCTATATAAAAATGTAACAACTTGGTTAAGAATGGAATCTCAACCTAACTCCTCTAGTTTAACAACCAAAAAGTTGATACCACAGTTTTAGCACATGCTCCAAATGTCCAGAAATTCCACTGTTTCCACATAACAAAATGAAGATTGAAGAATAAGAATGAAGAATTCCAAGTTAAAGAAGAAGACATATATAGTCTAATTCTAGAAAGAAACTAATAGATTATTCCTGTGGGCACATATCAATCGGTTTCCGATTAGCACCTCTTAAGTCTCCGGTTTGACTTGACCAAAAACAAAACAAAAAAATTCCTACATCAAACAAAACAATATTACCTTCTTGTTTTTTGAGATGTTTTTTTTTTTCTAGCTTGACAAATAAGAAGGGAGAATTCGAACTTGCGCTTTCTACCCGTTGCTATCCCTAAACCACAAAATGTGCTCTAAGAATACATACTAATTTTTGGATAAATATATATTTTATATGAGTATTCATACCAGCAAATTAAATAAAGCAACATTTTATTTAAAATATGCATTTATCGATGTAAAATAACACATCCGAATCATGATTCCTGTAATCGCAATAAAACTTTTGTGGAATTCTATGTTAGGATGAACCCGACCTATTTGATTTTTAATTGTAGACAAATAAGAAATACTTTGTAGGACATGACCAATGATGTCAATCATTAATAACTTAAGAAATAAATACATTAATTCTTACTATTTTTATTAGTATTACAGAAACTACTCCTATTTTAAAATTAATTGCATAGATAACCTCCCTTCTAAAAAAAAAAAATTAAACATGGTCTCCTTTAGTATTATAACTTTCTATAGAAAATATAAAATATTAAATATAGGAGTGATTCGTGTAATTAGTTTGAAAGTATGAGTGGTTAATATAATAAATATAAAATATAGGAATAGTTAACGTACAATATCCTTAACTGAATGTCATGTATTTCGTGTACCTATTCAACAAATATATATATATATATATATATATATATATATATATATATATATATATATATATATATATATTTGACATGTATATACTTCAGCCCCCTTCCTTTACGAGAATAATTTACGGGATAATTTTTTGAAAATAAATTATTTACGGAAAGAAAAGGAAAGAAAAAAACATACGTCTCCCTCTCTTTCTTAAAAAAAAAATCTAAATATTTCCTAGAAAAAATAAATATAGTAAATAATGTATCTTTCAAAACAAATTTATTTACTGAACTCGAGTGTCTCTTGTGGTTACCGATGGGAGTATAAAACCATGGCTGGGTGGCGGAAGATCAGTGAATTAAACTACAAGGGCGTATTATTCCTTATATTTAATAATAATGAGAGTTGGGACAGTGGATCCAAAAGATATTTTATATATATATATATATATATATATATATATATATATATATATATATATATATATATATATATATATATATATATATATATATTTTGAAGCAATGGGTACTTGTGGCGAACTCGCCTCCACTGAAGCTCGAACTCCCGACCACTTGGGCCGCATGCATCTCTCTTAACCACTAGGCTAGAGGTCATTTGCATTTTATATATATATATATATATATATATATATATATATATATATATATATATATATATATATATATGTTAGTCCCGGGGCTTGATCAAAGATGGAAAAACTGATGCAATCGAGATCTGAGATGTCACACAAAAAACTTTGCAGTGATCAAACTCAAGATCTACGATGGTACAATAAAACAAATAGCCAAATTACAATAGGAAGGAGGGAAATAGAGAAGAGAAGATCTCCCGTTCTTCCTTGCAAACGTGTTACAATTGGGACAGAACGAGTTACAATAATCTGGAGGAAGATTAGATGAAGAACAGTTGCTGGGGTGTCAAAACACCGTTGCTCAAAGCAAGATTCGCCCCACACGATCTGCTTTCAGGAACCAGCAAGTTTGAAGAACTTGTGGAACGCTCGAAGTCACCTCTGTTCTGACTCCTCGGATGGACTTGCAATGGCGGCAGCAACTCTCTCTCTTCTCCTTTTCTGACTTGTAATTTTCGTAGTCGTCACAAAGGAGGCCAGAAGAGAGTATTTATAGAGAGAGGGTGGAAACCCTAGCCGCCTCTTCAGTTATGGAAAGATTGAATCAAATCCCAAAAGATAGCAACGAGATTTAATTCAAATCCCACGAAATTAATTCAAATCCCACAAAGATAGGATCTGAATTAATTCAAATCCCACAAAGATAGGATCTGATTTAATCGCATTGATTCAGCCTTTCCATAACTGTTTTGAAATCTGCACAGTCAGCAGATCCCTCCATGCGGCAGCAGCAGCAGCCTGGCCGCATGAGCCTAATGGCCGCATGGACCGCATGAGCCGCATGGACCGCATGGGCCGCATGAGTCGCATGGGCCGCATGAGTCGCATGTGCCGCATGTGCCGCATGGCCGCATTTGAGCCGCATAAAGACCGCATGACTGTTGACGTGCTAAGTGCAAAGTGCGCCAACAAAATACCACATTACGCCTCATGAGGTCGAGTCCGTGTCCGAGTCCGAGTCGCTAAGCTCCTTTGGGGCTTAGCTCCAAATGGAATTAATCCAAGAGAATGACAAAAGCATTAATGCTTAATCCTTGGAGCCTTATTCTTACCTCCTTGTAAAATCACCCACATGGTTCCCTCCTTAGGGTCACCACCCCATGTGCATCTCTCAACAACACACCCAAGTATATATGTTGAGATAACTCATGGTGCATTTTCGATGTGGGACTAAAACTTACAAGGCATGTTGAGAGCAAGCTCTCTCCATGTAAAGAAAGCACCAACAATATATATATATATATATATATATATATATATATATATATATATATATATATATATATATATATATATATAAAGCGGATCAAAAGTCCCCCTTAGAAAACCCCCTAAAAACCTCCTCACTCTAATTCGTAATTTAATGTTAATATTAATGTTAATATTAATGTTAATATTAATGTTAATATTAAGTTTAATGTTAATATTAATGTTAATATTAACATTAAATACTAAAATTAACATTAAATTTAACATTAAAATTAATATTAGCATTAACATTAACATTAATATTAACATTAACATTAACATTAATATAAAAATAAAAATAAAAATAAATTAATATTAACATTAATATTAACATTAATATTAACATTAACATTAATATTAACATTAATATTAATATTAATATTGCGGATTAGAGTGAGGGGAGTTTTTAGAGAGTTTTCTAAGGGGGGCTTTTGATCCGCTCATATATATATATATATATATATATATATATATATATATATATATATAACCGCATCCGCGGAGTCCCGTCGAAGTCCTGCACCATCGGATCGGGGTCCGCGCGGGGCCCACGCGATGCTGCGCGATCCAACGGTCAAGGATCGCAGGACTTCGACGGAACTCCAAAAACGGAGCTCCTGATCCGGATCATATATATATATATATATATATATATATATATATATATATAAAAAAAAAAATATATATATATATATATATATATATATATATATATATATATATATATATATATATATATATATATATATATATATATATATAAAGTGGACAACAATAATTTAGAGGAGGAAACGAATATACACAAGTAAGCAGAATGGTTGCTCCTAGGTCTGTTCCCAATTTTGTATGTACTAGTTGAGCATATTGTATCCTTAGCTAGTACGCCAGTCAACATCGCTTGCTACAATGATGGATATCCAGATGCTTCTTATCGTATGGATTAAGAATATATGGTACCAACTGGGAATTATTTTTAATACACAATTGGTCATTTTCAGTGATGCAAGCTTAGAATTGTTTTTAGTATATCACATAGCTCCATATATGCATCATCTTCAGTTTTTTCATGTGGAACCAATACTGATGTCCCATTCATTCCTTGCAACAATTTAAGAGGGGCTACGAATGCAAATAACGTACATGAATGTTTTTTTTCCTATGGTGCTCAATTGTCTATTGTCTATTTTTGATCAGCTGTTCCTGAACAGCCAGGTCCTGATCTTTTTCAACTTTGATTTTGTGTCGTGGTTACGTGGAGTTTTCAATCTATGTAAAAAATATTTTGGAGTACGACGAACATCATTTGTGTACTAGAGAAGTTCGAGAAGTCGAATGCAAGAAAGGTGGCACAATTTGATCGTGTGTCAGACATTTTGAAAAAAGTCTTATTAGTGCAAGCGGTGTACCTTCGATATACTGGTAAAATGTGTCTTTATTCCAAAACCGTTCTGACTCAAAATGTTCATTTTTTTTGTATATCAGTGGTATACCGTTGTCGGAACTGATGACAAAAAGTTAGATGTTTATTAACTATGTTGGATCGTGATCAATGGTATAGATCTTTTCGGTAATTGGATACTTTAAATAAGAGTTTCCTAACCCTAATTCTCATGCATTACAATCTAAGGAGAGAATTTCTCAATTGGTGCAATTTTTCAACCAATAGGATGAGAGATTTTAAGGGTTGGAGATTGATTGGAGAAGAGATCGTTTCAAGGAGTTTACATCGGTTCTTCCTCGTCTTCTTGTCTTTGGTAATCCCCTATTTGTTTTGTAATCAATTTTTTATTGTTATTTAAAGAGTTGTGATGATCCCGTGCAGTGGCGTAGTCAGAATTTTCGTCTAGACGTGACGATTACTATTAAAAATAATAAATTGTAATAAATACATTTATAGTTCCAAAATTATCATATACTAATACCAAATATCATAAACTATTATTGATTAATACGAATAGAAACAATGTAAAGTATCAACCCAATTAATGGATTAATTATACGAATAAAAATATTATGATTCACTTATCAGTTTAGGTTAAATCATCCATTATTAGCTCCGAGTAAAAAATGTGTCGCCATTATAATCAATTATAACAAGAGTGTCAATGAACCTATTTGCATTTGAATCTGAATTTATTCACATCTTAAAGTCACATATTTAATTTTAAGATTTCAAGATTCAAAACGAACAACATGAAGAGCTTTGTGTTACACACCCATCTCCATTGTAGTGCCCCGTTCCCGTTGGGACGAGGCACTATGTAATAGACTTGTGGCAAGTCAGACATGGTCGGGAACATAGATGGCTAGTCTGACTCGGCGACGAGTTTGGTATACAAAGACCATGGCATCAGTAAAATCGATTTGGACGAGTGATATGAGTACCGTTCCAACTAATGGATCGGCTACTGTTGGAATAAGTCCTAGATGCGGTAGGCGGCGTCTTGGCGAATGAACTCTATAGAGAGCGACGCAACCCGTCTGTCGTTGGTTTTATTGGTTTTATTGGCTTTCGGAACGAATTGTTGCGTGGATTTGATAGTGTGCTTTCGCGTCGATTTCTGAATGCGTCTTTGGGAATTTCGAAGGAGGGATTGAAGGAAGGGTTCTAATTCGATGCTCGTGCCATTTCAGGAGTTCGTATAACTGACGCTTGACCGTCGCGAAGCGTTCTCCTACTCTCGGCGCAATCTCCTTAGGTGGGTGGTTCTTCGGCCCTTCTTTTCTACTCCTTCCCGCCAACTAAATTCTTAAAGTTCAACGTTCAAATCGATAATGCTAACGGAATGTATGCTTGCCACTAAGATCAAGAACTCGGGATAATATATCAACCTAGAGAAGTTAACTCTGAATTTATAAAGTTCACGCTAAGTAGAGAAAAGATAAAGTTCTAAGAAGAGATAGAATTTATTTCATGCCCTACAAAACACAACGAAGAAACTTTGGTTTCGGTATATCATGCCTCGAAGAATTTGGTGCCTACGGGATGCTAAATCAGAACGTACGGTTTCGAAAAAAAGGACCCTTGCATGAGTAGTAGTGATTATGTGGTTTGATAATGGTTACGCTATGCAATTTACTTCATACATATTAACTGTTCATATATTCGCAAGGTCATGGACGACTTGTGCACAAGGTGAGCTTTCCTCGAGACGGTACCCGGGGCCCTGGGACCGAATCGGCCTAGGAGAAAATTATGGAAATCGTGCTTCGGCGCGAGGCATTGCGAGACCTCCAGTTAGGCTCGCAACCTGGACTGGAGGGCGCGTCGCAAGGCTACGTAATCGTCCTTCTTGGTGTCGATATCACCAATGACCGCATATAGTGTGTCACGCCCCAGAACCAGAATACTGGAGAGCGGGAGAATGACTCAGCCAGCTACGTATTACGGGTAGATGAATACCGTATAATACGATCAATACTATCTAAAAGACGAGGGGGTGCATACTACATGAAAGTCTCACTATGGACACTTCACATCTATTGTCTCAATCATTCAAACAAGAAACAGTAATAGAGAACATGTAAGATAAAGCAGTAAGGCGTCCCAAACGCTCTGTCAAAATGTTTTTGATATCTGGCTTTACAAAACATAGCCAGATTGATGTAGCAAAGTATACACAATTGTTATCAGCGGCAGTCTGACTTTAATTACAATTATATAAAAGTAAGTACAAGACAATCCGACTAACATGTCGGTGCCAAACGGCAAGGTATTAAGTAGATAACAAAACGAGCGGAGAAGTAAGAAACCCACTCGAGTCCTCCTGCGATCATCCCTCTAGTGTTGACCATCCTGGAGGTAGAAGTAAGCTGGATCCTCGGGGACCGGCTCTAAATCTGGCCATGCAAAACCAGAGAGGTTAGACCTCTAATAGCAAGTACCACAAGGAAGCACGACATGAGAACTAAAACCAGTAATGAAAAATATGACAAATAGATCTCTGCTTGCCACTAGGATTCTCATAACATCACGACACTTCGAACCAACCTCCCAACCAAACAAGGACAGAAGTTGGCCCGTCATGTCCTGACATTCTGATCATCCTAGTTAGGTAACAGAGTAGTACAGTACACAAACAAGTCAATTTAAACGGCCATTCAACTACTACGGCTTGCTATTGTGTGTTCTAAGTTATCCTGGAATAATACAATTAGGGATTCCTCAGTTCTTACTATGTGCAAGCAAGGCTAGTCTATCCAGTGAATCATGTGCGCCATGCATGAATTAGACGAGTCCCAGCAGGACGCCCGTCATAAATATACAATATACAATAATAATATAAGCAGATACTGTTTCCTGCCCGTGTGGCAGGTTTACAGTATCTGTGGGAACCAGCCGGCCCGTCGGGTACTACTTGTCCCAAGGGGGCTGCCATGTAAGAACTCGGGAATCCATTCTCTCCATGCAATTATTATTTTATTTAACTTAATAGTCTCTACGTTGAGTGAAATCCTATGCCGTGGATCATGGTCATTCAAATGAGTACTTTCGTACGGGGTACGATATGTACAACTCTACAACGATACCAGTGCGGTTAGGTTGCAGGTCTTACATAGCGTAATGCAACAATCAAATCTAACCACGATAATCATGCCTTGACCATACAGTACACATGCTTCTTTTGTAGAAAATAAATAAGTAAATAAATAAATAAATAGATTGAAGCCTGCATGTGCATGTATGTCAATATTCGGGATCAGGCAGTCGATTACAATAGTTCATAACATGAACGTGTCTCATTCATTTAATTTAATAAGACGACTAGGCAGCCTCTTAGTTCCAACTAGGAACGCATGATCAATTTAGTCAAGATAACCATCATTATCAATGGTGACAAGGCATAAAAGTCAACTAATATTCAGTGGGGTCGAGTCTGCAGCTCTCAGGATTTAATTCCAGTCAATCGGGGTATCTATACTCAATTCACGACACATGGTACATCCCACGTAACAATCCATATTTAACAGAAATATTAACATATCATGATTATATCAAGTTTATGCCAAAAGGCGTAAGGATATAAAATGGACGTTAAATATCTAATAAAATATCAATATACAGGACTGCGCTCAAGTCAGGCTACGCTCAAGTCTAGCGTATGCAAGTCCATACGACTCCTTACCATCCAAGTCAGCGTATGCAAGTCATACGCTCCCAAAAGGCAGCGTATGGACTCCATACGACTCCTGACCATCCAAGTCAGCGTATGCAAGTCATACGCTCCCAAAAGGCAGCGTATGGACTCCATACGACTCCTGACCATCCAAGTCAGCGTATGTAAGTCATACGCTCCCAAAAGGCAGCGTATGGACTACATACGACATACGCTTCCAAAAGGTAGCGTGTGCAAGACACACGCTTCCTAAAAAGGCAGCGTATGGACTCCATACTGCGTTGCGCTAAAGAGCGCGCACAGCTCAGTGACGCAAGCTAAAAAGCTAGCGTACACTGCTCACTGTCTTCTCCAAACAGCAAGAACTCCATGGTTGCACCCCCAAGCTTCAAAAGTCCATAACTTGGTCAAAACAAGTCCAAATCTAACTTTCTAAAGGTCAAAATTGGGTAGAATAAAACTCTCTACAATATGGAACCATCAAAATTTGCAAACAAAGAAGTTTGATAGATCAAGACCACCAAAATCCGAAAATACTAATTTCTAGATCTACAAAAATTAAGACTTCGAAATGAAAAATGCCAAGTTCTAAACTCTCTTAGGATCACGAGAGAAAGGCAAATGAACTATAAAAACATGGGTTCTCATGGAAAGCAAGTTGTACTTGCCTATGGTTGGTAGGTGGAGAGAGTAATGAAAGGAAGAAGAAGAGGAGTAATGGTGAAGGAGTTTATGAAGAGAGAGAAAGCGATGGAAGCTTTAAATGGAAGGGGTGGTGGTAGGTGGGGGTTGGGCCGGGTCCAATGGGTCGGGTTGTAGGGGATCCAACCAAAGCCAACCCGAACCCAAATAAGCAAGACTAAGGCAGGGAATAAAAGCAAGAAATAAAATACAAAAATAAAATTGCAGAAATAAAATTAACATGGAATTAATTGCGGAAAATTAATTAACACGGAAATTAAAGAGCAGATAATTAATTAACATAAAATTGAAGGAATTTAAATACAAGATAATACATGATAAATATTAAATAAACACATGATAAATACTAAATAAATACACATGAGTAGTACTTGTATAAAAATACGCATTCTGGGAACGGGAAGTGACATCTCTACCCTCCTTAGAAAAATTCCGTCCTCGGAATTTCAAGTCCAAGCAGGATAGAAATATCGGGGCTAAACTAATCTAAGTACAAGCAATTTAATCAAGCAATCATTTTACAATGTCCATAGCAAGTAACATATATGTAAATCCATCAATCTACGATATCAAGCAATTCTACCCATAAGGTGATAAGCATGAGGAATCAAGACAATCAGGTACACAGAAAAAGATATACCTTGTGAGTCAAACAGGTGTGGATACCGTGATCGGATATCATCCTCACGTTCCCACGTTGACTCTCCCAAAGAGTGATGACCCCAAGCAACCCGGACAAGGTTAATTGTTCGGTTCTTGAGTATCTTCTCTCTTCGGTCCAAGATGGACATGGGCTGCTCTTCGTAAGACAGGTTGGTACAACAACCAGTTCGGAATGATCGAGGATATGGCTTGGGTCCGATACATACCTTCGCAATTGAGATACATGAAACACGTCATGCACCTCTCGTAACGAAGGTGGAAGGGACAAACGATAAGCAACATCGCCTACCCTATCAAGAATAATAAATGGGCCCACGTACCGCGGACTCTACTTCCCGCGAACGCCAAATCTAATGACCCCACGGGTAGGTGAGATCCGCAAGAACATGTAGGAACGATATAGTAAAACGTAATACTCTAGGGGGGGGTGAATAGAGTTGGCAGCGGAATAATGCTAATTAAAAAAGTTAGCAACACAATCACAGTATATAATCACAAATGAAAATAAAGTAAAGGCAGAGTTCAGAAAGCAAACGCAAAGACAGCGATGTATACTGGTATCCCTCTGTTGAGGACTAATCCAGTCGGTAGAACTCTTGCTACCAGTTTGAATCCACTATAGAAAAAACCACAAGTTTTCTTACGAAGTCCTTGCAACTTCTACAACGCGAGCTTTGATACGAAGAACTCGTCCAACTTCAAATGTGAAGAGGTATTCTTCAATCAAGTCTTCTGATTACAATCTCTCAGAAACTTCTAGACCGTACCGCACTGGCAAATCGACTAGAGGATTGTAACGGGCTTGGGATCTGAAAATGAAAGCTCTAGAAAACTCTTAGGAAGGCAGAAAGCTTTTTAGATAGAGAGAAGATTGAAAGTGAATGAGTGAATTGAAATGATCGAAATACTTCTCTATTTATAGGATTTCCAAAGGGAGAACTCTGTCAGAATTCGGGCAGAATTCGGGCAGAACTCGATGAGCAAATCTCGGTCAAATCCGCAACTGCAGGAGGACCAAGTTCCAGAGAATTCAAAATCAAAACGGCCACCAACCGAACTCTGGCCGAACTCTGGCCGAGTTCTGTCAGGGTTAGGTTAGGGTTTTTAAAATAGGTTTTGGTGATTTTTGAAAACCTTTTTGAAAACCTTTTTGTAAACAATTTGATAGGTCATTTTAAAAACATTTTTGGGAATAGCCTATTTGCCAGTACGACTCGGTGTACAATGTATTCCTAGACTCAAATAAAAAGAAAATTATATTGCATAGGAAATACAGACTCAAGTAGGCAAACAGATCTTCAGTCTTGAACGAAGTGAATATCCAATCTTGCTTATGTCCAAGGAGCTGAGATGTCCCAACAAGCTTCGTATATCCAGACAGAATTTTGATCAATTATTAAAATCAGGTTGACCATATGACCAATGGGCCAACAATCTCCCCCATTTTGATAATTGACAAACTATGAATGATATAACATGAAGCTAGTTCAAGGTGTTCAAAAAATATCAAAAAGTACAAATTGTTCATAACCTGTATATAACTCAAAAAAAATGTTAGATCATTTTAATTTTCTCCCCCTTTGTCACTTAGCAAAATAATTGTACAAGAGAAGGCTCCCCTGCATTAAATGCAGAAGACTCCCCCGCAATGAATGCATAAGTAACAAATAGCGAGAAAATAAAAGAAATAAGAATTTAGAGATTATTATCACAGGAATGTAAAGTTGCTACAAATTATCATCACAGGCATGTATTGCTTCAAAACATAAAAGAAATCTCAGGCATGCTATTTCACAGGCAGTTTGTAATGAAGAAGCAGTAAAAAGAGATAGTGCTAAACAAAATGCTGAAATAAACTGAGATGTCATAAATGAAACATCAAAAACATGTCCATGAAGATAAAAGAAATACTGATAGCAAACTACAAAGTACTAATAAAAAAATAAATGATAAAAACTTGAAATGTCGGAGCATTTCCAAGTATACAGTAGAATGTCACTAGTAATCAGATCAGATCTCATCATCACTATCCTCATCAATATCATCAGCAGCACGGCCAGCATGACCGAAAGTACCAGCACCAGAAGTACCAGTGCCAGTAGGATGAGTAGGGGCGCCAGCATAGAACTCGCCAACATAATCTCGAGGAGCACGATACCAATCATAGGCGTTACCGGGCTGGAAGTAGGCATGGACAGCCTCATCCTCACAGCGGTAACCCGAAAAAGCTGGATCTCGAGGAATGGAAGCGGCAGAGTGACCAGTCTGTGCAAAACGCAGATCGGCCAAGGAGTTTGCCATCGCCTGGTAACGGGTGACATCGCGGAACTCACGCTCGCGAGCCATGTCCGTCATCGAGACGTGCAAAGTAGATAGGTGCTGATGTATGCCCTCAAAAGTCATGGCATACGGCTGATGTGGTGGAGATGGTGCAGTAGGAGGAGCAGGAGGTGGAGCTGAAGCAGTTCGGCTGCGACGAGAAAGCTGGAGTAACTTGGGCTCAGAGTCCTGAGTACAAGTCGATAGATCGATGTCGAAGCGCTGAAAGATACGAGGGAGAATCATCGCGTAAGAGAGATTTCGATCTCTTGCACGACAACGTCCCATCATCTGAATAATAGTCTTGGGGACGGAAAAAGGAATCCCCTTGATAAGATGATACATAGCGGACAGCTCAAGCGAAGTCACATCATCCTTGGAAGTAGATTTAGGAAGTAGAGTAGAGTAGATGATGCAATGCAATTCGTAGTTGAACAAGTTAAGGTTATTAGCCTTAAACTTTCCAGAACGTACTCTGTCAGGTGCACAAAGTTTCGTTTTGAAACTCGTGAGTGTAGTGCCGTCGGGGAACTCGAATTCCGTGATATCAACTAGCGGTTCACCTTCATTGGGAATCCCAAGAATCTCCGCTAGGAGGACATCATTGAACTCAATATCTATGCCTCCAACACGTATGCTCACGTCAAAAGTGTTAACTACGAGATTGCAATAGAACAATCTAATGGCATTAGTAGCAATTGGGAAGCACAGTTTAACAAGCAAATGTAACCCTAATGCCTCAAATAAGTAACGATGGTCAGGAAATATCGTCCATTTAACCGGAGCGCCGCTGCATATGGATCGGGTGGAAAAGTCACCGTACCATAATAATGCTTGATCGAGGGTTTGAAAGAAAAACCCATCGAAAGCACCGTCGCTCTTTTGGACTGGCAAAAACAAAGAATCCGTGTGAGGATTCGAAGAGGACCCTTCCTCACTAGGAGTAGTCTTCTTCCTCTTAGACGGATTAAATCTAGGTGCCATTGAAATAAATAAGCACAAATTTGAAAGTAGAGAAGGAGAGAGTTATACCTCACAAGAATTGGATATGTTGTAGAGAAGGATGATCTCCGCACGATTCCAAAGTTTGGAAGGATTTCACCAAGTAGATAGGGAGCAATGGGTTGGTGAATACCTAGGGTTTGGAGGATTTTCGGGCGGCTGTAGCTGCTGATTGGAAATATGGAAGCAATGGAAGAGAAGGAGCTCTCGGGTTCTGGATATATACGCAGATACCCTCAACCGAACTCGGGCCGAATTCGGTCAGAGTTCTGGCCAAATTCGCCTAGGGTTCTTTCAAGTTGATTTAGCTACTTTTTTTTTATTGACTCGTTTCAAATATTTAATTCAAAAATTAGTTATTTTAGCTTTCAAATAACATAATTAATAATATTTAATAAGTTAAATATCGTTACACAGCAGCTGTCTCAGATTAGCTGTAGGAGTACTGTCCCAGCTGGCGGAGGTTCACCGGGGAACTCTTAAATACCGCTTCGCTTCAACCGTAGTTGTGGTGACAGACAGACTCTTTATTAGCTTGTCTCTAACACAGTTTTTGCATAATGATATAAAAACATAAAATAAAATCAATTAACATTATTGACGTCCAAAATTCCTAATTCTCGACGTAAATAATTGAAGCGATCTTCTGCTAGAGGTTTAGTGAAGATGTCAGCTAATTGATTATCAGTATCTATGTATACAAGGTTTATATCTCCATTTTGATGATGATCTCTAAGAAAATGATGCCGAATCTCGATATGTTTAGTACGAGAGTGACATACAGGATTCTTAGTCAAATTAATGGTGCTAGTGTTATCACAGAAAATGGAAATATGTGTGTAAAATAAATCAAAGTCTTCTAAGGTTTGTTTCATCCACAAAATCTGAGCACAACAACGTCCTGCAGCGATGTACTCAGCCTCTGTTGTTGATAAGGCTACAGAATTTTGCTTTTTACTAAACCAAGAGACTAGAGCCTTGCCTAAGAAATGGCATGTACCGCTAGTACTTTTTCTATCAACCTTGCATCCAGCAAAATCTGCATCCGAATAACCAATAAGGTCAAAGGATTTGGATTTGGGATACCACAAGCCGACAGAAGAAGTGCCTTTAAGGTATCGGAAGATACGCTTAACTGCGGACAGATGTGATTCCTTTGGGTTAGCTTGAAAACGTGCACACAAGCAAACACTAAATATTATATCTGGATGACTAGCAGTTAAGTAAAGTAAACTACCAATCATACCTCGATACTTACGTGTGTCGACTGGCTTGCCTTGTTCGTCAGAATCAAGCTTTGTTGAAGTTGCCATCGGAGTGCCAATAGGTTTGACATTGTCCAGATCAAACTTCTTTAGCAAATCTTTTGTGTACTTGGCTTGATTAATGAACGTCCCATTGTCGGTTTGTTTGATTTGCAATCCGAGAAAGAATTTCAGCTCTCCCATCATGCTCATCTCAAACTCATTCTGCATACACTTAGAGAATTCTTGACAAAGAGATTCATCAGTGGATCCAAATATGATATCATCAACATAGATCTGAATTGAAAGCAGCTTGCCATTAAAAGATTTAATAAAAAGTGTAGTGTCAACCTTTCCTTTTGTAAAACCGTTGTCAAGTAGAAAAGAGCTTAGACGATCATACCAAGCACGAGGGGCTTGTTTTAAACCGTATAAGGCTTTCTTCAACTTGAAAACATGGTCAGGATTTTTGAAATCCGTGAAACCCGGAGGTTGTGCTACAAAAACTTCTTCTTTTATAAATCCATTTAGAAAAGCACTTTTTACATCCATTTGAAAAAGTTTGAAATCATGAAAACATGCAAATGCACATAACATACGAATGGATTCTAATCTCGCAACTGGGGCATAAGTCTCATCGTAGTCGATACCCTCTTCTTGATTGTATCCTTGAGCTATGAGTCGAGCCTTGTTACGAGTTACTAAACCATCCTCATTCAGTTTGTTTCGGAATACCCAACGGGTGCCAATGACCGGATGATCAATAGGCTTGGGAACAAGTTCCCAAACTTGATTCCGTTCGAATTGGTTCAATTCCTCTTGCATGGCATCTATCCAGAAACTATCACTACATGCTTCATCAATAGATTTAGGTTCTAGCTGTGAAATAAATACAACACTAGAAATAATATCTCTACTGGATGATCGAGTGCTTACTCCTTTGGTAATGTCACCAATTACCAAATCTTGTGGATGATCAGCTGTGAATTTTAACCTTTTCGGTAGACTCTGTAGGTAGCTGGTTCCTGGATCTCCTCTAGGGGGTTCAGCTTGTGCAGAGCTTGGTTCAGGTTCAGCTGATGTTGAGCTTGATGTAGGCAGATCTTCATTACTGTCATCGAGTGTCATTTGGTTCATTTCATCAAAAGTGACGTTGATTGACTCTTCGATGATCATGGTACGTTTGTTGAAGACTCTGTATCCTTTGCTCTTGGCCGCATAACCTAAAAATATACCTTCATCGGCCTTTTCGTCAAACTTTCCCAAATTGTCTTTAGTATTAAGAATAAAGCACTTACAGCCAAATATCTTAAAATATGAAACTGAAGGAATTCTATCAAACCATAACTCAAATGGAGTCTTCTTCGATTTGGGTCGAATTAGAACTCTATTGAGCACAAAGCAAGCTGTATTGACAGCTTCAGCCCAGAAGTATTTGGGTAGGCTAAATTGATTTAACATTACTCTGGCCATTTCGGTTAGAGTTCTGTTCTTACGTTCCACAACTCCATTTTGTTGTGGAGTTCTAGGGCAGGAGAACTCGTGTATAAAACCGTGTGTGTCACAAAATTGCTCGAAATCAGCATTCTCGAATTCGCCTCCATGATCATTTCTAATACGAGTGATCATGTAACCTTTTTCATTCTGTACTTTCTTGCAAAAGGCAACAAATTCGGATAATACGTCATTCTTGCGTGTCAAGAAATATACCCACGTGTATCTAGAAAAATCATCTACAATTACAAATGCATATAATTTACCTCCGAGGCTAGCAACTCTGCTAGGACCGAATAAATCCATGTGTAGCAATTGTAGAGGTCTAGTAGTACATACTGCGTTTACAGACTTGAATGTGGATCTGGTAGCCTTGTTCTTTTCGCATTGGCTGCATACCGAATCCTTCTTGAATGTTATGTCCGGTAAACCGCGTACTAACTTCTTTGTGGATAATCTTGAAATTGTATCCATGTTTGCATGACCGAGTCTCATATGTCATAAATGACTCTCATCACTTTTGGCTATTAAGCATCTACCTGAAATGTTAGCTTCTTCCAATAGATAGAAAACATATATATTGTCTTCCCTGGTTCCTTCAAAGATAGTACTACCAGTTGAGCTATCAACTATAGTACATTTGTCTTTGCCAAAGTTGATACCATAACCATGATCAGCTAGATGACTTATGCTGAGCAGATTATGTTTCAACTCGGTAACCAGACAGACATCTTTAATCACGGGATAGGAAGATTTACCAACATCACCGATACCAATAATATACTCTTTTAAATTATTGCCGAAGGAAACATAGCCTTCATTCTTCTTCTTCGACAGTATTGCAAATAGAGTAGCGTCACCGGTCATATGCCGTGAGCAACCGCTGTCGAGGATCCATTTGCTTCTAGCATGTGAAGGGTGTTCCACCTACAAAACAGTTTACAGATGAAACTTTTGGTACCCATTTCTTGTAGGGTCCTGAATTGTTAGCTTTAGGTATCCAAGCATAAATATTTAAATCAACTAGCTTTCTCATTCTACATGCAGATGAAATATGACCAATGAGGCCACAATAATGACATTGTGCATGTTGAGTGTTGAAAGCAGAGTGATGTGCATGGTTGGTAGGTTTAGGTTTTCTAGTATAGAAGAATGCATACCTATGATCATGTTTGGGCTTAACCTTTTGGGGTAAAGGTTTTATATGGTTTGGTCTGACAGTGTTTGGCTTGGGAATGTTTCGAATTTTCGGTAAGTGACACGTGTTAGGATAGGAAGCAGCAGGCTCAGGCTGTTTTCCTAACCTAATTTCCAACCTTTTGAAAGTGTCATATAACTTAGTATAATCAGAAGTGAGTGATTCCATTCTGATTTGTGCAGATTGAAGACTTTTCTTTTCTTTTGAAAGATCTTCTCTCAATTGGTCTATAATCTTATCTTTCTCTTCGGATGACTGTTTAGTCTCGTGTAATAAGAGCTTTATAGAGGAAAGATCACCAGACTCACTAACACTAGTTCTAACCTCAGCTATTAGGTCGGTAAGTCTTCCTATTTCTCTTTTGTACTCTTTGAGTACCTTCTTAGCGGTCTGATATTTACTACGCAGTTTCCTGTAGTCAAGCATCAGGTCACTGAAGGCATCTCCTAATTGCTCAAAGGTAAAGTCATCATATGTTTCTACAGGTTCAGTAGGTACCTGATCGATTGCCATGAAGCAGATGTTTGCAGCGTCCTCTGAATGTTCATCTTCTGAGTCGCTAGCTTCACTCTCATGCCATATGCTGGTGTTGGCATATTTCCGGGATGTTGATCTCTTCAGGTTGCCTTTTTCATACCTGTTGTTCTTCTTGCTCGATGATGAGTTGATGGGACAGTCCTTCTTCATATATCCCTTCTTCTTGCAGCCATAGCAGACAGCATCTTCTTGGTACCAGTTGTTGCTGTTGTTCTCTTTGACTCTCTTCTCATGTCTCATGAATCTTTTGAACTTCCTTGCTAGGAGAGCTTGATCTTCAGCGTCAGATCCACTGCTGTCTGAGTCATCTTCAGCAGCTTTTCTGTGCTGAGCCTTGAGGGCGATAGTCTTCTCCTTTGGTGCAGGCTCTTCAAAATCTTGTAGATCCAGTTCATGAGTGAGTAGCTTACCCATGAGTACTTCAAGTGACATTGTGGTGAGGTCGTTTCCTTCAATGATAGCTGTAGCCTTCGGAATCCAGTTCTTGGTGAGAGCTCGCAGGAGTTTGCGAATCTTTTCGTGGTTATTGTATTCTTTGCCTAAGGAGGACAAAGGGTTTACAATATCCAAGAACCTCTCGAACATTTGTGTGACTGTTTCATTTGGCTTCATTTTGAACGCCTCGTACTCTTGAGTAAGTCTGCTGACTTTTGACTCCTTGACTTGAGTCGTGCCTTCATGTGTAACTTCAAGAAGCTTCCATACACCATTTGCCGTTGTGCATGTAGATACCCTGTTAAATTCTGTTCTGTCTAAGGCACAAAAAAGAGCATTAATGGCACGTGCGTCAAGACTGGCCTTTTTCTTTTCTTCCTCTGTATAACTATTTTGGGGTTTTTCAACTAAAACACCCTCGACATTTATACGAGGTGGCTTCTGATAGCCATCAAGAACAATAGCCCATAAGTCAAAATCAAGAGACTTTAAGAAGAAACTCATCCGTGTTTTCCAATAAGTGTAGTTAGTACCATCAAACAGAGGAGGTCTGTTTGTGGCCTGACCTTCACTTGTGAATTTTATAGTAGCCATGTGATGTGCTGTGATCTAATAAATAATGAATAAATAAAAGCACTTATACCTTGCTTTACCTGTAACACCCGCTTTGATACCAATTGTAGGAACGATATAGTAAAGCGTAATACTCTAGAGGGGAGGGGGTGAATAGAGTTGGCAGCGGAATAATGCTAATTAAAAAGTTAGCAACACAATCACAGTATATAATCACAAATGAAAATAAAGTAAAGGCAGAGTTCAGAAAGCAAACGCAAAGACAGCGATGTATACTGGTATCCCTCTGTTGAGGACTAATCCAGTCGGTAGAACTCTTGCTACCAGTTTGAATCCACTATAGAAAAAACCGTAAGTTTTCTTACGAAGTCCTTGCAACTTCTACAACGCGAGCTTTGATACGAAGAACTCGTCCAACTTCAAATGTGAAGAGGTATTCTTCAATCAAGCCTTCTGATTACAATCTCTCAGAAACTTCTAGACCGTACCGCACTGACAAATCGACTAGAGGATTGTAACGGGCTTGGGATCTGAAAATGAAAGCTCTAGAAAACTCTTTGGAAGGCAGAAAGCTTTTTAGATAGAGAGAAGATTGAAAGTGAATGAGTGAATTGAAATGATCGAAATACTTCTCTATTTATAGGATTTCCAAAGGGAGAACTCTGTCAGAATTCGGACAGAATTCGGACAGAACTTGATGAGCAAATCTCGGTCAAATCCGCAACTGCAGGAGGACCAAGTTCCAGAGAATTCAAAATCAAAACGGCCACCAACCGAACTCTGGCCGAACTCTGGCCGAGTTCTGTCAGGGTTAGGTTAGGGTTTTTAAAATAGGTTTTGGTGATTTTTGAAAACCTTTTTGTAAACAATTTGATAGGTCATTTTAAAAACATTTTTGGGAATAGCCTATTTGCCAGTACGACTCGGTGTACAATGTATTCCTAGACTTAAATAAAAAGAAAATTACATTGCATAGGAAATACAGACTCAAGTAGGCAAACAGATCTTCAGTCTTGAACGAAGTGAATATCCAATCTTGCTTATGTTCAAGGAGCTGAGATGTCCCAACAAGCTTCATATATCCAGACAGAGTTTTGATCAATTATTAAAATCAGGTTGACCATATGACCAATGGGCCAACAGAACACGTGGTCCCCAACAGAAAACTCTAGCGGCCTACGATGCTGGTCCGCCCAATGACGATGTCGATCCTGTGCAACTCGAAGTCGCTCTCTAATTCCTTTAACCAGTTCAACTGTCTGAACAATCATTTCTGGGCCTAGCATCTTCCTTTTCCCGATATCATCCCATGCTAGTGGCGATCTACACTTCTTACCATATAGTGCCTCAAATGGCGCCATCTGGATACTGGCTTGATAACTGTTGTTATATGAGAACTCAACTAAGTGCAGGTGGCTTTCCCAAGATCCTCCAAAATCTAGGGTACAAGCTCGCAACATATATTTCAAAGTCTGAATTGTCCTTTCTGATTGTCCGTCCGTCTGTGGGTGGTAAGCCGTGCTAAATCTTAACTTGGTACCCAGACTATGATGCAAGCTCTTCCAGAAATGTGATGTAAAGCGGGTATCTCGGTCTGACACAATACTGACAGGGACTCCATGCTGCCTGACTGTCTGTTGCATATACAACTCTGCCAACTTTTCTGTAGATTGCCCTACTCTGAAAGGAAGAAAATGTGCTACCTTTGTAAGCCGATCTACTATCACCCAAATAGCATCTTTACCACTTGGTGATCTCGGTAAACCGGTCACAAAGTCCATTGTGATGTGTTCCCACTTCCATTCCGGGATAGGAAGCGATTGCAATAATCCAGCTGGCCTCTGCTGTTCTGCCTTTACTTGCTGACATATCAAGCAACGGGAAACAAACCTAGCTATCTCCCTCTTCATCCCGTTCTACCAGAAGTGCTGCTTGATATCTTGGTACATCTTGGTCCCTCCAGGATGTACAGAATACTGAGAACTGTGAGCTTCTGCCATAACTTCTTGTCTGATATCTCCACTAGGCACACATAGATGTGATCCAAACCTAAGTGTACCGTCTTTGTGGATTTGTATCTCCTTCCTGAGCCCTGACTCACATTCTGCCCTAAGCTTCTGAATCCTTGGGTCTTGTGCCTGAGCTGCCTTGATCCTGTCTACCAAGTCAGATTGGACTTGTAGACTTGCCAGAACTCCTACATTGTTAGGAAGTATAACTTCTATGCCCATCTCCTGAAGGTCTTCTAAGATATGCCTCTGTGTTGTCAACATAAATGCGTCGCCCCTTCTGCTGAGAGCGTCTGCTACCACATTAGCCTTGCCTGGATGATACTGAAGCTCTACGTCATAATCCTTGATCAGCTCTAACCATCTTCTCTGCCTCATGTTCAGCTCCTTCTGAGTAAAGATGTACTTCAGACTTTTGTGGTCTGTGTACATGTCTACTCGGTCACCATATAAGTAATGCCTCCATAGCTTCAAAGCAAATACTACTGCCGCCAACTCTAAATCATGAGTTGGATAATTCTTCTCGTGGTCCCAAAGCTGCCTAGATGCATATGCTATCACCTTCTCGTGCTGCATGAGGATGCACCCAAGTCCTTTACCTGACGCATCACAATATACAGTAAAACCTCCGGGTCCAACTGGCAATGTAAGAATGGGTGCTGATATCAACTTCTGCTTCAAATTCTCAAACGATGCCTGGCATTCTGCCGACCAAACGAATGTCACATCCTTCCGTGTCAAGCGGGTCATGGGTGCTGAAAGTCTTACAAAATCTGACACAAATCTTCTGTAATATCCTGCCAATTCCAAGAAACTCCATACATCAGCTACGGTCTTGGGTACTGGCCAACTCTCTACTGCTTCTACCTTCTTGGGATCCACTGCTACTCCAGCTCCTGATACGATATGACCCAAAAATAAAATGTGGTCCATCCAGAACTCACACTTGCTGAGCTTGGCATACAACTGGTTCTCTCTCAGAACTTGCAACACTTTCCTGAGGTGGTCTTCATGCTCCTCTTCACTAGCAGAGTACACAAGAATGTCGTCGAGAAATACTACGACAAACTGATCTAAATACGATATAAAGATACGGTTCATCAAATCCATGAAGATAGCTAGAGCATTGGTCAAACCAAACGGCATTACTAAGAATTCATAATGCCCATACTTCGACCTGAATGCTGTCTTGGGAATGTCCTCCTTCCGAACCCTCACTTGGTGATACCCTGAACGAAGATCTATCTTGGAGAAAACTCTAGCCTTGCTCAACTGATCAAATAAGTCGTCGATCCTGGGTAATGGGTACTTGTTCTTTACTGTTGCCGCGTTAAGCTTCCTGTAATCGATGCATAATCTGGATGATCCATCCTTCTTTTCCACAAGTACCATTGGTGCTGCCTATGGTGATACGCTAGCTTGGATGAACTTCTTCTCCTTCAGTTTCTCTATATGTTGATATACCTTGGCCTGCTCCGAATCCGCCATTCTGCAAACCCGATCTGATATCGGTTTAGTCCCAGGTGCCAATTCTATACTGAACTCAATATCTCAAACCGGTGGCAGACCGGGAAGTTCTTCGGGAAACACGTCTAGAAATTCTTCAACTACCTTCGGAACTTGAACTTCTTCCATTGCCGTTATTACTCCCTGCTCTTGCTGAGTTGCCTCTGATCTGACTAAGGTGAATCTCTTCATGCCTGGAATATCAAAAGATACACTCCCACTACGATAATCTATCGTTGCATGACTGTCTTTCAGCCAATCCATGCCTAAGATAACGTCGAAATTTCCAACAAAAAATTCTATCAACTGGGCGGGTAAGGAATGCCCGCAAACTACAACACTATACGCTAGAATAACTCTACTAACTCCTACGAGCCCATTATCAGTGATTATATTCAACCTCCCTGGCAATGCCTCGAACTCCATTCCTAGCCGTGTCGCAAATTATACAGATATAAATGAGTGGGATGCTCCCGAATCAAACAATGCTACTGCGGGATATGAGACGACGAGAATGTTACCTGCCACGACATCTCCCGACGCTAATGCCTCTTCCAAGGACAGAGTGAATGCCTGCCCTCGACCTCCTTGCTGGTTCCCATGTTGCGGCCTAGCCTGGTGCTGCTGCTGGCCCCTGCCTTGATGATGCTGGGGTGGTCTATGCTGGTGTTGCTGCATCGGCGGTCCCTGCTGCCGAAACATCTGAGCCTGCAACATTAACGGGCGCTGGGCCAATGGTCTCACTGCTACCGCTGGTCCTCGATACTGTCCTGCTCCTGGTGCTGGCAGAGCAGGGAACTGCTGCACTGGTCCTCCTGACCTCGAATTCAAGGGACATGTGGTAACCCGATGGTCTGGATTTCTACATATCAAACACAGTCCGTTCAATGCATGACCAACATCTCTAGTGTGCCCCATCTTTCCGCAATAAGTGCAGCCCGCAGGGGGTTGCTGGTTCTTCTTGGTTGTTGTTGCTGCTGCCTGGGTGGTGGTGCTGGCCCTCGCATTGCCACATCGTGGATATGAATGCCAGGGGATGGTGCTGTTGTTCGGGGCGCTGCTCCCCCTCCTCCTTCAATCTGACTGTGGGATCTCTTCTGACCCCCAGTCCTTGCCGCAAGCCTCTGAATGGTGATCTCATGTCTGCGGGTTGCCGTCAATACTTCGTCAAAAGTCTGGTAGTTGTGCCCCTCTATCAATTGTAAGAGCTTAAGATGAAACCCTTGCTGGAACCTCATCGCCCTCTGGCGCTCCGTTGCTACCATCTCTGGGGCAAACCTACTCAATCTGCAGAACTCCGCTGCATAAGCATCTACCGTCTTGCCGGCCTGTTTGAGGTTGATAAATTTCTGTTGCAGCTCAAACTGTGCCACAACTACATAGTACTTCATCTTGAATCTTGCTGTGAAATCGTCCCAAGCAACGGGACGTCTGATGCCTACCTCCTCTGATTCCCACCAATCACGTGCGAGATCCTGAAGTAACAACTTCACCTGATCCACACGTTATTCTGCCGGCACCTTAGCGGCTGTCAGAATAGCCTCAATGTCCTTAAGCCATGCATCTGCTGAGATGGCATCCTCCGTGCCCTCGAAACGGCGGGGGTTATACTTGCAAAACCGGGCTGACGCTCCTGAATCTGGCCTCACCCCTCTTTTCAATGCCGTCTGTAATCCTTGGTTGAGTAGTACATTCTGCTCATGCAACTGAGCGTGCATGCGCTGCTGGGCTAACATCTGGTGTTGCTGAGTAGCCATCATCCCTCCCATGATCTCCAGAAGGGCTGGTGTGTCCAATTCTACAGGGGTAGGTGGAACTATTGGTGGTGTTGGAACCTTCGGATACTGCAGTCCAACTGCTGGTTCCACTATCACTTATTCCTGGATAGTCTCTTGAGTTAGTACCGGCCCTTGTTGCTGACCATCATGGTCAGGTTGTCCATGTTGCTGTCCAGCTCTGACAGATACGGACGAGGTGCCCCTAAGAAAAAGGGACAAGAGAACAATCAAATAACCGGACAGGGAAGATCAATGAAGTCAAAGGATACTGGAATGTCAAGCTGGTATTGAGAACAACGAATCACGAGATCAAGGAGAAACATGTGTGATTGAGACATCCTATAAATTAAAACACCCCACAAGTCTGAAATCAGACCTG
The DNA here is from genome assembly GCA_029216955.1 of Iris pallida. Classification (NCBI taxonomy): domain Eukaryota; kingdom Viridiplantae; phylum Streptophyta; class Magnoliopsida; order Asparagales; family Iridaceae; genus Iris; species Iris pallida. Next base: position 20,518,871 of record JANAVB010030817.1, on the reverse strand, counting down.
CATGGGCCACCACTAAAACCTTGTCACGTCCCAGAACCAGAATACTGGAGAGCGGGGAAATGACTCAGCCAGCTACGTATTATGGGTAGATGAATACCGTATAATATGATCAATGCTGTCTAAAAGACGAGGGGGTGCATACTACATGAAAGTCTCACTATGGTCACTTCACATCTATTGTCTCAATCATTCAAACAAGAAACAGTAATAGAGAACATGTAAGATAAAGCAGTAAGGCGTTCCAAACGCTTTGTCAAAATGTTTTTGATATCTGGCTTTACAAAATATAGCCAGATTGATGTAGCAAAGTATACACAATTGTTATCAGCTGCAGTCTGACTTTAATTACAATTATATAAAAGTAAGTACAAGACAATCCGACTAACATGTCGGTGCCAAACGGCAAGGTATTAAGTAGATAACAAAACGAGCGGAGAAGTAAGAAACCCACTCGAGTCCTCCTACGATCATCCCTCTAGTGTTGACCATCCTGGAGGTAGAAGTAAGCTGGATCCTCGGGGACCGGCGCTAAATCTGGCCATGCAAAACCAGAGAGGTTAGACCTCTAATAGCAAGTACCACAAGGAAGCACGACATGAGAACTAAAACCAGTAATGAAAAATATGACAAATAGATCTCTGCTTGCCACTAGGATTCTCATAACATCACGACACTTCGAACCAACCTCCCAACCAAACAAGGACAGAAGTTGGCCCGTCATGTCCTGACATTCTGATCATCCTAGTTAGGTAACAGAGTAGTACAGTACACAAATAAGTCAATTTAAACGGCCATTCAACTACTACGGCTTGCTATTGTGTGTTCCAAGTTATCCTGGAATAATACAATCAGGGATTCCTCAGTTCTTACTATGTGCAAGCAAGCTAGTCTATCCAGTGAATCATGTACGCCATGCATGAATTAGACGAGTCCCAGCAGGACGCCCGTCATCAATATACAATATACAATAATAATATAAGCAGATACTGTTTCCTGCCCGTGTGGCAGGTTTACAGTATCTGTGGGAACCAGCCGGCCCGTCGGGTACTATTTGTCCCAAGGGGGCTGCCATGTAAGAACTCGGGAATCCATTCTCTCCATGCAATTGTATTTTATTTAACTTAATAGTCTCTACATTGAGTGAAATCCCATGCCGTGGATCATGGTCATTCAAATGAGTACTTTCGTATGGGGTACGATATGCACAACTCTACAACGATACCAGTGCGGTTAGGTTACAGGTCTTACATAGCGTAATACAACAATCAAATCTAACCACGGTAATCATGCATTGACCATACAGTACACATGCTTCTTTTGTAGAAAATAAATAAGTAAATAAATAAATAAATAGATTGAAGCCTGCATGTGCATGTATGTCAATATTCGGGATCAGGCAGTCGATTACAATAGTTCATAACATGAACGTGTCTCATTCATTTAATTTAATAAGACGACTAGCCAGCCTCTTAGTTCCAACTAGGAACGCATGATCAATTTAGTCAAGACAACCATCATTATCAATGGTGACAAGGCATGAAAGTCAACTAATATTCAGTGGGGTCGAGTCTGCAGCTCTCAGGGTTTAATTCCAGTCAATCGGGGTATCTATACTCAATTCACGACACATGGTACATCCCACGTAACAATCCATATTTAACAGAAATATTAACATATCATGATTATATCAAGTTTATGCCAAAAGACGTAAAGATATAAAATGGACGTTAAATATCTAATAAAATATCAATATACAGGACTGCGCTCAAGTCAGGCTACGCTCAAGTCTAGCGTATGCAAGTCCATACGACTCCTTACCATCCAAGTCAGCGTATGCAAGTCATACGCTCCCAAAAGGCAGCGTATGGACTCCATACGACTCCTGACCATCCAAGTCAGCGTATGCAAGTCATACGCTCCCAAAAGGCAGCGTATGGACTCCATACGACTCCTGACCATCCAAGTCAGCGTATGCAAGTCATACGCTCCCAAAAGGCAGCGTATGGACTCCATACGACATACGCTCCCAAAAGGCAGCATATGCAAGACACACGCTTTCTAAAAGGCAGCGTATGGACTCCATACTGCGCTGCGCTAAAGAGCGCGCACAGCTCAGTGACGCAAGCTAAAAAGCTAGCGTACACTGCTCACTGTCTTTTCCAAACAGCAAGAACTCCATGATTGCACCCCAAAGCTTCAAAAGTCCATAACTTGGTCAAAACAAGTCAAAATCCAACTTTTCAAAGGTCAAAATTGGGTAGAATAAAACTCTCTACAATATGGAACCATCATAATTTGCAAACAAAGAAGTTTGATAGATCAAGACCACCAAAATCTGAAAATACTAATTTCTAGATCTACAAAAATTAAGACTTCGAAATGAAAAATGCCAAGTTCTAAACTCTCTTAGGATCACGAGAGGAAGGCAAATGAACTATAAAAACATGGGTTATCATGGAAAGCAAGTTGTACTTGCCTATGGTTTGTAGGTGGAGAGAGTAATGAAAGGAAGAAGAAGAGGAGTAATGGTGAAGGAGTTTATGAAGAGAGAGAAAGAGATAGAAGCTTTAAATGGAAGGGATGGTGGTAGGTGGGGGTTGGGCCGGGTCCAATGGGTCGGGTTGTAGGGGATCCAACCAAAGCCAACCCGAACCCAAATAAGCAAGACTAAGGCAGGGAATAAAAGCAGGAAATAAAGTGCAGAAATAAAATTGCAGAAATAAAATTAACATGGAATTAATTACGGGAAATTAATTAACACGAAAATTAAAGAGCAGATAATTAATTAACATAAAATTGAAGGAATTTAAATACATGATAATACATGATAAATATTAAATAAACACATGATAAATACTAAATAAATACACATGAGTAGTACATGTATAAAAATATGCATTCTGGAAACGGGAAGTGACATAGTGTCACGACCCGTACCCTATTTAGGGGCACGAGAACGTGGATACGTCCAGCCTACGCCGCAGTGTTGGCGGTAGAACGCTGTCTAGGTCCTCTATAACATCTAACATCTAACATCTAACAACAAGATATATAAACCTGTCATCTCCGTACGGAGGTATAATATAACATCTCAACTCTATATCTCAATCACAAGTCTAGGGAATATAGAGCACGATATGAAATCAGATAAAAGGAAGAAACTGAATATAAATAGAGTTATCACACCACACAAAATAGATGTTTAACACAAATAAATACAAGTCCTAAAATATAACTAAGTCTCAACTAACAATCAGAACAATCCGATACAAACTAAAAACTAAAAATACTAGACCAGAGTAAGCACCCTCTACTGTGCTAGATGCTCCTCGGGCTCCTGAGTGTCACCCTCATGTGCCCCATAGAAGGTAGGGCAGTTACCATCATCATCTGTAATATTTTCAACAGGTCCAGTCAGGACAGGAACGTGTACAAAATTTCAAACAACAGTTCTAGTTATACGATATTGAAAATGTAGCAGTAGATAGAGAGAATATACTAGGTAAAGTAGAGCGTACATGTATCCTGGCAGAGTATATCAAAACTGTAATGAGATAAGGCAAGAAAACAATGTATAACATGTACGAAATCTGGAACTGCTATCTATATGAGTTTAGCACTAGTTTCAACATGTGATCGGCTTAGAACTTGATACAATGTTTGGCCTGGCTAATCATACGTGGGTGTATGATTAACACTATACAATGAGGATAATATAGTGATACAATGATGATACAATGTAATACTATGGGGTATTGATCACATATCTACGCTAACACCCCCATCCCTGACTAATATAGTGGATCCAGTCATGACACATCATGGCACGTATTCTCTGAGGAGGTCACGAGCCTACGCAGGAATCGTATCTATACAATGAACAATAAACAATGAAAACTTGCCCAGTATATACCATATATAAGAGGAATAACATCTTATGATGGGATCCAGACAATACCAGTCCGTGTGCACCATGTGTCAAGAGAACAAGGATATCTACACTAAATACTAGAAACAAAGACGATATCATAAAACAGAAATATTATCAGAGAATGTACTCGCCTGCGATGTGATGGATAAGTCGACTGAGTCCAAGAACAGTGCCTCGAGGACCTATAGATGGAATACTGTATCAATATAATGGTTTGGAAGTGAAACTAAGTCATACTGAGTCAAAATAGGTCAAGACACGCCAAACTAAGTCAATCTAGGTCAAACAAGGTCAAACTAGATTGTACAGGATCAATCTAAGTCATATTAGGACTAACAAAGTCATACTAGGTCAAGACAGGTCTAGTTAGGTCAACCTTGGTCATAGGGGAACATTGGAAGTCAACCCTTATCAAACTAGGTCAAAAGTTGACTTACAGTTGACTTTTGGTCAACGGTCAACTCTGGTCAACTCTAGGTCAACCCTAGGTCAACCCTATGTCAATGGTGACTAACAGTTGACTGTTCAAGTCTAATGGAATTTGGGACTAAATTGGGTAAAGTGTTGACCCATAGTTGACTTTTGGTCTAAAAAGTCAACCGTGGTCAACCAAGGTCAAGACTAGGTCTAGGCGACTATTTCTAATCATTACCAACCCTTACAACCCATATCCGATTCATTCTCAAACTCCTATTCTTCTCCTTCTCCTTATTCCTATTCTTCTTCTTATTCTCCTTCTCATTCTCCTTCTCATTCTCATTCTCCTTTTCATTCTCCTCCTCATTCTCCTTCTCATTCTCCTCCTCATTCTTCTCATCGTTCTGCTTCTTCCCTTATTCTCCTTCTCGTTCTCCTCCTCATTCTCCTTTTTCCCTTATTCTCATTCTCCTTCTCATTCTCCTCCTCATTCTCCTTCTCATTCTCCTCCTCATTCTCCTTCTTTCCTCATTCTCCTTCTCATTCTTCTTCTCATTCTCATTCTCCTTCTCATTCTCCTCCTCATTCTCCTTCTTCCCTCATTCTCCTTCTCATTCTCCTTTTCATTCTCCTTCTTCCCTCATTCTCCTTCTCATTCTTATTCTCCTCATCATTCTCCTTCTTCCCTCATTCTCCTTCTCATTCTCCTTCTCCTTCTCATTCTCATTCTAATTCTTCTACTACTGCTGCTCCTGCTAGTGCTATTGCTGCTACTGTGGCTTATTCTCTTCATCTTCTTCTACTTCTTTCACTACTTCCTTCCCTCTCTCTCTATATATATAAATACATACACACACACACATGTAGATATATATATAGACACACACACACACTCTCACACTCTCACACATACACTCTCACTCACACACTACCACCACCACTCTCATGACACCACCACCATTCTCATGACACCAATACCACCACCACCACTCTCTACACACACTCAAATACATATAAATATATATACATATATACTCCTCTCTAAAGGAAAACCCCCAATTTAATCCTTAAACTAGATTTCTAGGAAAACCTACAAATTCTATGGGCAAAATGTAGAGGGTGGTCTCCTCCTCATTTATGGTGAAGGAAATAAATGCAAAAGAGAATTAATGAAGGTTTTAAAAGCATACCTAATTTGTAGCTTGAGAGAGAAGAAGATGCTTGAAAAGAAAATGGAATGAAGAGAGAGAGAGGTTGCTTTGGAGTGAAGCAAAGGAGAGGGGGTGCTCCACACATGGCCGGCCACATCTTAGAGGGTTGGGGGCATTTGGCAATTTACCAAAATGCCCTCCAAGTCAAAGAAATGAGTGGTTTGAGTTGGGGTCAAAATGGTAACTTGAAAACTCCTAATTTCAAGTTCTAAATCTAATTCTAATCCCTAATCCCACTAAAATCAAATATGATTAGTCAAATATAAATATCTGGGTTTGGTCATGACAAGTTGGTCGGTTCCAGTTGGGTCCCGATCAGAGTGTAAGCTACCCCGGGTCCCCGATACAAGTCGGAATGAGCTGAAATTCGAACCCGACTCAAATAACCCCAAAACAATATCATAAATAATAAAATAAATTTTAAAAATATTCAAAAGTACAAAATGACAAAAATATTCATGTTCCTAAAAACTGGGGGTGACAAATCTATCCACCTTAAAAAATTTCGTCCTCGAAATTAAAACAAAGTAATCACAGAAAAACACATGCAAAAAACAATCCCTCTCGAATACTTCCAAAGAAAAAAAAATTTTAACAAAATAAAAATCTCTTAAGACACAACAACACTTGCAAATAAAAACTGTTACGTGTCCGACACGGACACGAAACCATCACAAATCTCACCTATCAAAAGCCAAATCAACAATCACCAATGCAAAATATCAAAATAAATCAAAGAGGTCCAATGACCAAAATACCCTTGGGCCAGAAATGATACTGAAAATATCCTAATCACATGGTTAGGCTCTAGGTCAAACAGTCTCTAAGGTTTCACTAGCAAAACATTAAAATCACAATCATGGCTTAAAAATTTAAAATGATTAAAATCCCCAAAATCAAAGCATGAATTTAAATGACAATAATTAAATGACTAAAACTATAAAATTTAAAATCACTCTCAATTAGAAACCTGGTGCTACAAGTCTATCCATCTTAAAAATTTTATCCTCAAAAATTAAAATAAAGTAAACACAGAAAAATCATACAGTTCGACAATCATATGCGTCTTTCCAGAATCATGATACTCAGAATCTCCGTCATGCTAGTGAGCAAGGCTACGATAATCACAGAGTCCTTGACTAAGGTACATACCTCTAGAATTATGGTATTTAAAATTTTTGCATTGCCGCATGCTTGGCAGCGAAAACCTTAAATTCCCACACCCTAGAAATACATCCGTAATCCGACTATATGTCCTCACTATGCCCGCTAGCATGACCCTAGAGGATTCTAAATCTCATAATCAAGGCGACCTAGCCCATACGACTTATCTCAGGAGAAAATTACATTACAAGAACAAAATTTTATCAACCAATCAAGGTACAGATGGAATCGAATTTCAAACAGTTATAAGGAGGCAATTACGGAAATAAGATCGAAAGATTGGAACCTGCACTCTGTCCTGCTGCTGCCTGACTGCGAGTAATCGCCATCCTGAGGACGAATTGAACCCAAGAGATCAGTATGGCACAAGATAAGATATTATCAAAGGAGGACAATTGAATTCAAATGCAAGAAGAGTTGTCATGGTAATCAAAAGATCAGAATTTTCCTAAAATGTGATTGAGTAACTCATATCATATTCTAGATCCTATGTCCTAGTCGAAGCTCGTAATTAGTACTCTAAGTCGAGCACCATTACGAGATCACAATAATTGCGACACTGACCTGCATGGGCCGCCACAAAAATGTGTCACGACCCGCACCCTATTTAGGGGCACGAGAACGTGGGTACGTCCAGCCTACGCCGCAGTGTCGGCGGTAGAACGCTGTCTAGGTCCTCTATAACATCTAACATCTAATATCTAACAACAAGATATATAAACCTGTCATCTCCGCATGGAGGTATAATATAATATCTCAACTCTATATCTCAATCACAAGTCTAGGGAAGATAGAACACGATATGAAATCAGATAAAAAGAAGAAACTGAATATAAATAGAGTTATCACACCACACAAAATAGATGTTTAACACAAATAAATATAAGTCCTGAAATATAACTAAGTCTCAACTAACAATCAGAACAATCCGATACAAACTAAAAACTAAAAATACTAGACCAGAGTAAGCACCCTCTACTGAGCTAGATGCTCCTCGGGCTCCTGAGTGTCACCCTCATGTGCCCCATAGAAGGTAGAGCAGTCACCATCATCATCTGTAATATTTTCAAGTCTAATGGAATTTAGGACTAAATTGGGTAAAATGTTGACCCATAGTTGACTTTTGGTCTAAAAAGTCAACCATGGTCAATCAAGGTCAAGACTAGGTCTAGGCGACTATTTTTAATCATTACCAACCCTTATAACCCATATCTGATTCATTCTCAAACTCCTATTCTTCTCCTTCTCCTTATTCCTATTCTTCTTCTTATTCTCCTTCTCATTCTCCTTCTCCTTCTCATTCTCCTTCTCATTCTCCTTCTCATTCTCCGCCTCATTCTCCTTCTTCCCTCATTCTCCTTCTCATTCTCCTCCTCATTCTCCTTCTTCCCTCATTTTCCTTCTCATTCTCCTCCTCATTCTCCTCCTCATTCTCCTTCTTTCCTCATTCTCCTTCTCATTTTCATTCTTCTTCTCATTCTCCTTCTCATTCTCCTCCTCATTCTCCTTCTTCCCTCATTCTCTTTCTCATTTTCCTCCTCATTCTCCTCCTCATTCTCCTTCTTCCCTCATTCTCCTTCTCATTCTCATTCTCCTCCTTATTCTCCTACTCATTCTTCTTCTTCCCTCATTCTCCTTCTCATTCTCATTCTCCTCCTCATTCTCCTCCTCATTCTCCTTCTTCCCTCATTCTCCTTCTCATTCTCCTTCTTCTTCTCATTCTCATTCTAATTCTTCTACTACTGCTGCTCCTGCTAGTGCTATTGCTGCTACTGTGGCTTATTCTCTTCATCTTTTTCTACTTCTTTCACAACTTCCTTCCCTCTCTCTATATATATATAAATACATACACACACATACACATGTAGATATATACATAGACACACACACACACACACTCTCACACTCTCACACATACACTCTCACTCACACACCACCACCACCACTCTCATGACACCACCACCATTCTCATGACACCAATACCACCACCACCACTCTCTACACACACTCAAATACATATAAATATATATACACATATATATACATATATACTCCTCTCTAAAGGAAAACCCCCAATTTAATCCTTAAATTAGATTTCTAGGGAAACCTATAAATTCTATAGGCAAAATGTAGAGGGTGGTCTCCTCCTCATTTATGGTGAAGGAAATAAATGCAAAAGAGAATTAATGAAGGTTTTAAAAGCATACCTAATTTGTAGCTTGAGAGAGAAGAAGAAGCTTGAAAAGAAAATAGAATGAAGAGAGAGAGGTTGCTTTGGAGTGAAGCAAAGGAGAGGGGGTGCTCCACACATGGACGGCCACATCTTAGAGGGTTGGAGGCATTTGGCAATTTACCAAAATGCCCTCCAAGTCAAAGAAATGAGTGGTTTGAGTTGGGGTCAAAATGGTAACTTGAAAACTCCTAATTTCAAGTTCTAAATCTAATTCTAATCCCTAATCCCACTAAAATCAAATGGGATTAGTCAAATATAAATATCTGGGTTTGGTCATGACAAGTTGGTCGGTTCCAGTTGGGTCCCGATCAGAGTCTAAGCTACCCCGGGTCCCTGATACAAGTCGGAATGAGCTGAAATTCGAACCCGACTCAAATAATCCCAAAACAATATCATAAATAATAAAATAAATTTTAAAAATATTCAAAAGTACAAAATAACAAAAATACTCCTGTTCCTAAAAACTGGGGCTGACATATGTTTCACTTAACAAAATGCCTGGAAGTCGGATTTTGAAAATAAAACAAGAAAAAGTACAAGAAGTACAAATTTGATTCTGGGAAGTATTGCTATGGAAGTCTGATCTGTAAATGATCACTTTGTTCCTTGGACCATACGATGATGATGAAGATCACTGCTAGAAGATGAACAATTGGAAGAACTAAGTCACCAGAAAGGTATCGACGCACTTGGGCACTGATGGCGAGGCCGAATGCTTTCCTGCTTTGCTTCACTCTGTTATGGAGGAAAAGTCGAAGAAGAATGCTCCCAAAAAATCAAAGTCTCTGGGCTCTGATCTCTATGTATTCTCTCCTTTTTCTCTGTGTCCGTATATGAGAAAAATCAGTCTATTTATAGACTTGGTTTCTTGTGCGTAGAAACTCAACGAAAGTTCCGTCTCTACGCTGACAACTGCCACCCATGATCAAAGTCATCCTCAGCATATATTGACACGTGTCCCATCATTTCAATAAGAATAGGATGCACGTACACACGTTCTTCGAGATGTGTGGTATGAAAGCCATGTAGGCAAACCACGTTCTGGATTGGAATAGCGCGTAAGACAACCCAAATATACCCTGAGCGTAAAGTAGTAGACTGGGCGTACAATAGCCCTGATGTAGACTTCCTGCGTAAAATGGTTGTTAAATAACCTTGAGCGTAAAAGTAGCCCAAATAAACCTTACGCACAAGTCAACCGTTGAGCGTAAAAACTCGTATAGTCTCCGTGCGTAAAAGAAGCCATATTATGAGCGTAAAGTGGCTCAGTCCACATACTAACCAACAAATGGGCCTCTGTGTAAAACAAATTCCTTTGATTTCTGTGATATATGCCATCATTAAATCTTTATGTCAGACTTTGCATTAAATGCGAGACTTGACAGCTTTGTCCAGCGTAAAAGTGGCTAGCCTGTCTTGGGCGTAAAATCATTAGCTTTGACCCGGGCGTAAAGTGATTAGCCTATTTCGGGCGTAAAGTGGATCGATTTGAATGGAATGATCCTTATCTTTGACTCATTCTTATGAAGCACTTTTTACGCTCCTACAAGACCCCCTTCAAAGTTTTCAAATATCTTCAAAATTTGAAACACTTTGAACAGAAGCGTAAAAGTCGAGATTTGACCAGTCAGCGTAAAATTCGGGATACTCAACAGTCATCCGCGTAAAAGTGGGGATATCCAACAGTCGGCGTAAAATCAAAAAAATAATGTCGGTCAACACTTAACCGTTACAATGAATTTTCTTCTCGAAACTTTCGAGTGACTTTTTACCTCCCCGAGCTTGCATTATTAATGAGCAGTTTTCCATAAGGAATATGAAGAGTTGATTTGATTGTATAAATAAAGAGGAATTCTTCATTCTTGCCATTCATCTTCATAGTGACATGGCGCCAAAGAAAGAGATTAAAAATGAAGAGGCTTCTAGCTCCAGGCTTGATTTTGAGCGAGCACGCAATTTTGTAGGGTGCTTTGGACTGACTCCAGCAGTCTTCAATCGCATCGATGGTGGTCTTCCAACTGCGTATGAGGGATCAGGAGATGCAGAAGTGTTTCTTAATTTGATGCGTCGCTCCGGGATTCGCAACATGCACGACTTAGGTGCCTCCCTTCGTCAGCCCAACGAAGGAGAGAAAAAATAATATTTCATGTATTGCGACTCTTTTATATGTAGGGGTCCACTCTCCCTTTTTTATAAATAAAATCTTGATGTTAATCTCATCTGTTGGTACATAGAACTGTTCAACACTTCTTTAACTGCATTTATGGTTGTTTATTCTCAAGAGAAACAAAACAACACGTGGCATCTGTTACGAGCGCCTATCTAGTAGGATCTTTTCCCAAAATAGACTCATACCAACCGTTTCCTCAACCCTTATAAATAGCTGAGTTTAGAGAATGTTTTATACATCCTCATTCTCATTGTCATTTTTTCTGGAGATAGCTTTCCACCTCTTTGCAAGAATTTACCTTCAATAAATGATGATCCTTTCTGATATGGTTCTTCTGTACGCTCGGTCACCAGATATTGATTCAACCAGAGCCAAACCATTTGGCCTTTATGGTAAGTTTGGTCGTAAACCATTGTTTGCCTTTGATCTTTTTGTTGAAAAACAGATACTCACGAGTGTAAATCCTTGATAGATGTAAAATCTCATAGGAAAGATGCACAGGCGTAAAAAGCTTTGTTGAATAATACACTCCTAAAAACGTTGGCATAAAAGAGCCTTATTGAAATGAGGAGCACATGAAACAATAGCGTAAAAGCCTTGTTGAATAGGGTGCACATGAGACACTGGCATAGAGAGCCCTGTTGATTGAATGCTCATGAATCACGGACGTAAAAAAAATCAAGCGTAAAGTCTTGTTGCCTGTTGAAGATAAAACAAGATGCGTAAGCATCTAATACACGTCTGATGATACTTCTGTCTAAAACATTTCTTCTTTGTTATTTTCTGCAGAAATTTGGCTGAAGAGCTTTTCCAGAACCGGTATTGGCGACTTTGATGCTGTGAGGAGCGTTCTTCTGACGTCAACATCAGGGAGCTCATGCGCTTTTGACGCACGAATCAGACAACTCAGAACTCTTCGTGGGATAGAAGGGTCTTCCTCTGTTGGTAGGAAGAGCCTTTATACACGGAGAGTTGGATGGTGGAGTCAACTCTATCCCGAGAAATTGGGTAGTAGAGTTTCTTTCACGGCAGAACTAGGAATCGTATCCCAATGCTGGATACATTCCTATCTCCTTTGAGAGGCCGTCACTCCTCCACCAGTTGTATTGGCAGCAACACGTCTTCGGGCTGCCATACTCTGGGATTCTCCTCTCGTCTGAGAGAGAAGACCAGAGTTTGATTCCTTCTGTTCTGGTCGCCATTGAGGCTCAGACAGTAAGGAATTGACACCAACAACGAATCCGATGAAGAAGATCCAAAGAAGAAATAGATCTCGATTAGGTCATCGTTGTTGTATAGAATAAAAATCCAAGATTGTAATAGATTTCCTTATGATTTGTAAGAAAGTCTAAGAAATGTAATAGACTTTTATGATAAAATGAGAATGGGAATGACAAGTCTTCTATGCTCAATGATTTGTATCTATCCAAAAGTAGTATGGACATGATAGATAATAAAGTCGTTGTTGTATAGAATGAAAATCCAAGATTGTAATAGATTTCCTTATGATTTGTAAGAAAGTCTAAGAAATGTAATAGACTTTTATGATGAAATGAGAATGGAAATGACAAGTCTTCTATGCTCAATGATTTGTATCTATCCAAAAGTAGTATGGACATGATAGATAATAAAGTCTTGTTTTCTGTTTAGAGTATACAATATTATCAGAGGTATTATGGACATGACAGCATGTAAGAACTCAAAGAAAAGTAGATTAATATCTATGCAGAAGTCGAATGGAAATGATAGATAAGAAGAGTAAGTGGATTTAATATTTATCCAGAGGTCATGAAAACATGATAAATAACGAATCTCACTTCTCTTTTTTTTATATCAATTGATAAAATAGAAGATTTAAAATCCCTCTCCAAGGAAACAAGAAATCAGCTTAACCAAACCTTGATAGCTGGGGAATAAGGAGACAGACGTCATGAGCATATATGTCCATATTAATGGATGAATGAACCAACATAACTCTCAGGAAAAGAAAATATTGATTCAATTCCATAATTAAATGGATGAACCTGATAAAATGAACGGACAGACCTTTTCGGGAATGAAAGGTTGTTTTCAAAGACCAGTTCATCAACAGATCTCTCCTATTAAATAGGTGAGAAATCTTTGTAACTTTTCATTCTTATTTCCACTCCTCTATTGGAAATGTCTTCCAAGGTTATGCAGCAAAAAAATGAAGTCTCCGAGAAAGTTGAGAGCATCATTGAGACGTGCCCCATTGAACCAATTATGACAGGCCCAATCGAAGTAAGCGAAAGCTCTTCTACTCCCAAGCCACCACAAGACATCCTTGCTTTCTTAGTAGAGTCAGGGAAAACTCCTGAAGAAGAAGCGCTGAGGATGGCTGCCTGCAAGTTTTTTATGAGCTCAGGCAACGATACCTTCGAAGCATTGGCTGACTATGTATTCAATAAGGAAGGTGAAGGCAATGGCCCTCGTCCTTAATCTTTTGTCTTGAACAAAAATAAAAGAAACTTTATTTTATCATTCATCATTTTTTTTATACATAGTACTTCTTAAGAAATTTGCCATTGATTGGCATCATGAGTAGATCTCCATTAGGCTTTGATAACCGATAAGCACCATTAGAAAACACGGTCTCAATTACATAAGGGCCTTCCCATTTCGCTTGGAATTTCCCTTTGCTTTTGTGAGTCATAATCATCGGTCTTCGAACGACTAATACCAACTCGCCAATCTTGAATACCCTCTCTTTAACTTTACGATTGAAAGTTCGAGATATACGGGCTTGATATAGTTCAATATGCTGTTGTGCTTGGAGACGCTTCTCGTCCAATCCTTCAAGTTCTTGGAGTCATAAGCGATCATTATTCTCTATAGTTAGCTCATTAGCAATTGCTATTCGAAGAGATGGAATCTGGATTTCTAAGGGAAGAACAGCCTCACATCCATAAACCATTGAAAATGGTGTAAAACCAGTAGGAGTCCGAACTGTTGTTCGATAAGCCCATAAACATTCTCCAAGTTTCTCATTCCAATCACGTTTATTAGAAGAGACAAACTTTTTGAGAAGTTTAATGATAGTCTTATTGAAGGCTTCGGCTAAACCATTAGCAGCTGGATTATAAGCCGTAGAAGCTAAATTTTGAATTTGATTCTTACCACAGAACCGATAAAATGCCTGACTGGCAAATTGTGGGCCATTGTCATGAATTATCCGTCGAGGAATCCCGAAGCGATAAATGACATGATGTTTGATGAAGCTAATCACATTAGATGTTTTCACTTCAGCAAGGGAAATTGCTTCTGCCCACTTAGAAAAATAATCGGTTATAGCTAATATGAACCGATGTCCTTTAACAGAAGGAGGGTTAATAGGACCAATGACATCCATACCCCAAGCTTCGAAGGGCCAAGAAGCTGTTGTAGGATGTAGGAATTCAGAAGGTTGGTGAATAAAATCGGCATGAATCTGACATGCTTTACACCTTCTGGCGTATCCACTGCATCTGCTATCATGGAAGGCCAATAATACCCCATTCTTCGAATGCGGTCCTGTAATTTTGGACCCGGTTGATGAGCACCACAAACACCATCGTGAGCTTCTCGGAGTGTTTGTTTGGCTTCACTTTCTGAGAGACAGCGCAGCAAGAGTCCATCATATGAGCGACGATATAACATATGTAAAGATGAATCATAATAGAATCGAAATGATCGTCTTTTATTTGATGCAGCTTCTTTTGGGTCTTCAGGTAAAATCCTATGAACCGCGTAATCAATAAATGGAGTTCTCCAATCCCTTTGCTGAGAACTTGATTCTGTAGTATAACTCTGTTCAATACACAAGTTATTCTTGACACAGAATAAATCTCGGTCCAACAAAGTAATTATATTTTGCCTTCGGATTGGAACAGCCAAATCTGCAGCTAGGCTAGCAAGAGCATCAGCCTCCACATTCTGAGAACGTGGTACGAATTCAATGAAGAATCCTTTGAATGAAAGGACCAATTTGACTACTACTTGATGATAAGGGATGAGATCAGGATTTCTGACTTCATAGGTCCCTCTAACTTGATTAACAATCAGCTGAGAATCTCCATAGGCTTCCAGGAATTCAATATCCAATTGTTTTGCGACTTGGAGACCAATCAATAGAGCATTATATTCTGCTACATTATTAGAGCATGGTTTATTGAGAGAATAGGCACGGTATATGACCATTTTGTCGGGAGAGACCAAAACGATTCCTACCCCAGAGACAATATTACCTTTAGGTCCAACCCGTGATGCTCCGTTAAAATATAATTGCTAAATGTCATTTTTCAAAGTCATATTGCAATCTAGAACTTCATTTGGAATGTCATCATATAACTTTGATGTTTCCGGTATAGGATGAGCAGCTAAGAAATCAGCTAATGCTTGACCCTTTACCGATTTTTGAGGTATATAAACCATGTCATAAGGAGTGAGCAGCATCGCCCAGGTAGCTAACCTAGAATTAAGAATGCTCAGTTTTCTCATCAATACCCGAATGGGATTTATTCTGGAGATGACATGGATAGTCTGTCCTGTCACATAATGTCTTGTCTTTTGGACAGCAAAAACCAAGGCCAGACATTTCTTTTCTACAGGAGTATACTTGTGCTCTGCTCCAACCATCATTCGGCTAAGATAATAAATCGCTTGTTCATGCCCTATATCACTTTTTTGTACAAGAAGAGCACCAAGTGAATGATCCAAAGCTCGAACATATAGCAAAAATGGTCTTCCTATCACTGGAGGTACCAAAACGGGTGGATTTGTAAGATATTGCTTGATGTCATTGAAGGCTTTCTGACATGTTTCATCCCAAACAAATGATACACCCTTCTTCAATAGATGGGAGAAAGGCTGGCATCTTTCAGAGAGATTGGATATGAACCTCCTGATATATGCAATGCGACCTTGGAAGCCACGGAGTTCTTTTAAATTACGTGGAGGACGCATTTCAAGAATTGCTTTAACTTTATCAGGATCAAAATGGATACCCTGAGAAGTAATGACAAATTCTAAAAACTTACCACTGGAAACCCCTAAGAAAGACTTAGTAGGGTTCATTTTCAATTGATGTTGGCGCATCAATTCAAATACTGTCTTCAAGTCTTGAATGTGATTATCTTTTGACCGACTCTTAACAGCAATGTCATCTACATAACATTCTACCATCTTCCGTAGATGTTCTTGAAAGATATTGCTCATGGCCCGTTGATATGTGGCACCGGCATTTTTAAGACCAAACGACATCACCGTATAGCAGTAAACCCCAAGGGATGTATGAAAAGCGGTATGCTTCTCATCTTCTGGATGCATCTTAATTTGATTATATCCTGAGAATCCATCCATAAAAGACATGCGTTCAAAACCACATGTATTGTCTATCATGACATCAGTAATTGGAAGTAAAAATTCGTCTTTTGGACAAGCTGCATTAAGATCTCAAAAATCTATGCAAACTCGGACTTTTTCGTTCTTCTTTATAACAGGAACAATGTTGGCAACCCAATCGGGGTGTTGTTCTTCACGAACAAAACCACACGTGATCAGCTTTTTGACTTCTGCTTCAATTGCATCCATCATGTCTGGCCGAAAATGCTATTGCTGTTGTTTTACAGGCTTAGCATTAGGAAGAATATTGAGTTTATGAGTAGCAACTTTGGGATCTAAACCTGGCATATCCTCATAACTCCATACAAAAATATCAATATATTCTTTGATTAGTTTTATCAATTCTTCCTTTTCATCTTCAGAAAGATTCTTACTGATGAATATTGGTTTGGGCATAGTTCCATCTCCAACGTCAATCTGGACAATCTCGTCCTCTGTAGGTGATTGTCGTTGTTCGAAACGAAGTTCCCATTGAGTGTCCATCTGTTGAGCCCAAGGATCATTCTCAAATGGCTCGAATTTATCATCAATTTGAACCATGTAAGCTGAAAATATTTGCTCAGATTCATCATTATAGTCTTCTTTAACACACGAGGAGTGAGAAATATCGGATTCAATGAATTGGACTTCTTCTGAATCTGATGATTGTGAAGAGCTAGAGGAGAATTCTTCTTGTATATCGTCATTAAACATATAGGACGGATCATATCCCAATCCATGACGAGTTTTCTGGTAAAACGGATCACCACATAATGGTAGTCGTCTACCTTTGCCTTGATTGAGACCTTGCATAGTCTTTAAATCATATCCCATATTCTGGATAATTTTGAGAGATTGTTGACTATATCTGTCAATTCAGATTCTTCTTTTATCTTTATCTCTCAAATCATCTGTCTGAGAAACAGGAATATTTCTAGCCAGGCCAAACACAATTTGGCGCTTGTTTTTCTTATTAGACGGAACCACGAAATAAGATTCTTTGTGACGTCTATAAGTTACACAAGCTTGCGATGAAGCGGCTACAGGAAGAAGATAGGGAAAAGATGTTAGAAACCTTTGAGCATAAGGTCCAACATCGACATGAGGAGGAAAAGAACTTTCCTTATTGTCAATGTATAAGGTTTCTTCTGTGTCTATGTTGTCTTTATATTGATGACTTTGATTATCAGAAGATAAAGTCATGCTTTCAATAAACTTGACAGCCATATACTCGAAAAGGAAATCTTTATTGATATCAAAAAGTACAGAATGATCAATATTTACATCATTTACAATATGACTGCTACGCTTCGGATTAATCACTAGTGGATTATCATCCGTCTTCTGCATAGATTTGCCAAGATTGACAATCAAAGGAGATTCTGGATCATTCGTACGAAATGTACGCCCTTTGACTTTGATCACAAGAGGTTGAACTTAGCTTTTAACAGGAACATTTACTGATTCCTCAGATGAAGCTTGAGTTCTTCCTTTGACCTTGATCATCAAAGGTTGATTGTTGACAGATTAGGGTTGGATTCGCCCTTTGACTTTGATATTCAAAGGTTGCTCTTCTGGCGAATCTTCGTTAATAGACTAGTCTTCAGCAGATGATTGATCTTCAGCCATATCTGATATCTCCTTCACATGCTCTTGTTTGTAGAGCCTTGAGTCGAAAAAATAGGCTTCAACACCTTTGAAAGGATTGATATCAGCAAACTCAGTCTTCACAACCCCTTGGGGATCCACATACTTGAAGCATTGGTGGAGAGTCGAAGGCACGATGTTATGCTCATGTAACCATGGTCTTCTAAGAAGAATATTGTAGGATACGTCTGAGTTAATAACATAAAATGTTGCCATAGTTCGAAGATCACCAATCTGAATCTTCAGACGAATCTTCCCCAGTGGTTTGCTCTTTCCAGAGTTGAACCCAACTATTGTGGTACTAGTGTAAGTCAGATCACTAGTAGGAATCCTCAATGGTCTTAGCATACTTTGAAGAATTATGCTAATGAAAGACCCAGGATCAATGCAAATTCTGTCAACTTCAATGGATTCGATATACCCAGTGTAACACAAAGGCCTATCATGCTTGTTATGCTTTAATAGCATATCCTCTTGTGTGAAGGTGATGTTGGGAATTGCTTCCATCACACTATGACATTGCGGGCATGATACTGGTATATTGTCAGGAGTCTTGAGTTGAGCTAAGCAGGAATCAGCTTGAAGCAAAGCTTCACTAAAAGTTTTACCGCTTTCTCTAGAAAGACGAAGCAGCTCGAAGATAGATAATCTAGCCGGAGTATTAGCTAAGTGGGCTAAAATATCAAATTTATAGGGTTTCATCACCACCCCCTGACTGGAAGTAGACTTCAACGGGACATCGAAGCGTACCGCTTTCTGTTTTCCCTTTTCAACCACAGCAGGAGCAAGAGACGGTTGAGTTAATGGTGTTTCAACATTCTCAGCTTCCTTGGAGGATCCCTCATAATCTTTGTGGTACTCTTTTCCAGATCTTGTACCAGTAAAAGTTTCTTCTTCAGACTCAGAAGAAGGAAGTACCATATTGCAGGATTTAATCTTCCTTTCCTTAGCCTTCTTCTTGTGAGGATTGTTATGTAGAACCTCAGAACCCAATCCAATAGTGGATTTTTGACTTTGAATTTGTAAAGGAAGTCGTATCCCTTTATCATAATTCAAACCTTCTGCCTTTTGAAAATCATAACCTATTTTTTTATGAGAAGGATAGATTGTTGACTGTACAAGTGAGTAGGCAGTGGACTTTCAACAGGTGGTTCCATAGAGGAAGGAGAAGAAATCCTTGTAACTACAGGAGAATGAGGAATAACCGTCTCTGCAGCTACGGGAGGAAAAGGATTTGGGATACTAGGAAAAATCCCTGTAGGAGCCTTTTCATAAGCAGCAAAGACTTATTGTGCCCTGTATAAGGGAACACTATTCATGGCTAGCCACTGCTGATGAGTAAGCTTGAGCTTGGCAGGAGGAGCCAGACTTGGAGGACATATGTTCAATCCTCTCAGTCTGTTTTCCAAAGGAATGTCGTCCCATAGATGATCCAAATCATCAGGATCTGGAATAACATGAGAAATCATGTTGCAGGATTTGACTTTCTTACCTTTCTTGAATTTTGAAGTTTTACCTTCATCTTCCATTTCAGGTATTAAGTCAGGATGTACCCACATAATTTCTCCATTCTTTAATATAAGAGGCAACAATCCTTCATTTTCCTCCCTGGAAGGCGGGATATTCAAAATCTTCATCGTCGCCTTCGGAATTGGGACAATTCCATCTGGTACTTATTGTGGAGGAAAATCTCCAAATTGAAGAGAAACCATATTGGTTGTAACCGTATGGTCATCATTGGTTAAAGCAATGGCACCACCATTTATCAGCTCTTGGATTTTCTTCTTCAAAACATAGCAAGCACTGGTAGGATGATTAATGTATCTATGATAGATACAATATTTGGGATTGTCAGTCAGATTCACCTCATTGGGCCTCTTTGGCTCCGGAATCTGGAGTTTGCCACTCTTCACCAGACATTGGAATATCCCTGGGATATCACTTTCGTCAAAAAAGTATTCTTCTTTTAACCTGGAAGATTCCTGATTATTCGGTATCGTTTTATTTTTGGAAAGATTGACCATAAGAGTGTCTTTTCCTTTCATATTACGATTGCCGGAATTATTACCAGGATTACTTTTCTTTCCTTTGTCCTCAGAGGCGAAAATCATCCCATGTTCACGAGCCAACCTACCATTGGTCTCGGCGAAAACTGCTGCTATGATAAACGAAGCCCAATCTGTGAATTGGGAACCCGTGAAGACAGCGATGGATGGTCGCAGATTCATCTTACATGTATCAATCAGCGCTAAATCTGGCATACCAGGGGGCATTTTTAAAGTTGTCTGTCGGAACCGTTCAATGAACGTCCGAGTATCTTCTTTCTCCTTTTGCTTGATTTCTATTAAGGAGGACATGTTCATGTCCATACCTCCTTCATAGAAACGGGAGTGAAATATTGCCTTAAATTCGTCAAAAGATGAAATACAATTGTCGGGTAAACTACGATACCAGTCGTAAGCTGAACCCGTCAAGCATCCAATGAATACTCTAGTGAGAAGAGCATCATTTTTCTGCAAATGTACAGTCATAATATCAAAGTAATTGATATACTGACTAGGAGAAGCATTTCTATCAAACAATACCATGGACTGTGGCTTGAATTTCGATAGAAACGGTACATCATTCCAATAAGGAGGATAAGGTTGCTTAATCCGTAACCTCTGGAGTTGATCCTTTTGCTTCAAAACTTCAAACTGTGCTTTGAGCTCACGCACTGCTTGAATGGCTTCACTGGTTTGTGGAAGCACGTTTGATTGAAAAGTTGTTGGTTGTACCGTAATCCCCACCGGAGATGGTATATCTTCTGGAATGATGGGATCTGGAGATGCAGAATTTTGGTTAACAGCAGGCTCTTGGATATTCAAAGGTATATCAACCCCTTGGCTATCTTGAGTTGGTGTTGATGTCTGAACCGGAGTTACAATTGCTGGTTGAGCAGTTTGTTGAGCCGTTATTATCTGGTGCATTCTTTGCATCATGTTAAGCATGTCTTTCAATGATTGCTCAACAGCAGTAAAACGTTGTTCTGTATTAACAGATGACGTCTCTGGTTCGTCTCCAATAGCGTAGGATTCAACCTCTCTTGAAGATACAGAAGGATTAGTATAGAAGTATGAATCAACACTATCAGTTTCGGACTCAAGAGATTGAGTACCCCTAGCTTCAGAATCAGAAGTCTGCAATTGTCTTTGTCTTCTTGATCGAGTATTCTGATATACTTCTTCAAAAGAATCAAGGAGTCTGTTGAATTGTTGTTGACCTGGGGTTTGGGACGTGTTCCGTCTAGGGCGTCGTCCTCTGTTGGTGTGAGATGCCATGTTGACTGACGCATATGACAACTCATCAGCTTGTTGTTGGGGTGCATTAAAATTCAATCGATCAAAAACTGACCGTCTGAAAGCCGAGCAACAACATTTGATCACAATCTGGTGACACTCACAGTGATGATTTTCTTGGGGGAGCGTCACGAGAGATTGTCTATTTTTACGCTTTTGCATTAGCAATTCACGTAAATCAGAAGAAGTAGAAGGAGTAGTCTTCTTTATTACATTTGGGGTAGCAAAACATTTAGTCCCTTGTGTATAAAGAAGATTACTGGCTGCATTCGCAGAACCAAACTGTACATTTCTACGCGTTTGGAGTTGTGTACGCAAATCTTGAGATTTTTTAGCACGAAGAACTCCATTTTCATTGCGTGTGATTTGTAAGTTTGATACTTTGCGTAGAGCCGTATAAGAAGGCTGTTGGTGTAGAACTAAAGCTTTACCAACAATATTTTTACGCTGTATGCGTTTAGGTACATTCGCGTTAGATGTAAAAACATCGTTGCGAATTTTATCTACACTGTCACAGACAGGAGACTTACCTTTATGCGTAGAGCGTAAAAATTGATTATCTACCTCATCACGGACGGGAGATTTTCCTTTACGCGAAGAGCGTAATTTTTGTGTGTCTACCACGTCACAGACGGGAGACTTATTTTTACACTTAGAAGCACAAGCATTAGAGTCTGCCTCATTACAAATGGGAGACTCGTTCTTATGTACTGAGCGTAAATTTTGGTTTTTACCCACTGTGCGTAAAACCTGATTATCTTCACCGTCACAGACAGGAGATAACTTGCCACACTTAGAGTGCAACGCTGAAGTAAGGACTGCCTCGTTACGAACGGGAGCCCCTACGACAGGAGTGGGAAGAATTTCCTTGACCTCAGAAGCAACAGAGAGATCAGAAGCTATTTTGGATTTAGGAATCCAAACTTTTCGTGCTTTGCGAGATTTTTGAATATTGGAGCGGCGAGAACCACCCCCAGTTCGGAGCATTTCCTCATAAGCAGTCTGGTCGAAGTGCACAACCAGAGTCTTCTTTGTCGATCCAATCGACACATCATCGTATTGAGCAATTGCCTCCTCGTCAGAGGAGAAGGTCGTCCCCAGCAGAGTCGTCATTTTTGTTTCACTTAACAAAATGTCTGGAAGTCAGATTTTGAAAATAAAATAAAAAAGTACAAGAAGTACAAATTTGATTCTGGAAAGTATTGCTATGGAAGTCTGATCTGTAAATGATCACTTTGTTCCTTGGACCATACGATGATGGTGAAGATCACTGCTAGAAGATGAACAATTGGAAGAACTAAGTCACCAGAAAGGTATCGACGCACTTGGGCACTGATGGCGAGGCCGAATGCTTTCCTGCTTTGCTTCACTCTGTTCTGGAGGAAAAGTTGAAGAAGAATGCTCCCAAAAAATTAAAGTCTCTGGGCTCTGATCTCTATGTATTCTCTCCTTTTTCTCTGTGTCCGTATATGAGAAAAATCAGTCTATTTATAGACTTGGTTTCTTGTGCGTAAAAACTCAGCGAAAGTTCCGTCTCTACGCTGACAACTGCCACCCATGATCAAAGTCATCCTCAGCATATATTGACACGTGTCCCATCATTTCAATAAGAATAGGATGCACGTACATACGTTCTTCGAGATGTGTGGTATGAAAGCCATGTAGGCAAACCACGTTCTGGATTGGAATAGGGCGTAAGACAACCCAAATATACCCTGAGCGTAAAGTAGCAGACTGGGCGTACAATAGCCCTGATGTAGACTTCCCGCGTAAAGTGGTTGTTAAATAACCTTGAGCATAAAAGTAGCCCAAATAAACCTTACGCACACGTCAGCCGTTGAGCGTAAAAACTCGTATAGTCTCCGTGCGTAAAAGAAGCCATATTATGAGCGTAAAGTGGCTCAGTCCACATACTAACCGACAAATGGGCCTCTGTGTAAAACAAATCCCTTTGATTTCTGTGATATATGCCATCATTAAATCTTTATGTCAGACTTTGCATTAAATGCGAGACTTGACAGCTTTGTCCAGCGTAAAAGTGGCTAGCCTGTCTTGGGCGTAAAATCATTAGCTTTGACCCGGGCGTAAAGTGATTAGCCTGTTTCGAGCGTAAAGTGGATCGATTTGAATGGAATGATCCTTATCTTTGACTCATTCTTATGAAGCACTTTTTATGCTCACAACATATAGGATAGATTGCATGCTCACCTATTGTCTTGTGCAGGTGATAAGTATTATGTATATCTTGTGCAGGAAAGGAGCACGGCCGTGGTAAGAATGGTTAAAATTGGTTATGTTGTTATCGTTTAAAATATGCCTTCGATATGAACTGCAACTCATATAGTTCTAAATAGAAAGATCACTTCGTATGCCAGAATCCTTAATAAGCAGTGTCGGTTTAGACGAGTGGGTTCGTCCCATCCACTAACAAGTGTGCTAACCCCCAACTCCCTAGGTAACGAGCGTGCTGCGGGAGCTCGAGACTAAGCTGGAGCTGAAGAACGGGAGGCGGCACGAAGCTCTCCTATTTTGAAGTATTTTGAAGCCCAATTCAGACCGAAGGCTTTTGTTCAAATGTATAAAGGGGCATGAATGTATGGAATGCCGAGGATTATTTCAAGGCGAGCTTGTCGAGAGTTTTCTTTTGTGTTTCAAAGATGTAGCCGCAACGGCATATGTAATGTAAAAATGACCTTGCACATATTTTGCAAGTTTATGAATAAAAAGCTAAATTTCTTCCTATTCTATGTCTTCAACTCTCTGCACTGTTTAATTTCAATGCGTCGTATCAAAGGAATTTCCAAGTGCACATTATTGCCTTGTGCAAGTCCAATAAAGACTTGCACGACATTCACGTCCCGACCCGTGGGATCGATTTATATCGAGTCAAGGCGATGGCGACCGATTTGGCGAGTCGGGGCGTGACAAGTTGGTATCAGAGCACGGTTCCCACCTCGGACCTTTCAAAATACTTTCTTTTAGACGTCGTTGCAATTTTTCAAAAACTATGCTTTTCGACATATGCGGCTTGAAATAATCGTTCCATACAGATAAGCCCGTAGATATTTTGAAAATACTAACGGGTTTGCTCAATTTTGTAGGAATACCGAACAGACTGGGTGTCCCCGCTGTCAACGCCACGTTGATTAGCACGGATAGCACCGAAGACGCGACGCCTAGCGAGTCCGCCATGGAGCGACTACTACGCCACATGGAACTCCAACAATGCCAGGCGGAGATGCAGCAACGCCAGCTGCAATAACAGATCCAGGCCCAAATCAGCGCCCAACAAAAGCAGATGGAGGCCCTGACCCGGATCGTGAGCACCATAGCGACCCAACAGAACTCGACGACCGCCATATCAGAAGAAGAAGTGCAACCCGTAGCGAAGAAGCACATGTCTTCCTCCTCCCTGCTCAAGACGACCAAATTCAAGAAGATGAACCCGCCTGAATTCAACGGCCGAGCAGAGCCTGACGAAGTCATGGGGTAGCTAGTAAAGATTGAGGGTCTGTTCAATCTCCTCAGCATCAAGGGGTCCAAGAGAGTCGGGTGGGCAGCCCTACATCTAAACTTGAGGGCCTACGACTGGTGGGAGGCGAAGAAACAAGAGCTCCAAGAGGCCAACCCCAACGCCAAGATCTTGTGGAAGACGTTCAAACTGGCCTTTCTCGAGCAATACATTCCTTGTGTCGTTCGTCGACAGAAGGAAGAGGAATTCATGTCCTTGAAGCAAGGAAACCTGTCCGTTGAAGACTACGATGCGAAGTTCGCGAAGCTTGCGAAGTTTGCCGGGGCCTTTCTGCCGAACAAGGAGGCGTGGTGCGAGCGCTTCCAGCAAGGCCTGAATGATGATTTGCGTCGGAACGTTATGAACCAAAGATGCCAGACTTAAAGGGAATCATATAACGCCGCCCTTGATAGTGAGCGGATCTTCGGTCGAGCTTCGCAGAAGAGCGGGTCAAGCATCCGCAATGTCACGACCCGCACCCGGGTATACGGGTACGAATACGTGGGCCACGCCCAGCCTACGCCGCGGTATCGGTGGTAGAACGCTGTCAAGTGTACTATACTAACTACAACATCTAAGAATCCATAACTAGAAATGTACTCATGTCACATCACGAAACTAAGGAAGATAAGACAAAAAATAATAACAATATCACTAGAACATCTAGAATCTACAATAATCATAAGACAGAAAGATAATGAAGGAACAACAAGACTAACTAAGGAATAACTACCAGGCAACTCACATAGGGGAATAGTGTGAACCACCTCAGCTAGAATCATCCTGCAGTCCAACAAATGTGGCACAACTACTCCTAAAATTTTGTCAACATATCCAGTCAGGATGGAACGAGCACAAATCTCAAATAACAGTTCTAGTTATACGATATTGAACATGTAGCAGTAAATAGAGAGAATATACGAGAAATCATGAAATGTACATGTGAGTATCATGGCAAGGTAAGCTGTAAATCTAGAGCTAGAACAAGGCAAGTAAAACTGATCATGGCATGTACAAGAATCAAGAATCATCTATCTAAGTGTGTGAGTACTAGCTACAATATGTGGCCGGCTTGGGTCTGCACAAGGTTATGATCAGCCAATCCTGCGTGGAGTGTAGGATTGGTAGCATTCAAGGTCAACAAGAATAAACAAGGTAGATAATGACCACACATCTACACTAATACTCCCCGTCCCCGACTGGTAGAGTGGATCCAAACAGGACACGTCACTGCACGGGATTCTAATAAGAAGGTCGCGAACCTTCTCTAGAATCAGTGACCACATATCGAGCAAGAGCTACAAGGGTGCTTGCACAATACATCCCAACCTAAGAAGGAGAAACATCTCTCGTCGGGATCCATGAATACCAATCCGTGTGACCAATGTGTCAAGAACAAGCATATCTACACTAAATACAAGAAACATAGACGATATCATAAAATAGAAATATTATCAGAGAATGTACTCGCCTGGGGTCCTGCTGTCAATATGAATCAGGGTTCAGAGTAAAACCACAGACCTAAAGATAAAATAATACAAGAGCTGATCAGGGTCAAAAGACATACTAAACATCTAGGTCAAACTAAGTCAAACTAAGACAAACTGGGTTAAGATTGACGTACAGTTGACTTTGGTCAACTGGTCAACTCTGGTCAACTCTAAGTCTAATCTAGGTTAAATAGGTCAATGGTTGACCTACAGTTGACTTTGATCAAAAAGTCAACGTTGGTCAAGTCTGATCAAACCTAGGTCAACTGTTGACTCTACTTCGACGTCTAGTCAAAGTAGTCAACCATGGTCAAGCTAGTCTCTATAAACCTGTACAAGGTCAACTTATGAATTTCAGTGATTTAGAAATCACTGAAATCGACGGGTCTCTAAAACAACCAGAAGGAGAAAATATTATAATAATAGGGTGACACAAAAAGGGAAAAAATATACAGATGTTGTCGGATGATGAAACTAACATCACCAACGTGTCCAGAATGGTCAAATCAGCTAGGATAGCCTGTCCAAAAGTCTAATTTGGACACAGGGGCAAAACGGTAATTTCGGGCCAAAATGATGTCTGTCGTTGGACACCCTTTGTACCGAAAAACATGCCGAAATAAAAGTGCACTAAACCTAACAAATTATATGTCCACGAATCCAGAATGACGATACGAACCCAACGGTATATCCAGAATTGGATTCCGTTGACCCAATCTCAAATTGGTCCGTTGACGCGGACATTTGGAATCCGGTTTGCACGGAAATGCGTGCCGGAGCAAATGTCTTCAAAACTCAGCAAATTATATGTCAACGAGTCCAGAATGACGATACGAACTCAACGGTATATCCGGAATTGGATTCCGATGAGCCGGCGTCAAAAAGTCCCGTTGACTCAGAAAGTGGGACCCGCTTTGCACCGAAATGCGTGCCAGGGCCCACGTTCTCCAAATCAAGCAAACTTTATATGAAAACATGCCAAAACGACGCCACGAGTCTACTGGTGGTGTCAGAAATTGAATCCGGAGTCCCGGGTTCAAAAATGGAATTTAACAAGTGCAACACTAAGAATTCGAACGGCCAACTTTGGCGTCGAATTCGACCGACCTAACAAGTTCAAACTGAAATGAAATCTAAAGGGGGCAGGAAGAGGGTTATACCAGCTGTGCACCGGAACTGGTAGCGCGCAAAACGGAGCTGCGACGATGAAGATACGAACCCGCGAAGTTGGCGTCGCAAAACTGTCCAAAAACAGTACAAATTAAAACGTCAACTTGGTGGCCGGTTTTGATGTATCAAACGACGAAATTAACGGTTCAAACTTGACAGAGGTGAAGAGGGATATACCAAAATTGAGACGGAGCAAGGAGTTCGCCGATCCAACGGTCGGATTGTCCAGAAAACGCGCACGAAGTCGCTGCGACGAGACGCCAATTCTGGACTTCGCGCGCGCGCGCGTCGACGGAATTTCGTGAAAAATGCACGAATCGCCTCGACGGCGTGTCCCGGAGGACGGTGGCCGCCATGGAAGTGCTCGCCGGAGTGGGGCGCACCCGCGTGGGGGTCGTCGGAGGCACGGCGGCCGGCGACGGCGCGCGGCCAGCGCTGCCAGCGCGCGCGGCCTGTGGCCGTTGCCGTGCACTGCTGCAGTTGCAACTGCTGCTGGTGGCGCGGCTTGGCTTGGCCTAGCACGGCGACGGCGGGGGCTGCGCAGCCTCGACGAGGGTCGGGCGGCGGCGCATGGTGGACGTGGAGGTGGTGGTGGCTCGGTTTGAGGTGGCGCGGTGAGGGTGGTGGTGTTGGTGTTAATGGTGTTGGGTTGCTCTCCTAGAGAGCAAGGAGAAAAGAAGGAAGAAGGAAGGAAAAATGAATGAATTAATGAAGAAGGAATGGGGGGGGGCTAGCTGCTGTGCTCGTACAGCATGGGGGGAAAGGGTTGCTTGTGTGGGGATTGGAAAAGGAGAGAGAGAGAGATTATATAATATATATATGTGTGTATATATATTATATATAAAGAGGGAGAGATATTAGAAGATATTTAGAGGGAGAGAGAGAGAGAATAGAGAGAGGGGGTGTGCTCGGGTACATGGGGGGTGTGAGCTGACATGGGAAGGGGAGAGGTGGTGTGTAGGTAGAGAGAGAGAGTGATGGGAGAGGAGAGAGATATTTAATATATATGTGTGTGTATATATATTAAATATAGAAGAGAGAGAAAGAGAGAGATAGGTTTACTTCATGAAGAAGAAAAGAGAGAGAGAGGGGTTCGGCTGAGTGTGGGGTGAGGGGGTTTCTCTTTGTGTGGGAAGTGTACATGAGTGAGAGGAGAGATGTAACACATGTATACATGTAGGTATATATACATAGAGAGAGAAAGAGATAATAATATAAAATAAAAGAATTATATTTTCGAGTAGGCAAAAATAGGAGAACACTAGTGGGATGTATGGGCAGTCATGACAGGGCCCACACTAAACTTGGTTGGGCGTTGGGCCAAGTTGGACAAGGTCGAGGCCAAGATTTAATTAACTAATAAATTAAGCAATTTAAATCACAGATGAAATAGGAGCACAAAGGAGATCGAAATTTTGGCACGCAAGTGGCACCTGCATAGTTTACTCAAAACAGGCCAGGGCCATAAATTGGGTCGACTGAATTGGACCGATGTCAGGCCCGGAATTTAAATTGGAAATTAAATCAGGAATTACGGCAGACGATAAATTGGTCTAAATTGACCCGAACTTGCGCGAGGCAAAAAGAATACAAGGGAACAAGTTCGAGTGGGACACGATATATCAATGTGAAGATAATCTCGTCTACTACAAACTCCAAGAAGGAGATTTCCAGAGACTGGCATCCCTGACGCTCTAGAATTCCAAGTCACGGTAAAGAGCATTAAATCAAATAATAATCAAATAATAATATTTATTCAAAATCATTGATTTATAAAATTGAAAAAAATAAGCCCTAAATTCAGGGGCTTACAATCCTACCCACCTTATAAAAATTTCGTCCTCGAAATTAAAGGTTGGTAGTGGGGTTAAAACATGATAGAAGATTTAGGCAATAATTTAGGCACGATCCAAGAATGACGAGTTTGCACGATCAAGATAATCGATTTAAAATTGTTCAGGCACGATGAGGGATTTGGCACGATAGAATTATGATATGAACAAAATCATATGTGCATGATTTCAGAAATAAGCCAAGTCATTGGGGCACGATTTTAGAGACAATTTAGAGAATCGAAGATATAATTGAAGTCCAAGTACGGGATGATTTGTATAATCAAGACATAGCTAAACAAGGCAAAGGAAATGACGGTAAGATGAGAAAATCATCATGCGATGGGAGAGAAAATAATAATAAACAAGAAATAATGGTAGGAATTATCTTGCTCAATTGGTAAAAGAAGTGAATCAACTTAAGATATGACCTGATAACCATACACGTCTATCCAAAATTATGTTGCCAGAATTTACGCCACGCCAGTAAACATAGCTACAATAAACGATAGAGTCCATAACCAAGGTATACACCCTATAATCATATCATCTAGATTCCTTACCACGCCAACCGGTATGGCTGCAAGAGAATCTAAATTCCATAACTAGGATAGTATATCCAAAATCAGGCTCCATGTCCCGGTCAGGCTAGCTAATATGACTGCGATAAATTCCAAACTCCATAAGTAAAGAAGACACTTACTGTTCTCATTGTTCTCGTCCATAATATGTTTATCAGGATATCTTAACCAAATTCTTAAAAGAATTATCCAAAACAAAATCAAGGGTCAACAACGAATATTAAGATTTAAACTTCAACAACAAGTCAAGGGTAAGTTAATAGAAACAACGGAAACAACTTTCGAGATAGGGTTCAGGGGAAAATTTTAGGGAAAGTCCCGAGGGTACTACCTAGGTCAAGATAGAAAATGGTGGAATATAATCTAAAACAAACCTCGACCATGATACGAGGTTGGTAAATCATATTCTCTCCCCAACCTAGATGATATACAAGTCCAACTTATACCTTCCCTCTGGGGTCCACAAACTCATTCCAAGAAGGAATAAAGTTTGATAAGGACAGATATTTCAGAAATCAGGACGAATGGAAACAAGTGGAAAAGATTTGAAAGCCTTCGAAATAAGATTCCCCAGGGGTCATCCCTGGAATCTACCAAGAGTTCCTAATATGTGACTGAGTACCAAAATCCTAAAATATTCCATGACTCAACCTTAATCCTAGGGCAGGCTCGCAGTAGTACAGAAAAGCTCAAGTACTACCACGACTTCGCATTTACTGCAAAGACTGACCTGCATGGGCCACCACTAAAAATGTGTCACGACCCGCACCCGGGTATACGGGTACGAATACGTGGGCCACGCCCAGCCTACGCCGCGGTATCGGCGGTAGAACGCTGTCAAGTGTACTATACTAACTACAACATCTAAGAATCCATAACAAGAAATGTACTCATGTCACATCACGAAACTAAGGAAGATAAGACAAGAAATAATAACAATATCACTAGAACATCTAGAATCTACAATAATCATAAGACAGAAAGATAATGAAGGAACAACAAGACTAACTAAGGAATAACTACCAGGCAACTCACATAGGGGAATAGTGTGAACCACCTCAGCTAGAATCATCCTGCAGTCCAACAAATGTGGCACAACTACTCCTAAAATTTTGTCAACATATCCAGTCAGGATGGAACGAGCACAAATCTCAAATAACAGTTCTAGTTATACGATATTGAACATGTAGCAGTAAATAGAGAGAATATACGAGAAATCATGAAATGTACATGTGAGTATCATGGCAAGGTAAGCTGTAAATCTAGAGCTAGAACAAGGCAAGTAAAACTGATCATGGCATGTACAAGAATCAAGAATCATCTATCTAAGTGTGTGAGTACTAGCTACAATATGTGGCCGGCTTGGGTCTGCACAAGGTTATGATCAGCCAATCCTGCGTGGAGTGTAGGATTGGTAGCATTCAAGGTCAACAAGAATAAACAAGGTGGATAATGACCACACATCTACACTAATACTCCCCGTCCCCGACTGGTAGAGTGGATCCAAACAGGACACGTCACTGCACGGGATTCTAATGAGAAGGTCGCGAACCTTCTCTAGAATCAGTGACCACATATCGAGCAAGAGCTACAAGGGTGCTTGCACAATACATCCCAACCTAAGAAGGAGAAACATCTCTCGTCGGGATCCATGAATACCAATCCGTGTGACCAATGTGTCAAGAACAAGCATATCTACACTAAATACAAGAAACATAGACGATATCATAAAATAAAAATATTATCAGAGAATGTACTCGCCTGGGATCCTGCTGTCAATATGAATCAGGATTCAGAGTAAAACCACAGACCTAAAGATAAAATAATACAAGAGCTGATCAGGGTCAAAAGACATACTAAACATCTAGGTCAAACAAAGTCAAACTAAGACAAACTGGGTTAAGATTGACGTACAGTTGACTTTGGTCAACTGGTCAACTCTGGTCAACTCTAAGTCTAATCTAGGTTAAATAGGTCAATGGTTGACCTACAGTTGACTTTGGTCAAAAAGTCAACGTTGGTCAAGTCTGATCAAACCTAGGTCAACTGTTGACTCTACTTCGACGTCTAGTCAAAGTAGTCAACCATGGTCAAGCTAGTCTCTATAAACCTCTACAAGGTCAACTTATGAATTTCAGTGATTTAGAAATCACTGAAATCGACGGGTCTCTAAAACAACCAGAAGGAGAAAATATTATAATAATAGGGTGACACAAAAAGGGAAGAAATATACAGATGTTGTCGGATGATGAAACTAACATCACCAACGTGTCCAGAATGGTCAAATCAGCTAGGATAGCCTATCCAAAAGTCTAATTTGGACACAGGGGCAAAACGGTAATTTCGGGCCAAAATGATGTCTGTCGTTGGACACCCTTTGTACCGAAAAACGTGCCAAAATAAAAGTGCACTAAACCTAACAAATTATATGTCCACGAATCCAGAATGACGATACGAACCCAACGGTATATCCAGAATTGGATTCCGTTGACCCAATCTCAAATTGGTCCGTTGACGCGGACATTTGGAATCCGGTTTGCACGGAAATGCGTGCCGGAGCAAATGTCTTCAAAACTCAGCAAATTATATGTCAACGAGTCCAGAATGACGATACGAACTCAACGGTATATTCGAAATTGGATTCCGATGAGCCGGCGTCAAAAAGTCCCGTTGACTCAGAAAGTGGGACCCGCTTTGCACCGAAATGCGTGCCAGGGCCCACGTTCTCCAAATCAAGCAAACTTTATATGAAAACATGCCAGAACGACGCCACGAGTCTACTGGGGGTGTCAGAAATTGAATCCGGAGTCCCGGGTTCAAAAATGGAATTTAACAAGTGCAACACTAAGAATTTGAACGGCCAACTTTGGCGTCGAATTCGACCGACCTAACAAGCTCAAACTGAAATGAAATCTAAAGGGGGCAGGAAGAGGGTTATACCAGCTGTGCACCGGAACTGGTAGCGCGCAAAACGGAGCTGCGACGATGAAGATACGAACCCGCGAAGTTGGCGTCGCAAAACTGTCCAAAAATAGTACAAATTAAAATGTCAACTTGGTGGCCGGTTTTGATGTATCAAACGACGAAATTAACGGTTCAAACTTGACAGAGGTGAAGAGGGATATACCGAGATTGAGACGGAGCAAGGAGTTCGCCGATCCAACGGTCGGATTGTCCAGAAAACGCGCACGAAGTTGCTGCGACGAGACGCCAATTCTGGACTTCGCGCGCGCGCGCGCGTCGACGGAATTTCGTGAAAAATGCACGAATCGCCTCGACGGCGCGTCCCGAAGGACGGTGGCCGCCATGGAAGTGCTCGCCGGAGTGGGGCGCACCCGCGTGGGGGTCGTCGGAGGCACGGCGGCCGGCGACGGCGCGCGGCCAGCGCTGCCAGCGCGCGCGGCCTGTGGCCGTTGCCGTGCACTGCTGCAGTTGCAACTGCTGCTGGTGGCGCGGCTTGGCTTGGCCTAGCCCGGCGACGGCGGGGGCTGCGCAGCCTCGACGAGGGTCGGGCGGCGGCGCACGGTGGACGTGGAGGTGGTGGTGGCTCGGTTTGAGGTGGCGCGGTGAGGGTGGTGGTGTTGGTGTTAATGGTGTTGGGTTGCTCTCCTAAAGAGCAAGGAGAAAAGAAGGAAGAAGGAAGGAAAAATGAATGAATGAATGAAGAAGGAATGGGGGGGCTAGCTGCTGTGCTCGTACAGCATGGGGGGAAAGGGTTGCTTGTGTGGGGATTGGAAAAGGAGAGAGAGAGAGATTATATAATATATATATATGTGTGTATATATATTATATATAAAGAGGGAGAGATATTAGAAGATATTTAGAGGGAGAGAGAGAGAGAATAGAGAGAGGGGGTATGCTCGGGTACATGGGGGGTGTGAGCTGACATGGGGAGGGGAGAGGTGGTGTGTAGGTAGAGAGAGAGAGTGATGGGAGAGGAGAGAGATATTTAATATATATGTGTGTGTATATATATTAAATATAGAAGAGAGAGAAAGAGAGAGATAGGTTTACTTCATGAAGAAGAAAAGAGAGAGAGAGGGGTTCGGCTGAGTGTGGGGTAAGGGGGTTTCTCTTTGTGTGGGAAGTGTACATGAGTGAGAGGAGAGATGTAACACATGTATACATGTAGGTATATATACATAGAGAGAGAAAGAGATAATAATATAAAATAAAAGAATTATATTTTCGAGTAGGCAAAAATAGGAGAACACTAGTGGGATGTATGGGCAGTCATGACAGGGCCCACACTAAACTGGGTTGGACGTTGGGCCAAGTTGGACAAGGTCGAGGCCAAGATTTAATTAACTAATAAATTAAGCAATTTAAATCACGGATGAAATAGGAGCACAAAGGAGATCGAAATTTTGGCACGCAAGTGGCACCTGCATAGTTTACTCAAAACAGGCCAGGGCCATAAATTGGGTCGACTGAATTGGACCGATGTCAGGCCCGGAATTTAAATTGGAAATTAAATCAGGAATTACGGCAGACGATAAATTGGTCTAAATTGACCCGAACTTGCGCGAGGCAAAAAGAATACAAGGGAACAAGTTCGAGTGGGACACGATATATCAATGTGAAGATAATCTCGTCTACTACAAACTCCAAGAAGGAGATTTCCAGAGACTGGCATCCCTGACGCTCTAGAATTCCAAGTCACGGTAAAGAGCATTAAATCAAATAATAATCAAATAATAATATTTATTCAAAATCATTGATTTATAAAATTGAAAAAAATAAGCCCTAAATTTAGGGGCTTACACGCAACAACTTCAACAAGCGTCCTCACGATGCGGGAGGATCTGGTGCGCCAAAGCGCCAGAACACGTTCGACTATTGGCGGCCTCACCCAGGCGTACGGTGCCATCGCTGCGGCAAGATGGGACATCTGGTGGTCGATTGTCGGAGGGGATGCTTCAAGTGTGGCCAGCTAGGTCACAAGGCAGTAGATTGTCGCATGGGGAGGGTGAACCAATATCCACCAAGGGACGTCCAGAACTAGAACAGGGCGCCTCCCGTCCATGGCGCAAATGCAGTGCCCGTGAACCCAAAAAATTGCCAAGGGGCGCAAGGCCGAGTCTATGCACTGACTCGGGACGAAGCGTTCGCGTCCGACACTGTCGTGACAGGTATACTATTCTATAAAAATATGCCTGTTAGAGTACTATTCTATTCGGGTGCTACGTATAGTTTCATATCTGCCGACTTTGTAGAAGAGAATAAATTACCCATGCAACTGTTAGATATGAATCTTAGCGTTAGCACTCCATCGGGAATAGATATGCCTGTAACTAAAATTTGTAGGGATGGTTACATTTGCATCGGAGAGAAAAATCTATCCTTGGAAGTTATCGTCCTCGACATCAAGGAATACGATATAATCCTCGGCATGGATTGGTTGGGTGCATGCCACGCAACGATCGAGTACGCGGAGAAGAGAGTTGTGTTCCGTCTTCCAGGCGAAACCGAGTTCTCTTATTCGTGCGGAGCAGCGTCAAGGGCAGCAATGATTATATCGACAATTTCGGCAAGGCGTATATTGCATTCCGGGTGCAGCGGGTACCTAGCATCAGTTCGAGACACGAGAACGGAGATTACAAGCACGGCCCAGACTGAAGTCGTGGCAGAGTTTCCTGATGTGTTTCCAGACGAGTTGCCAGGGATGCCGCAGGACCGAGATATAGAATTCAGCATTGACACCTTTTCGGACACCCGACCGATATCCAAAGCACCCTATCGAATGGCGCCGGCAGAGCTGAAGGAACTGAAGGCACAACTACAAGAGTTGCTAGACCACGGATATATTCGTCCTAGCGTCTCCCCGTGGGGTACGTGCACCAGTGTTGTTTGTAAGGAAGAAGGATGGGTCGATGCTGCTGTGTATCGACTATCGAGAACTTAACAAAGCTACGGTGTGAAACAAGTACCCGTTGCTGAGGATAGACGATTTGTTTGACCAATTACAAGGGGCGACAGTATTTTCCAAGATTGATCTTCGCTCAGGCTACCATCAGTTAAAGATCAAGTCCGAGGACGTGCCGAAGTCCGCCTTCCGAACTCGATATGGTCACTACGAATTTCTAGTCATGCCCTTCGGCTTGACAAACACTCCTGCCGCGTTCATGGACCTAATGAACTGGGTGTTCCGACCGTTCGTAGACAAATTTGTCGTCGTATTCATTGATGACATCCTTATATATTCGAAAAGCAAGGCCGAGCACGTGGAGCACTTGAAGACGGTGCTACAGACTCTGCGTGAACACCAACTGTATGCCAAGTTAAGCAAATGCGAGTGCTGGATGAGCAGCGTGACGTTCCTTGGGCACGTTGTCTCAGCTGAAGGTGTCACGGTGGACCCAAAGAAGATTGAAGCGATAGTCGAGTGGAAGCGGCCTACCTCAGCAGGTGACATCCGAAGTTTTCTCAGCTTGGCAGGCTACTACCGAAGATTTGTGAAAGACTTTGCCAAGATTGCGTCGCCTCTGACTCGCCTCACCCAGAAGGGAGTCGCATTCGAGTGGAACGACGCCTGCGAATCGAGCTTTCAAGAGTTGAAGAAACGGCTCATCTCAGCGCCGATCCTAGCACTTCCGGACGGGCCAGAAGGGTTCCAAATATTTAGCGATGCATCGCAAACGGGTTTGGGATGCGTGCTTATGCAAAGGGATAAGGTGATTTCGTTTGCTTCGAGACAATTGAAGCAACACGAGAAGAATTACCCTACGCATGATCTTGATTTAGCGGCGATTGTGTTCGCATTGAAGCTATGGCGGCACTGTCTCTATGGTGTGGCTTACAGCATCTATACGGATCACAAAAGTCTCAAATATATCTTTACCCAATGGGACCTGAACTTACGGCAGCGACGTTGGCTCGAACTCATCAAGGACTATGATCTGACTATCGAGTACACGTCAGGTAAGGGAAACGACATGGCAGACGTACTGAGTAGAATGTTTGCTGGGTGCTAGCTTGTCTATCAACCGTAACATACAGCGAGACTTGGCAGAGATGGGTATCGAACTTCAAATCCGTTACTGTGGAGCACGATTGGCCCAATTGCACCTTGAGTCGAGCTTGCACAACAAGATAAAGACTGCACAGGAGGACGACGTCCATTCCTGAAGAAGATGCGCGAGCTGATTTCGACGGGAAAGGCGACCGACTTTGTGGTGGACGAGGGCGGAATGACGCGGATGAAGGGGAGGCTATGCGTGCCGGACCATGTTTAACTTAGAAAGGAGATTCTGACGGAGGCCCATTATGCGAAGTACTTGTTGCACCCCAGGAGTACCAAAATGTATAAGGACTTGCGCACGACCTTTTGGTGGCACGGCATGAAGAAAGACGTGGCAACGTTTGTATCACAGTGCATGGCCTGTCAACGGGTGAAGGCCGAGCATCAAAGACCAGGCGGGGAGCTACAGAACCTCGACATTCCAGTATAGAAGTGGAATAACATCTCTATGGATTTTATCATGGGCCTTCCGAAGACGTCGTGGGGGAATGATGCGATTTGGGTCATTGTCGATCGTTTGACCAAATTCGCTCATTTTATCGCTATCAAAGCATCATGGAGCGTCGATTGGTTAGCTCAGATTTATATCAATGAGATCGTCAGACTGCACGGGGTACCTGCCACAATCATTTCGGACAGAGACGGAAGATTCTTATCACGTTTCTGGACGAGTCTACAGGCGGTGCTGGACACTAAGTTGAACCTTAGCTCCGCGTACCACCCGCAAATCGATGGCCAGACAGAAAAAGTGAATCAGATCCTGAAGGATATGTTACGTCTGTGTGCAATAGATTTGAAGACTAGTTGGGACACGCACTTGCCGCTCGCGGAGTTCGCATACAACAACAGTTATCAATCGAGCATCCAGATGGCTTCCTACGAGGAGCTTTACGGGAGGAAGTGCCGATCTCTAATTTGCTGGGACGAAGTCGGGGAGCGACAGGTGCTCGGGCCAGAACTAGTCGAACAAGCCGTCGAGAAGGTCCGCATGATTCGAGATAGGCTCCATATTGCTCAGAGCCGACAAAAAAGTTATGCAGATACTCGCCGACGACCGTTAGAGTTCTTGGTTGGGGACCATGTGTTTCTGAAGGTGACGCCGATGCGGGGCGTCATGCGATTCGGGGTAAAGGAAACTGAGTCCGAGATTCGTAGGGCCCTTCGAGATTCTCGAAAGAGTGACGACAGTTGCTTACCGGATCGCGCTACCTCCTGTCCTGGCTAAAGTGCACGACGTCTTCCATGTCTCCCAACTTCGGAAGTACGTGCATGACCCAAGTCATGTGGTTAGTTTCGATCAGTTGGAGCTGCGCGCCGATCTATCATACTCGGAGGAGCCCGTACAAATCGTGGACCGTAAAGAAAAGATCATGCGGAGCCGATCGATGTCCTTGGTTTGCGTACTCTGGCGTAACCATTCCATTGAGGAGTCGACGTGGGAACTAGAGGCGGAGATGAAGGAGAAGTACCCTTCACTTTTCGCCGACGAAGGTCAGACCCTTGTTCTTAAGTTTCGGGACGAAACTTTTTCTTAGTGGTATATTATGTAGTACCCCGTTTCCGTTGGGGCGAAACACTATGTAATAGGCTCATGGCAAGTCAGACATGGTCGGGAACATAGATGGCTAGTCTGACTCGGCGACGAGTTTGGTATACAAAGAACATGGCATCAATAAAATCGATTTGGACGAGTGATATGAGTACCGTTCCAACTAATGGATTGGCTACTGTTGGAATAAGTTCTAGATGCGGTAGGCGGCGTCTTGGCGAATGAACTCTATAGAGAGCGACGCAACCCGTCTGCCGTTGGTTTTATTGGTTTTTCTTGGCTTTCTGAACGAATTGTTGCGTGGATTTGATAGTGTGCTTTCACGTCGATTTCTGAATGCGTCTTTGGGAATTTCGAAGGAGGGATTGAAGGAAGGGTTCTAATTCGATGCTCGTGCCATTTCAGGAGTTCGTGTAACTGACGCTTGACCGTCGTGAAGCGTTTTCCTACTCTCGGCACAATCTCCTTAGGTGGGTGGTTCTTCGGCCCCTTCTTTTCTACTCCTTCCCGCCAACTAAATTCTTAAAGTTCAACGTTCAAATCGATGATGCTAACGGGATGTATGCTTGCCACTAAGATCAAGAACTCGGGATAATATATCAACCTAGAGAAGTTAACTCTGAATTTATAAAGTTCACGCTAAGTAGAGAAAATATAAAGTTCTAAGAAGAGAGAATTTATTTCATGCCCTGCAAAACACAACGAAGAAACTTTGGTTTTGGTATATCATGCCTCGGAGAATTTGGTGCCTACGGAAAGCTAAATCAGAACGTACGATTTCGGAGAAAAGGACCCTTGCACGAGTAGTAGTGATTATGTGGTTTGATAATGGTTACGCTATGCAATTTACTTCATACATATTAACTGTTCATATATTCGCATGGTCATGGACGACTTGTGCACAAGGTGAGCTTTCCTCGAGAAGGTACCCGGAGCCCTGGGACTGAATCGGCCTAGGAGAAAATTATGGAAATCGTGCTTCGACGCGAGGCATTGCGAGACCTTCAGTTAGGCTCGCAACCTGGACTGGAGGGCGCGTTGCAAGGCTACGTAATCGTCCTTCTTGGTGTCGATATCACCAATGACCGCATATAGGATAGATTGCATGCTCACCTATTGTCATGTGCATGTGGTAAGTATTATGTATATCTTGTGCAGGAAAGGAGCACGGCCGTGGTAAGAATGGTTAAAATTGGTTATGTTGTTATCGTTTAAAATGTGCCTTCAATATGAACTGCAACTCATATAGTTCTAAATAGAAAGATCACTTCGTATGCCAGAATCCTTAATAAGCAGTGTCGGTTTAGAGGAGTGGGTTCGTCCCATCCACTAGCAAGTGTGCCAACTCCCAACTCCCCAGGTAACGAGCGTGCTGCGGGAGCTCGAGACTAAGCTGGAGCTGAAGAACGGGAGGCGGCACGAAGCTCTCCTATTTTGAAGTATTTTGAAGCCAATTCAGACCGAAGACTTTTGTTCAAATGTATAAAGGGGCATGAATGTATGGAATGCCGAGAATTTTTTCAAGGCGAGCTTGTCGAGAGTTTTTTTTTTGTGTTTCAAAGATGTAGCCGCAACGGCATATGTAATGTAAAAATGCCCTTGCACATATTTTGCAAGTTTATGAATGAAAAGCTAAATTGTTTCCTATTCTATGTCTTCAACTATCTGCACTGTTTAATTTCAACGCGTCGTGTCAAAGGAATTTCCAAGTGCACATTCTTGCCTTGTGCAAGTCCAATAAAGACTTGCACGGCATTCACGTCCCGACCCGTGGGATCGATTTATATCGAGTCAAGACGATGGCGACCGATTCGGCGAGTCGGGACGTGACATCCATTACTAGTTAGGTTAAAATTGAATTGGCTCATATGAGATCTAGATAAATCCCGACTTTAATTACTTTCTTTCGCAGATATTCTCATGTGGCAAGACAAGAAAAAAAATATAAACAGTGAGGATGTATCTTTTTTACATTTAGGTCCAGTATGAAATTGAGTCATGATGGACAAGTTATGAAAATAGATCCAATAGGAGCACTATAGACCTAATTGAGCTGATCCAAATGAAAAGATACAATTACTAAGGTACAAAAGTTGAAAGATAGAGAACAAGAGAAACCCAAAGCAAAAATTTGTATATACCTTTAAGAAATACAACTACCCAAAGCAAAAAAGATACAATTACTGCTAGTGTTGGATTTTTCTAACTGTCATGTGCATTGCATGAACCATGGTATCAACGCTTTATAGTTCTTCAATATATAATCAACATGTCAGCTGATAACATCGTCTAATAATTTGAAGTTAGAAAATACTACAACTACCCAATTGTCCTTTTTCATTGTAAGTGATCAGCCAGAGGCTTTGACATTATATATATATATATATATATATATATATATATATATATATATATATATATATATATATATATTTTATTTTATTTTTTTTTGAAGCAATGGATAATTGTGGTGAACTCGCCTCCACTGAGGCTCGAACTCCTGACCACTTGGGCCGCATGCATCTGTCTTAACCACTAGGCTAGAGGTCATTTGCATTATATATATATATATATATGCAGATGACCTCTAGCCTAGTGGTTAAGAGAGATGCATGCGGTCCGAGTGGTCAGGAGTTCGAATCCCAGTGGGAGCGATTCCAGAAATATTTTACCTGGTTCCAAAATATATATATATATATATATATATATATATATATATATATATATATATATATATATATATAATCTGACGGGATCGACGGAGCTGCTCTCCCATGGTGCCAAGTGGCTACGTTGCTATGTCAGTGTCCGTATGGAATCTGGATCGATGGAGGAGTTTGTAAATGAGTCTGTGTATTTTTTTTTTATTCTATTAGTGAAGATTTTAATTCTCTCGATTAATTTTTTAAAAATTATTTTCCGGATTCAGTTCCAACAAATATATGGTTCATACTTGTTACTCTACTATAAATATTCCTAAATTTGGTTGGATCTTCTTTATCCCACCTCTCTCGTCTAAACAAATCAAAGTGTATGTGTATCTACGAAAGAAAAATGATACCAATAGCAACTGATCCAAAATGTTGCATCCAGTGACGAGATCATTCAGAAACAAATATGGTTTTCAATCTGTGACATGAACTTGATGTGCAGTTAGGTTTACTCTAAGCTATATTCTTGCATGGTAGTACGTACTAGTTTAATTAATCCTAAGAAGTACAATAATGACAGACAAATTATATATATATATATATATATATATATATATATGTATATATATATATATATAAAGTGAAGATGCTCTTCGTACCTGCCTTTGCTATAGTATAGCCTATGGAGTAACATGTGGGAAGGACACATTAGTCAACAATATATTTGTATTTTGATAGAAGAATTATATTGCAGAATTATTGACCCAATCGATCTCCTGAGAAAATTCTCCAATTTATTTCTCTCATTTTTTTTATGTACTCCAATTTCTTAAGCGCGCTTCTCATTTTGATTTTAACATCCTGAAGAGCCATAATTTGGGGTTTAACACTACTACAAAAATGGTTAACAATGACACCTTATAGATGACACTCATAAGAAAATGTCATTAATAATTCTTTTAATGTCAGCTCGGTAGATGATCGTCATTAATAACTGAATTAATGACAGTAAAAAAAATGATGTCATGAAATGTGTATTAAGATGACATTTAAGAAAATAAGGGTCGTAAAAAAATTTATGGATGTCATCTTTTGTGTATGAAAGAAAAGATGTGGGGCTAACAATGACATAATAATATTAAGAGTCATATTTAGTTTAAACAATGATAAAGACATATTGTGTGTCATAGAATATTGATTAAAGATTGATACTATTGGATTGAATCCAAATTGGACAAAGAAAGTATATGTTAGGAATAGAGTTATGATTAGTTCTTTAAATTTTAATCTGAATATAATTAATTATTATAATTTGGGTTATAATATTTTGATCTTTCTAAACTTATGTTTATCAGACAAAAAAATGTAAAAGTTTAAGAGAAAATAAAATATTAAGTATGATTTTATTAATAAAAATATTACTATATATTAAAGAGCCAAAATTAAATAATTGATATATTTAAATATAATTTAGTCTATTTTAACTAAAAAAAATTATGTATTTTTAGTTGGCCATAGTCCAGTACG
The DNA here is from genome assembly GCA_029216955.1 of Iris pallida. NCBI lineage: Eukaryota > Viridiplantae > Streptophyta > Magnoliopsida > Asparagales > Iridaceae > Iris > Iris pallida. The sequence continues at coordinate 20,476,049 of JANAVB010030817.1, read as the reverse complement.
AAGGTCATGTACAAATATCGTATGTACATCGGATAATATCTTTTGAAAAATACTTTCTACATTTTTTGTGATTAAGATAAAATATTAATTAGAAAATATGTATAGCAAGAAATAATTAAAATAAAAATAATTTTTTTTATTCTTTTGATTTTTATTACTTATCAAAATTAAAACCACTACTTATGCTAGCTGGAATACCCAAACCCCCATCCCCGCTCTTTCTCTCCCCTCTCTCTCCCTCTCTCTCTCTCTCTCTCTCTCTCTCTCTCTCTCCCCTTTCACGAATTCCTTATTCTAGGGCTGGGTTTCTTCTCAAAATTTCACATCTAGATTTTTTCCTAACCTTCCTCTTCTCCTAGTCAAACCTCCATCCCCCTTCTTCATCTTTACCGAACCCTCTCCTGGATCTAGCAACTGCAACTACGACACCATCGACAGCCTTTTTACGAGCTTCTCCGACTGTCACCGAGTCCTCCAGTCGAGCTTCGTCGTCGAGTCCTTTCGTGGAAACTCCCCAAATCAGCGTCGAATTCTCCAACCGACAACAATGCCATCAACGCCTCCTCGCCTCTGCATCGATAGCCCCCTTCCATCTCAGCCGATCTGACTCCGACTCGTGGCCTCCGCCCCAACGCCTTCTTCCTGATCTGATTTTTTCTAGATTCAGTAGGAGATCCCGACACATCCCCTCAGGGCATAGCGCACACCTTGCCTGACTCATTCCCTTGCCACCAGCCACTTCGTCGACAACCGGAGGTAAATATGTATTTTCGAATTTTATTTGGTGAATTTTATCGTTTTAATCGAATTCAGTTAATTTTACAAAACCAATTAACTTTTTTTTCCTCTCTGTTTCTGTATTTGTAGATAATAATATTATGGATAAGTCTTGGATGTTTGCTGATAGATTATCTAAGGAATATGATGATGGAGTTAAAAGCTTTATGAGATTTGCATTATTACATGCTCGTGACCCTAATCACATACTTTGCCCATGTGTGAGATGTGCGAATCTCAAGATTCAAACTGAAAAGGTTATCAAATATCATCTGTATTGCAATGGTATTAATCCAACTTATAGTAATTGGCATTGGCATGGAGAAGAACTAATTCGTGAGTCTAAGGAAGATGTTGATTTACAATATGAAAGAACTAATGTAGACCCTGTAGTTAGTGCCATAGATATGGTTCAAGGGTCATATGATCATCGTGAAAGCAATCCTGATGAATTTAGGAAATTGCTTGAGGATGCTGAAAAACCATTATATATTGGTTGTACAAAATTTACGAAGTTATCCGCGCTGGTTAAAATGTACAACTTGAAAGCAAGGTACAACATGTCAGATCAATGTTTCTCAGAGTGGTTGAAATTGATAGGAGAAATGTTACCTGAAAATAATGAAATACCATTATCCATGTACGATGTAAGCCCCCTGAATTTCAGGGTTTATTTTTTCATTTTTCTGAATGAATTATTTTCGAGAAATGTTTTATTATTTAATTGTTTAGATCATTAATGTACATTTCCATGACTTTGACTTCTGGAGCGTCAGGGATACCAATCTCTGTAAACTCTCTTCATGGGTTTTGAAGTAGGCAAGATTATCTACCTGTTGATATATCGTGTCCCACTTGAACTCTTTCCCTTGTGCTCTTTTTGTATCGCGCAAGTTCGGGTCAACTTAGACCAATTAATAATTGAATATTATTCCCACTTTTATTTTTGATCATCGTTTGTACGTTACCGTTGCTTTTAATTTAGGAGCACCAGATCAGCCATTTTCTCAGAACCAACTTCTCATGAATGATCTACTCGAGACGCTCTCCACCCATGACCTTCGTGTCCCACTCAGATACTCCATTTTGTGCTCCATTTTCTTCGCACAACTTCCGGGTCAATTTAGGCCGATTTATTTTCGATCGTAAAACCTGATTTATTTTCCAATTTAATTTCGGGACCCGACATCGACCCAACCTGTCAACCCGAAGTACGGACCTGGCCCACATGAAGCCTACTCCCCGCCTGCAACTTGTGTCCCATTTATTGGAGTCCCCGCATATTATTTATTTTCCCATGATTATAAATATCCTATTTAATTCAATTATTGCACTCTGTTCGATTTCGACCCGACCCGGTTCGACCGAACCCCAACCCAAGCTCCACGTTGCTCTTTCATGACTGTCCGAGTACCCCACATAATTTCCCTATTTTTCCTAAATTTAAATATCTATTTATTCTCTCCCATTCTATAATATCTCATTTAAATATCCCTTATATATATATACATATATATATATATATAAATAAATATCTCACTCTCTCTCCTATAACCAACACACCCCCCCCTCCCCTCACTCCCCTCACAGCACACCCCCCCCCCCCCCCCCCCCCCCCCCCCCTCTCTCTCACTCAACCGACCTCTCTCTCTCCCTCTCTCATAATATCTAAACTCTCACTCTCTCTCTCTATTATACTTATACACTCTCTCTCTCTCTTTATTTTTTAAACACAAACTCACACACACCCCTACTCCACACCACCACAGCACACTCTCCTCTCCCTCTCGGCCGACAGCTCCTCCCGAGCTCCTCCCCGACACCACCTCCCTCTTCTCCTTCTCCTCTTCATCATCTTCACCATCATCATCTTCCCACAACATCACCACCACCACTACCATTAAAAACCACCACCTCCACCATCACCCAAGCCACACGCCACCGCCACCACCGCGCAGCCGCCCACCGCCGGGCCTCCGCCGCGCGCCGCCGCGGGCACCCCCGCCGGCGACCGCCGTGGCAGGCAGCAGCAGCAGCTGCGGCAGCAGCTGTGTGCGCCTACGCGCGCACGCAAGCGCGAGTTGCCGCGTGGCCGTGCGCCACTTCGTGGCCGGCCCGCGCCCCCACGAGCACCCCCTCGTCCCGGCGACCTCCGGCGAGCCACCCCGTGGCCAACGCCCGCTTCCCCGACGCGCCGAATAGGCTATTCGTGCGTTTTGAACGGAATCCCGTCGACGCGCGCGAGTTTGGAATTTCAGAATTCGCGTCCCGTCGCAGCAACTTCGCGCAGATTTTCTGGTCAATCCGACCGTTGGATCGGCGAACTCTTTGCTCCGTCGCAATCTCGGTATATCCATCTTCACCCCTGTCAAATTTCACCCGTTAATATTGTCGTTTGATACCTCAAAACTGGCCACCAAGTTGACGTTTTAAATTGAACTGTTTTTGGACAGTTTCGTGGAGCCGACTTCGTCAGCTCGTAACTTCGCCGTCGCAGCTCCGTTTTGCGCACCGTCAGTTCTGGTGCACAGCTGGTATAACCATCTTCCTGTCTCCTTTAGATTTCGTTTCATTTTAAGAACGTTTGGTTGGTCGAATTCGACGCCAAAGTTGGCCGTCCGAATTCTTTAAATCGCACTTGTTAAATTCCATTTTTGAATCCGGGACTCCGGATTCAATTTCTGACACCACCAGTTGACTCGTGGCGTCGTTCTGGCTTGTTTTCATATAAAGTTTGCTTGATTTGGAGAACGTGGGCCCTGGCACGCATTTCGGTGCAAAGCGGGTCCCACTTTTTGAGTCAACGGGTCACTTTGAGTTCGGCTCATCGGAATCCCATTCTGGATATACCGTTGAGTTCGTATCGTCATTCTGGACTCGTTGACATATAATTTGCTGAGTTTTGAAGACATTTGCTCCGGCACGCATTTCCGTGCAAACCGGATACCAAGTGTCGCGTCAACGTATCATTTTGAGATCGGCACATCGGAATTCCATTTTGGACATACCGTTGGGTTCGTATCATCATTCTGGATTCGTGGACATATAATTTGCTAGGTTTTGTAGACTTCTTTCCCGACACGCTTTTCGGTGCAAAGTGTGTCCAACGGCGGACATTATTTTGACCCGAAATTACCGTTTTGCCCCTGTGTCCAAATTGAACTTTTGGACAGGCTATCCTAGCTGATTTGACCGTTCTGGACACGTTGGTGATATTTATTTTATCATCCGACGACATCTGTAGATTTTGATTATGTATTATCCTTAATTTATAATTAATTATTTTTCTAGATATTGTTACTTTCCGGTTTTGAATTTTTATATATATTTTAATTACTGTAAAAATCTTGGAAAAATGGTATTTAAATATTATGTTAATTTAGCTAATTTATTATAATTTTTCTAGCATTTAATAAGTACTTTTGGTATTTTATAAAAATAGGAAAACAGAACTCATTTTTAGTATATTTATGTTTGATGATTTTTAATAATTATTTATGAGGGTTTATAAATCCCAGAAAAATTAGTATAAATTTCTATAATTAACAAGGATTATTTTGGTACTTTATTTTATATATAATTTAGCTTTTTGTCTATCTCTAATATTGTTGGAACTTAGTGTACCGTTTGATTTATTTATTGAGTAGTTACAACTTGCAAGTTTTGCGTTGATTTGAGTTGTTATAGTATTGGACCTCACCCCGCACTAGTGTAAAGACCCTAGAGAGTTAGTTTGTGTATAGTGACACTTCACATTAGACTTTTATGCTAGGTCCCTACTTGGCTAGTGTCCAGTTAGGAGTCGTGTCTCACCACTAGTATATTGTTGATCATAGCTTAGAACTGAGTTTGTGTGTCATTATTGACAGGACACCGGACATCTATATCTTCGTACTAGTATTCTTGCTTTGCTCGAGGCAAGTACATCTACATACTCATTTACTGTCTTTTAATGCTAGAACATGTATTAACCCTGTTAGAGTACTGATCCTTGAGGTAGCAAGTTAAATCTTCATATGTTGTATTACTTTCGGTACCGGCCATGCTTAGGACAGTTATCATATCTTCACATGCTTCTTACTGGTTCCCTGTACATGTTTCACTATGCTTATATCTGCTCCGAGAACTCACATGTTTTACTGCTATCAGCACCTACCGTACTTCATACCGATCCCAGTATCTCTCACATGTTATATATATGGGTTATGGGGAAACTGATAGTAGTGTACGTGATCACGACCCCCCTATAGTAGCGAGCGAGGTCGCATTTTATATGCGTATCTTGCCGTAGGTAAATATCCCGCATTTTCTGTACGGATGTACACCTATGCTTGTCTACTTGTACGTATGTACATTTCATTATGTGCCACAGCACATTGTACATCTATTGACCGATCACGTACCTGCTACAGTTTTAAACATTACATATACATCTGTCTCTATGACATATGTATCCTTGCCATGATAGATTATGAGATATACCATGATTCCAGATATGCCATGTTCCCTGTGTTACTATGATATTGTGATCCCAGTTGTACCATGAGGCCATGTTTCTAGTATTTCCTGTTTTATAGACTTATCACACCATGTTTCTTGTTGTACATCTCTTTCATTATATGTTCAGTACTTTAGTTGTAGAGGTTGTACTTGCTCCCGTCCTGACAGGATAACGTTGTAGGTATACTTTTCGAGAAGGAAACGCTGTGTGTCACATGTTATGGTACTGCATTGAGGACCTGGCCTTAGCTCCAGTAGAGGCCCCAGCGGGGAACCTTGCTTAGTTATCTTTCTTGTGTTTTGAGACTGAGACTTTGGTATGTTCTTATATTTGGACACTGGACCTTGTCTCCAGTTAGATACTTTGGTTATGTATTATTAAGTCTGTGCTTATGTTACCTTCGCTTATAGATGCTGTGTTGTGATGAACTTTTAAATGTGAATTTAGAACTGTTAGTAGCTTAGATCCTTTATTGTCTATTCTTAGTACAGCTTACTACGCTTTAGCAAGCGTAGGCTGGACATGGCTCGGCCCGGCCCAACAATTTGGGTAACGGGTCGTGACATACGACGCTAAGAAAACATTTATTGCATTAGGAATGGAGTATGAGAAGATCCATGCATGTCCAAATGACTGTATATTGTATAGGAAGAAGTATAAGGATGAAGTAACATGTCCTACTTGTGGATTGTCAAGATGGAAGATCGCCTAGAATTCAACAGAACCAACAATTGGAGTACCAGCAAAAGTTTTGTGGTACTTCCCTCCCATTCCAAGGTTTCGAAGAATGTTCCAAAGTAGTGAAACATCAAAAAATTTGATATGGCATGCTTGTGAAAGAGAAAGTGATAATCAATTGCGTCATCCATCAGACGCGCAAGCCTGGAAGCAAGTCGATAATATGTGGCCAGAATTCACAGCTGAACCGAGAAACCTCCGACTTGCCCTTTCTGCAGATGGAATTAATTCGTATAAAACTTTAAACACCATGTATAGTTGTTGGCCAGTCTTATTGGTGACATATAATCTTCCACCTTGGTTATGCATGAAAAGAAAATTTATAATGCTAACTTTGTTGATATCGGGTCCCAGCCAGCCAGGAAACGATATTGATGTTTACTTGGAACCCTTGATCGATGATCTTAAAACTTTATGGGACGATGGAATTGAAGCTTATGATGCATATCGCAGAGAGAAATTCAGGTGAGGAGCAATTATTTTTTCTTTTGTAATAAATGTTAGCTGATTTTGTATTCTAAATTTTTATACTGTTTCTTGATATAAGAAATATAAGAACATATGAGCTTAATCATTTTTATGTAACTAATAACTAATGCTTGATTTTCAGGTTAAGAGCTATATTGTTATGGACAATTAATGATTTTCCTGCATATGGTAATTTATCTGGCTGTAAAGTAAGAGGGTACAAGGCTTGTCCAATTTGTAGTGAAGGAAATTGTGCTAAACATTTGAAACATGGCAAGAAGATGTCGTACATGGCGCATAGAAGATTTTTGCCAGGGAACCATCCATATCGTAGCCAGATGAAGGCATTTAATGGTAAAAAAGAACCTCGTTTAGCTCCAAGTCCGTTGAGTGGAGAAGAAATATTAGAAAGAATGGAGCTTCTTAATTTCACATGGGGAAAGAACAAGGTGAACTCTAGTTCATCTAAAGATGATTCCAAAACTTTTTGTTTTAAAAAGAAGTCAATATTCTTTCGTCTTGATTACTGGAAATATTTGCCTATCCGTCATGTTCTTGATGTCATGCATATTGAGAAAAATGTTTGTTAGAGTCTTATTGGCACCTTACTGAATATACCGGGGTCAACGAAGGATGGATTTGTAGCTCGTATGGACCTTGTGGAGGATGGGTTAAGGACTGAATTGGCACCAAAGATTGGCGAGAAAAGAACCTACTTGCCTCCAGCATGTTATACTTTGTCAAAGGATGAGAAAAAAAAGGTATGCAAGACATTGTTGGAGGTTAAAGTTCCTGAAGGTTATTCTTCAAACTTTAGAAACCTCGTTTCAATGAAAGATTTGAAATTATGTGGGTTGAAGTCTCATGATTATCATACATTAATGCAACAATTATTGCCTATAGCTATTCGTTCAGTACTACCAAAGCATGTCAGGTATGCTATTACCAGATTTTGTTTATTCTTCAATGATCTGTGTAGCAAATCATTGACTGCATCGAAATTGGATGAAATGCAAAATGAGATCGTGAAGACATTATGTCTATTTGAGAAGTATTTTCCCCCATCTTTCTTTGACATCATGGTGCACTTAACTGTGCACCTCGTTAGGGAGGTCAAACTTTGTGGACCAGTTTGTTTGATATGGATGTATCCATTTGAGCGATACATGAAAACTTTGAAGGGTTATGTGCGTAATCGCAATCGGCTAGAAGGGTGCATAGCAGAATGCTACATTGCTGAAGAAGCTCTTGAGTTTTGCACCGAATACTTATCTGGAGTGGAGACAGTAGGAATACCGTCTAGTGTGGTTCGCTCTAGGGGATATCCTAGTGGAAAACCTATTACAGGAGGTTGTGTGGTCAATATTGGACGTATAGAATGGGAGCAGGCACACCATTATGTTCTGGAAAACACAGCTGAAGTACAACCTTATATTGAGTTTGTACATTTCTCTTAAACTTATTTTCATGCATGTTATGTCATATAATTTATTTTATGCTGTCATGATTTATACGATGTTTTATATGCTCTTATGTATGCAGGGAGCATATGGAGTACATAAAGGGCGCAAATCCTACTCGTTCAAAAAGGCATAAATGGTTGCAAGAAGAACATAATCGTACATTTATATATTGGTTGCGTGAGAAGGTGAGCGATAATGTATATTCACATAAATATATGCTTGTATTATGCTTTTTAATTTATATAATAATTCTACGATTATATATATTTGTGTGTATTTTTCTTGTGTTGTATGCATAGATTGGAACTCAATTGAAGGAAGCACGGAATACTGTTTCGGAATCATTGAGGTGGATAGCAAATGGACCTCTCTTGCAAGTAATGAAATATCCTGGCTATGTTATCAATGGATTCCGTTTTCACACAAAGGAGAGGGATAATTCACGAGTACAACAGAATAGTGGAGTAAGCATTGTTGCAAAAACAATGCAAATTTCTAGTGCAAAAGATAAACATCATGTACTTTCAGATATGTTATTTTATGGAGTTATACAAGAGATATGGAACTTGATTATAATCAAATCAGAGTTGCACTCATCAAATGTGATTGGGTACAAAACCATGGTGGTGTTAAAGAAGATGAGCTTGGATTTACGTTGGTTGACCTACGGCGGATCGGATATAAATCAGAATCATTTATTATGGCCTCACAAGCGAAACAGGTGTTTTACGTTGAAGACCAGCTGAATTCGGGTTGGTCAATTGTTCTGGTATCTCCTCATGGAGACTATAATGACACATCTAATGAAGATGATCTTGGTGATACAATTTTAGATTGTCAAGGTGCTACGAAAAGATTGCCGTCTATCGAAACATTTGATGTCATGGGTGAAAACGATCAAGCTAACTATGCACGAGTGGATTGTCAGGACGAGGGTATATGGATTGATAGCACTTGATGTCAGATAACAAAGAATCAAAAGATTTGTAAGTAATCCTTATCTTTTTTGTGATATTTTTTTAAAATACTCCATGTTGTGATTTTTTTAGGTCATTGTTTATTCATCAGAATATCGTATGCTCAATGTCCATTCTTGTAACGTCTGTCCTTACACTATCATTCTTTCTTTTTGCAGGGCATAAGTAAACTCTACATTTTCTGAATTTATTTTGGAAGCTGAAATACATTCCTCATTTAAGAATGATAAAAATTCCAGCCTATTTTTCACGACGGTATGAAAGAATGTAGCTGTTGCAAGCAAAGAAGCCATGACTTCATCTTATTTTTGGCAATACCCGGGTAAGTTTCTCTCTCTCACTCTCTCAATCTCATATCACAGAGTGTTGGAGAACTTCTGTTGATAACAGTCTGGAGTGACCTTCAGCAGCATAAATTTCAACCTACATAATTACTTTCCCTTGGTTTTCAAATAATAGATAACATGAAGAAAGATGTAGCCTTGACAAAGGGCGACGAATTTGTACAAGTGGGCATAGTAATATTTAGGTGGATACTCATGGTTCTTTTCTATTAGTACATTCCCAGAAGTTATGTTTTGATTATGCAGTTGGAGTATGGTTTGGTACCGTAGGTTGCTTAACCTTTATCTGCAGATATCTTCAATCTAAAGTTTCTTGATTTTGGGCAACATCCTGGGGCTAATCTTAATGTTAAGTAAATTCGAAATTCTCAACTCTTCTGAGGGGTTTCATGCTTAGTATTGCATCCATCTATCCATGAAATGGTGCTTACTCTGGTGCTGGTGTCCTGACCTTTCTCTTGAGGAACGTTTTGAGGAATTACTGTAAGCACTTCGCAACATAGGTGCACCACTGCATCTATTGTCTTTATTAGACTCTTTCCTGACCTCTGTAGTTGTATAATCTTCAGTTGGGCTGACAAGAAAAAGAAACTTCAGTTGGGCATAGCCATCTTTCCTGACCTCTGTATGTGCATTCAGACAATTAACAAAATCAGACTTGAAAGTTTTTTCCCCGTATAGATCACTTGTTTAGTCGTTTAACAAATATATTTGAGGCCAGTGGAAGTGATGTTTCTGTTCATTCCACATCATGTATCCCAGTGAGAAGCATTTTGATGATAAACGAGCAAGAGGTCATCTTCTACACGCCAATGTTTTCTTCATGCTTCTATTTCTCAAAGCATATTCTATTTTCTTCCCTCAATATTGATATTATCCCTTTTGAATGTGATTTTTTGACTAATTTTGCTTTTTGTTTACCTTGTTACATTATATCATACGAGGGACTTATGCTGAAAGTACTAACATCTTATATAATTGTGGGGGTGTGCCATTGTTCTAGCATTAGTCAGATCAGTAGTAAGAATGGTAGACTTGGCCACTTGGCCATGAGCAGGTGATGACCTGCTGTGGGCAGGCCATCCTGGCCTTGGCTTGGCCATTTGGTTGCTGCCAGGGAGCAGTGCACAGCAAGGTGAGTAAGTGGGGGCTCGGGCATAGCCATCTTGGCTTGACACTTGGCCATAGGGCTGTATCAGACGTAAATCCATGGAGCAGTGCACAGCAAGGTGAGTAAGTGGGGGCTCGGGCATAGCCATCTTGGCTTGACACTTGGCCATAGGGCTGTATCAGACGTAAATCCATGTATCAGTGATTTAGCCAGCCCAGATTTTGGCAACAGAAGAATAGAAGATTGGGGAATTAGGCCACTTGGCCATGGCCTATGTGAGCAGGCCAGTGCCCCCTTTGGCGGCAAAGGATTAACCCCTTAGCTGTAGGGTTGCTACTTGGGGATATTGATCTCTAATTTAGCACTGTCTATGAGTACCAATGAGTTAAGTGTGTGAGATGTTGCATTTGATATGTGGAATGCCATATTGCCAGGAATACAATATTCCTTGGTATGCCATATTGCCAGGAATATTATGTTGCATTGATATATGGAATGCTAACAGATTATGTTGCCAGGAATATTATGTTGCCAGGAATACAATATTCCTTGGTATGCCATATCTGAAGTCCTTGATTCCTTCTGATTTGCTGAATAATGAAATGTGAAGTCCTGTTTGTTTTTTTGCTGGTTATCTTGCCAGAAGTACATGAATTTAAAGTAAAGGATAGGATGTCACCAAAAAGTTTGAGGACCAACAGCACTTTTACGAGAATCTTCAATCAATATTGTTTATCCTAGCAGCTATAAAGCTTTCATCTTAATTCCATTGAAACAGCTAATTATGTAGTTTATATTTGGATTATCCATTGCAAGTTATCAAAATTTAACACAGGAAAGTAGCCTTGTCAATTATCACACAGGGAGGGGCGGGACAGGGCAGGGTGATTGCTGTTATCAGTTGATATCCATCAGCAAGTCAACCCAAATCGTTTTGATGATCACCTTTTCTTTTCTCCCATTTAACACTTCTGCCTACATTTGAGTCCTCATGGGTTCTTCTGTGTAGATGTACATAATAATTCTTCACATCATTCTTCCTCATTAGAGAGCAAATATTATCCCGTCTTTGAATACAATGCTATGCATATGTAAAATTGAAAGAAGCACACTGGTGCCAACTTTTCCACGAGAGTACCTTGGACCCTTGCAGATATCCTCATATAGCACTTTGTACTGGCTTTATTTCTTGAGTTATCATTAGAATTATTACATGATCTTGTTTTGTTAACCTCTTGGAAGACATTGTATCATCATCATCATGTAGTCAAATTCTTTTTGTTAACCTTGTACAATTCCTTTGAAATTTTTCGTTTCTTTAAATTTATTCCTAAACTTGTAGCAAAGAATTTTTGTCGTTTTCAATTTTCTTGTAATTTCTGTCATTTCACTTTTCTTGTTGATTGATGTATATTTTGGTCGCAGTTGCAGAATGGGCTACTGATGCTCTTCTGGGAATTGAGAAAGGTGCTCCTTTTTCTCTCTGCTTGACCAAGAAGCATTTTTCTGAAGTTGCATCTGCACATGGAAAAAATTATCATCATCTGTCAAAAGTAAGACACCAAAATTTCAAGCTGAATCTGTCTTATATACTATTGCAATACATGAAAGTCAACCCTTTTAAAAATTATGACTAATTACTATAATATTATTCTACATTCAGCTACATGGTGTAATGAAGGCTGAGTATCGAATTGCGCTGAGGTCTTCGCTACGGAATGATTTTGCTGAAGGTGTACGAGCAGTCTTGGTGGACAAGGACCAGGTATTTTTCTCCCTTCAGTGCCTCCTGTTTGGATTATAAATAGAAAACACGTTTGTATTTTCTTGTTATTGGGTGAATTTAAAGTTTGAGGGGTTCTTGTTTTTATTTTTCCTGACAATCGGTTGGATGACTGATTTATCAATTATCATCTATTAGTGAAAGAGAAGAACCTCGTTATTGCATCAATTTTGGTTTCTTAGCTCCATGTTTTGGGTGAAGTGATATTTATGCCAAGTTCATAAAGGGCATTTGGCATTATGTAACAGATGTAAGTGTTTAGCTAATATATATAATAGAATTATTTACCATTTAGGAACCTTTATATGACACATTTTTTATTGTAGGACTTTTAAGATATGGCTCGCTCAAAAGGGGATGAAGTCGAAAAACCTAACATGGAACTGTGTAAATGTAAGTTTAAATTTACATTCCATTTTTTTTTGATTAATTATTCCTGCTAACTCCTTTAATTTTTTACTTTCTAATGCAGTGTCCTAAACAACCAAACAATAGTGAAAGTGGTTACTATGTAATGAAATATATGAAGGATATATTCCAACATTCTACTACCAAATTAGACAAAGTGGTAAGTTAGATGTTAAGATAATTCTATAAATATAATATTTGTTTTATTGGTATAAAATGAAGTCATTAATGTAATAATTAATTTTGTGTTTTTTTTTGTAGTTTGCTGGGAGAAAGGATTACTCCATCAAAGAAATTGATGAAATGAGAGGGGAGCTGGCCAAGTTTATAATGGACATTATTAATGAAGAAAATTTGTATTAAATTTTTTTGGAAGTATTATTAATTTATGATTTGAAGTATGTGAGAATAATGAATATGTTTAGTTCAATGTCATGATTAATAAAATATATTTGTTTGGTGTTACATATTAGTTTTCTTCTTTGTTTTCTTCAATGGGATATTATATGTACATTTTATTGTCTTGAGCCGTCATTGTTGTGTAATTAATAAAAGTCATCTTTTTATAACAATGATGTGTGTTATTTTTCAATGTTAAAAGTCATCTTTTATAAATAATAATGACACATGTAAGTCATCTTTTGTAAATAATGATGACGCATAAAAGTCATATTTTATAAATAATAATGACACATGTAAGTCATCTTTTGTAAATAATGATGACGCATAAAAGTCATATTTTATAAATAATAATGACACATGTAAGTCATCTTTTGTAAATATAGATGACGCATATAAGTTATCTTTTGTAAATAACAATGACATATATAAGTCATCATTTGTAAATAATAATGACGTGTGTTGAGCCGTCATTGTATTTCCACGATAAATGTCATATTTTATAAATAACGATGACGCATGTAAGTCATCATTAGTAAATAAAGATGACGTCTAAAAGTCATCATTTATATAAAAAGATGACGTGTGTAATCTGTCATTGTTGTCTCACGATAGAAGTCATCTTTCGTAAATAAAGATGACACACATAAGTCATCTTTTATATATAAAGATGACACACATAAGTCATCTTTCATTGATAAAGATGACGTGTGTAATCTGTCATTGTTGTCTCACGATAGAAGTCATCTTTCGTAAATAAAGATGACATATATAAGTCATCTTTTATAAATAAAGATGACACACATAAGTCATCTTTCATTGATAAAGATGACGTGTGTCGAGTTGTCATTGTTTTCTTACGATAAAGATGACGGTAACGTAGATGACGGTCAAACAAATGTCATCAATGACCATTTTTGGCCGTCATTGTTAACCATTTTTGTAGTAGTGTAACTTAATAGGATTATAATATTATTTAGAAGAGAACAAACTTGATTGATTAACTTAGGAATAGAGATAAATGCAACTTCTTTATCTAACGAAGTTGGCTGACATTGTCTTGATCCCATCCTTTCATCAAATACATATTGTTCAAAAAGATCTCGAATTCTAAGCCTCGGGGAAATTATTTATTGAGTCGGATTCATCGTGCACCCTCCTCCTAATTCACTAGATGGCTGGAGATGAGAAGCATTTAACTGCATGCACTCATCTCCATGACATCAAGTGTATGAGAAGGAAGGTGCACAGTGAGTCGTCTGGCTCAATGAATAATTTTTCAAATCCTTGATGGAAGGATTTAAATCCTTGTGGGAGAGGAATTAAATGGCCCAGTCAGTACGCTAATATGTACTTTTACAAAAAAATAATCCAATGATTGCTAGGGAATATTTGGAGATGCTTAACTACATTTCTCGTAGGAGGTGGTTGTTCGAGATTTTGTACTAATCTGTATGGTTAGAAAATACAATCCAATGACTGTTATTAATTTGTCTTTTTGATGGTACAAATTAGATCTTTAAATTACTAATTTTTTTGCAAGATTTTGAATTAATGTATACGATTAAAAA